>JACTOM010000025.1:1677180-1826956 GCA_015832385.1 Elymnias hypermnestra
GAGTCTATCCAACTGCAGCGTGGAGTGCGACAGGGAGATGTAATCTCCCCGAAGCTCTTTACTGCGGCGTTGGAAGACCTCTTTAAGCTTATGGAGTGGAACGGATTGGGCATCAACATCAACGGCGAGTACATCACTCATCTACGGTTTGCCGACGACGTGGTCATTATGGCAGAGACTCTGGAAGATCTCAATGCAATGCTCGATGACCTCAGCAGAGCTTCTCGACAGGTGGGCCTAAAAATGAACATGGATAAGACGAAAGTTATGTCCAATATCCATGTTCCGCTCCACCCAGTCATCGTTGAGAACTCAGCACTCGAAATTGTAGACGAATATACATACCTGGGACACATTGTCCAGCTAGGTAGGTCCAATTTCGAGAAAGAGGTCAACCGCCGAATCCAACTCGGTTGGGCAGCGTTCGGGAAACTACGTCAGATATTTTCGTCCGATACTCCTCAGTGCCTGAAGACAAAGCTCTTCGAACAGTGCGTGTTGCCAGTGATGACCTACGGCTCCGAAACGTGGTCGCTGACTATGGGCCTTATACGAAAGTTCAGAGTCACTCAGCATGCGATGGAAAGGGCTATACTTGGAGTTTCTCTACGTGATCAAATCAGAAATGAGGAGATCCGTAGCAGAACTAAAGTCACCGACATAGCCTTACGAATCGCAAACCTGAAGTGGCAATGGGCGGGGCACATAGTCCGACGGACCGATAGACGTTGGGGCCCGGTGCTGGAGTGGCGACCCCGCACCGGGCGGCGCAGTGTAGGTAGTCCCCCCACGAGGTGGACCGATGACATAAAGAGGGTCGCCGGTAGCCGCTGGAGCCAGGCGGCGCAAGATCGGGCCTTGTGGGTATCATTTCGTGAGACCTATGTCCAGCAGTGGACGTCCATCGGTTGAAGCGACGACGACGACGACGACGACGATGTGCTCGACATATGGACGAATAACTCAAGATCACTCCAACAGATCGATCGATGATTCTTTTCTTATTGGAAAGGATATTCTTCAAGGGTTGATGATAGTTTAGTTAGATTTTGATCATGGGATCCATGACAAAGTAACGGAACTCTCCAATTCTTAGGAGTAAATTAACGAAACTCGGCAGAATCTTTTATAAGATCTCCGGATATTTGAGTCATCTACCGTAACTTTGTATGGTCAAGTGATTGTCGTAGTTAAATATGAAGATCAATGGAACTCCTCAACGGCTTATAGTACGGGTGCGATTTCTGGCAGAATATATGACTGTCTGTAATCAAATAGCAATGATCTTACGATTGTTGCTGCATTGCAATATTTATAAGATGTATTGTGTATAAAGCGGTGGTGGCCGCTAGTGGGTAGGTGTGTACCGCGTGTCCACTTGGCAGATGCGGCGCCACTTCCACCTATAGCTACAAGAATACGAAGAACTCAAAAAAAATACGCAATTAATTTTCTCATTAGAGCATATTAATATATTTGTTAGAGTTTGTTTTGAAGGTGGTTCTTTTTTTGTTAAAATTTTAATTTATTTAATAAAACAAATTACTATTTTTTTTTAAATTACTTTTAATTCACACCGTCCCGATATGTATTCATATATATTTTTTTTAATTACGTCTACTAAAATTTAAATAAATTAAAACTTTTTTTTATCACTTGCATCTTCTATATTACATGTATCTTGTAAAATCAATATAAGTAGTTAAATTAATTTCGACTTCATCCTTACCAATTATAACTTATTTTTATTTTAACACTCTTAGATCTATGTTCTTTGCTTTTTAGCGTTATTTCTTTATTGTTAAGTTTTAAATTATTGTCATATTTATGTAATATAAACTAGTCTATAAAATGTCAATGTATTAGTATAAGTAATCGTTAGTAAAATTAGTAAATTTGAAAAAAAGTTAGTAATGTATATTGTTACATAACTGAATTTAGTTAAACGTAATAATAATATTTATCTAAAAGAGATGTACCAATTAATGTATTGACAGACCCAATACAGAAATTGTAATTAGCATAAATTATAATAAGGTTTTGAGTAGCAACAGACATCGCATTAACAGCGAGCAGAATCTTATAATAAACCACTGAAATGTTCTTCCACTTTACTAAACAACTTTAGAGTTATGTCGTAATAAAATAAGCCACTTGCTTTATTACATTTAAAATTCTTGTAGCCGCAGTTTTCATTTCGTCCGGAACAAACAATATGGTGTATAATTCTGTCGAGACCGTGTTGGTTTGACATTATTTTGCTGTGAAATTTCACAGTTTAAATATGATAATTTCACTTCTTGATATTACTCATGTTCTCCTTTTAATATAGGATGTACAAAAAATTTGTAAGAGTGTATAAAAAGGTTTCCTTTCCAATTTGCATAGAGAAAATTTAACCAACTCACGTAGCAATGATCATATATCTATGGTATTTATTATAATTTAGCTGTTGGAGGTTTCATAGAACACTTCCCGACCCGACAGACTTCGTTTTGTCAAAAAGATTTGGAACGAGGCAGATTTCAGTTTTACAAAAAGATTTTCAAAATTAAATATCAGCAGTACTAAATAACTTTAGCTCCTACATTTTTGTGACTATTCAATTCGGTTGGGTGGTTCCAAAATTGACTCTTTGACGTTAGGAATACACCTACATTGCTTAGACTACAGTGAGTACTTGTAATTTATTAAGAAATTTATTGAATAGCAATAAAGGTCACATTGACTCTACATTTTAGTAAGAAAACGTTACTATGGGAAACAGAAAAGGGCTGTTTTTAGAGTTTTCCCCTGCAATTATTCGAACTTTTATCGCCGTAAAAACATCCTTGGACTTCAACGAACATTTAAAAGAAAGAATTGTCAAAATTGACCCAAACGTTGTTGAGTTATACGCTTACCAACACATTTTGCGATTCATTTCCATATTATAGATTATAGGATAAAACGAGTATGCTTTAATATTCTCCAATAGCAAGAAATATTTATTTATCGTAGAGAAACAGTCACGTTTAAAATTTTGTTTACGATCGCAAAATATACGTTAAGGTAAAATAAGAAATTAGAGTTAAAATAAGGTTTTTCAGGATTTTAAAATATATATATGTATATATAAAACTCCCAACATTCATAGAAATTGTCTGAAATAACACTGTAACTTGGGATTTCACAATGCAACGAGCGATACAATATTTTCAGTGCTAAGACCTAATCTTAAAGATATTTAGTTAAGTGCATTGTAGTGGTTTATGTCTCAAATCCTCTTAAAGCTAACTTGGTGTCTCGTATCGTCTAATATGCTATTAACTTTTGTCAAGATTACGTCCATATTGTACGTTTATTACAACGAAGTGTAAGAGTTTATTCTTTTTAGACCTTTGTGTCTTATAAACTAGATTTAAACAGAATTTTATCCTTCTGGTTCACTTGGATTTTACATTAATTCAAATTACAATTACAATAAGTACAAAAGGAGGGCTTAAAGCAATAAAACTTTAACTGCCAGTGCATATTTCTGGCTTTAAAAGAGATCAAAAAGAAAAGTACTTGGTGTGTGCTTACGACAGAAGTAAAACTTCATCAAGGCATGGTTGAATGCGATTTTTTTCTATAAATTAATAACATTGCCAATATAAATAAGTAATTGTTTGAACTATAATAAGTTTGAAGTCAATCATTGCTAAATTTTCAGATTGCTGTTTTATTCTTATATATATTATAAAATAGTGAGGCGTTGACATTAGCTCCCTCGCTCCCTTAGTCGATGTAAGCAGACTTTAATTGAGCGTGACGGCTCTGTCTCGTTTTCAAAAAATAAAGTGTGCAATGCGCTTAATGAAGTTTTCGCTTCAAAACTATTTACAGTATTACATTTATAAAATTTTACATGTATAACACCTGCCTAAAAGCGAAAGCTTTACCTACCAACTAGGCAAAACATTAGATATGGAATCCACGAAAACATTAAGGGAATTCTACGAAAAACACCCCCTATTAAAAACATGGCGTTTGACTATATGTTTATTTACTCAAGCTACCGCACTGGTTTCACCGAATACCTACAACCTAAAGGCATTTACAATGTTTGCTTTTGGTACAGTATGAAACAGTTCACAGAAGCAATATCGTTTTACTTTCTGCTGCCAGTTTGGTGGATTTACTCTCCTGTCTCTAATGAATATACACATATATTGTTTGATAATGTTATACAGAGATACCGTATTATAAAATACTATAACTCGACGTGTGATATGTATCTTAACTTTTTCTTAGAAATATCTTAAGTAATTGGTTGGTTCTTAAGTTAACTAATATTCTTTAAACACTTTTACAGCAACAATATTGTTATATATATAATAACTTTCTTAGCATACGTACTACGTATAGTAAAAAATGCATTTCCCTCAAATTAGTTAAAGTTCATCATTTTAAAATGTTTGTTAAATATAAGATAATCTCTTAATATAATAATAAATTGTTTTTCGAACTATAATGAACGACGCTTAAAAGTGAGCTGAATTATTTTCTATTTATTTATTAGGGGTATCCGAATAATTCGAACTTACGAATTGTACGTTTCGAATCGATTGTTAATATTCGATTCGAGATTCGAATTCGAAAGTTTCCGTGTAATTCAAAGAATTTCGGTTAATTCAAATCTTTTCCAAATTATTCGTATACTATTAAATTATTATATATAGTTTCTTATGTTCAATATTTAAGTATAAATTTAATAGTCTCTATACATTTTATTCAAATCTGAAGATAAGTTCAATTCGAATAAGTTCGATTGCGGGTTTACGTTATCTGTCGTTCTTTCAACTACTTTGTTGCATAATAAATTGCAAATTGTAGAAATATAATAGAAGAAAATAAATCCCTGGTGAAATTTTTTTCGGAATCTCTTGCCATTATTGCCATATAGATTTTTTATAGGTCCGACATAGATGGACATATATTGAAAATAAGTCGAATATTTCGACACACGATTTCGAATAAAATATTAATAATCGATACGAACGATATTCGCACACCCCTAATATATATAATATTTATTTCAATAGTAAAACCTTTTTTGTCTTTTATAAAGAAAGATGTTTTTACAGTTATCCCGCATTGTTCAATAAGTTAGAAATATATTATTTTTTTCTGATAATCATGGTCAAGATACGAAGATAATTTAATTTAGTAATTATATTGTCTTTGGTCCTTGATACATGTACAAAGTTTTCAGGGAATCGACAGAGGAAACCATAACTTTAGTATATTATGTCGAAGTTAACAAAACACTTTTAATAAATACACTTCGCTGCTTTGGAGGACTAATGAGATAATTTAATAGGAGATCTATTTAAAAATTTCAATATTTAACCGCATATTACAGCGGATTTTTGCCCATATCAATATTACTTTTTGCCACAACAATATATTGATTATACCGGATTCTTTGGATAAATAGTGACACAATTCGAAAAACCTAATTGTTGAAACAACTCCTGTTAATCATTACTTATGTATATTTCTATTCACATCAATATTGTATATCTCGCGGTATTATGGTCGTATTCAACCTCCATTTTTTTCCCGCCCCCGACTTAACCACTTCACCACAGAGTATATATAGAGTAATCAACTAATCTTTTCTCCACAGAGTATTATTTTATAAGTAGGAAGGCCAAATGTTTTGATTTTAATCATAACATTTGTCGATCATCGATTGCAAAGCACTACGATATTTAATAAATCATGACACTACTAAAAAAAAACTATTTGAAAATGAAACAATAATCAATTAATGACTTTCTGACAAGAAAATATAGACTATTCTGGATTTTGCTGTGTCCTTAACTCAAATGTGTTAGGCGAACGCTCATTCAAACTGGCGATATAGTTCAGTGAAATACATGTAACAAAACCTTTTGATATGTTTAATGAAATTCATTCAGGTGAATTTGGAAGTAAACGTTAGCCAACGTTCGTTCACGGTTGGTTTGTCAGGACGGATTTAGGGCGAAGTTGACGGGTTTCCTGACTTCCCACAACGCTAAGCCGGCGTAATGCCTCTTATATTAGGTTAATGGATTATGAGTTTTTCTTCTAAGGGAAATTTTATATATGTTTTGTTTATTTTGTATTTTGATGACACGATTTTGGCTGGCACACAGGAGAGTGTCTTCATCTTGGTTGTCATCTTTAGTTTGTAAGTTTATTCATTATATTAACTAACATAGACATTTACTGCTAACAATTAACTGACTTTCAATTTTTAAGATGCAAATAAAAATAGACGCTTCAGTTGTCATAAAATAAAGTATTTATAATGATTACTACTTTGATTTTGAGAAAGATGTGATAGTGTTATGACCCATTAAATATTTTTCAGAGAGTCGTAATCCTGGACAGTGGCACGGCAAAGTTTCACATGTGCCTAATTGTAGTTCAAAATTCATTTGACATTTAGACAAAGGAAAAGATCTTAAGCAAATTGATATGTATATTCTGACAGTAAATTGGGTGGGTTTAAGCTTCAAAAACCCTTGTTCTATTATAAGAAAGGAGGCCTGTACCCAAAAGTGGGACATTAACAGCCTGTTACTCACTAAAGTTACATTTTTTCACACATAAGATCACATATTTAGACTTGATTGTTTATAAACTTTATTCAAATAGGCTCAAAAACCTGTTCTGAATTATCAGAAGTCAGTCCGTAGGTAGCTATACCAACCACCGATTTGGAAGGTTGATTCCACTCACTGAGAAGAAACCGGCAAGAAACTCAGCATTTACTCTTTTAAACATTACAATGTTCCTTGCTTCCATATATACAACTGGAATGCACTTTTATCGCTATATGCGTTTTGTACAATTCCGATTTAATTATCTGCCTTCCAGTTAAAAGCTTTAAATATGTCAGAAAAAGTTATCATTATAATCTTGACTATAATACAACAGAAATCATTTTAAGCTAATTACGCACATACACACACACTCATCACACAACCACTTATATTAATTTTATCTTTAATATTATGGATTAGTTTTAAATTAAGTATTCAGTTTTTAATTTTCTCTTAATTATGTAGACTAGGCATATCACATTTTAAAATGGGGAAGACACTGATCCCTAAGTCACGGGCTTACCTAGTTTAGGGGTCCAGGGTATATTAATTACGTATCTTTCTTTTTATGGTCAAATAAATATAGTTATTATTTATATTATATATCATCATAGCATCAGATAAAATCACATAAGATATTAGGATATTATATATATAATTTTCAGCTTAATTTGATTTTTGTCATAATGATTAAAAGTGTGAAAACATTATTTAACTTAAATTTTCATGTTCGACTATTTGAACAGCCTACAGTCGAAGGTCGAAGTGATAAGCACAAAGAAAGAGGATTATCCAATAATCTCGCGTGGCTATGCCGAGACACGTCCGTGACTCGAAGGCAACATTAAACCCACATTAGCTCTCCATCGATTAGCATTTGCGACATTTTATCTAACTCGAGTCATCGTATTGTTATTCTGCTATTTTCACCAAAAATAAGATCTAACGTAGCCTCAAAAATTAAATGGTTTTTTGGATGAATTCCCAAATTATGTTACTGACATGGCGAAATTATTTAGTGTACACATCAATTACAGAGACTATTCCTTGAATAGGTAAGTAGCAGCCCATTAACGTCCCACTGCTGGACACAAGCCTCCTCGCTCGTATGCGAGAGGGTTTCTTTAGAGCATAGACCCACCACGCTGTTCCACTGCGGATTGGCAGGCATAGTACTCAAGTGTACTCTCTATTCCTTCACTCTCGTAGTCCAATGTGACGGGAATCCGACACGATTGGAGAGAGATCAGGTGCAGGAACGACGGACAATGCCAACTTCCCAATTTAGGACAAATATTGAGAAAATCTTAATGGAAAACTTAAAAAAAATGGATTTTGAATTGGCCCGACTCGGGACTCGAACCCAGGATCTTATGGCTGTTGTCGAACATGCTCACCACTAGACCAATAAAGCAGTTAAAGATCAATGAGGTAGTTGTAATACAATATTTTTAGTGAAATAAATTGAATTAAATTGGAACAATTGAATAAATATTTTCCTTCATGTCAAATATCAAGAGAGTAACAAATTACATCGATAGAATTTGTTCGGGTGTTTTGGACGCCGCGTCACATATATTTACCCGCGTGGATGAATCCGGGCATTAGCTTATCCAATGCTCAACGAAAACAGATTTAAGGCATACTAAACTTGACGGGCATCGGGCACAGTCTCACAAAGCTATGAAAGCGGCTTAGGCGAGAAAGGGGATTAGAGCATAATCTGCAACGGAGCGGTTGACATACGCCTCAGGCATTCTCTGTTCTCCAGTAAACATATAAATCGGACAAGATCCAACAGTACTAGACTAGACAAACCACTTCGTATCGGTACTCTGAATTGCTACCTTCATTATACGTTGGATATGGCAGTTTGTAATTACGTTCTCAGATTTAAATGGTTAAATTACTTTGAACACAGATATTAAATAAGTGACATATAAACAAATTTACTTACAATTTTGCCCTTAATGTTTCCTACTAGCGTTTCATTCACGTTTTTACTCGTTTTAACAACCTGTAATTATAAGTGTTCTATGTAATACAAACGTATCACTTCAAACTACACTATTGAGAAGTTTTGTGTTACATCAAATATTATCATTATTCTGTTAAACTTTAGATAGTTGGGTGAGAATACTGATCGCTCTAAAATTATGGGAGTTATTGAGTAATATAGAGGCATCAGTTAAAAATACCAAAAATTATAGTGTAATATTACGAAATGTTATGCAATACGAGGTAATTTTAACAAGCGGAATAATTGTACGAGTAAAGTCTGTCAAACTATCTTGTGGTGTAGTTGTTTTAAAAGAGAATTAGTATAGTATAGTTAAATTCAAATAGTGAATATATTAAAATTATTATTGTGTGTCAGTGTTTTATTATATAATAATTCGCTCATGCATCCCAAACGCATTATTAGTAAGCGTCTACGTTACTTCAGGAATACCTACGCCGTATTTTAAGTCAATAAAGTGAATAGTTTTGGAAATCTCGTGATGAGTTAAGAAGAGACGTTAATACTTTAATTGATTTTTTCGATATTCTTATTTCTGTTTTTCTACTATTCAGGACGAAGAGCGTTCCAATAAACCATTAAAGTCGGTCCAGCCTTTGTTGAGTTATAAAAGACATTTAGAAAATCTTCTAATTTGTATATGTCTGGTCAGATGGGAGGCTTCTGGATGTGCCGCCAAGCAATAAATTTACGGTCCGATAAGATGCTGTATAGAAACCATAAGAGGTAAATTGCCGTTTACCAGGTTAGCTCGCTTCCATCTTAGACAGTGTCATCACGCACCATCAGGGGAGATCACAGTCAAGTGCAAACCCATTAGCAATAAAAACAACATTTATAAATCTGAGAAGCATGCTCAATAAAACCATATGGTTACCTTATGACATGTTGGAGCCGCCGGGAGTGTTGTCAACTGAAATGAAAAACAAAACGTTAATCGTGACTCGGCCAGCGGTCGAAACTGACCAATTGTCAGATAATAGCCGCACCCACATACGGGTGTATTGACTCACAATAAATGTCACATATTTCTTAATAGAAGCGCAGTGGAACCTAACGCTCGCTCAATTGAAGTGACCGTTAAGACAGGTTTATGTCAAACGAATCGAATCACCTGCTGCGTGCTATCGTCATTGTTAAAGTGTTGGTCTTTATAAGCAATTTCCTGCAATCAATTTGTGCATTTATATGCATGCTCACTCTTGTGATCGAGCACCAGTACTCTTGAGATTGTAAATGTACTGTATAAATAAACTTGAGTGGTGTTGGGATGTTTCCTTAGCTATCTTTGGGTAGAAGTTTCGTATTTCTTTATATCTACATATCGACACTGAAAAGCGAATACGTAGTGAAAGGAACTATTTAAAAGGTCACTTTATGGTTAAGACGATATTAATTGACTTTCACTTATTAAAACTCTCTAAAAAAATTTAAAGACATTTGTATATTCTTATCCTGCCTATCTATCTATCCTACAACACCTACCACATTCCATTTAAGCTATATCTCTAACCCTAAGGTTGCCTGGTAGAAAGCGCTGCGTAGTAAAGGGCGCCTTTTTTAACATAGTTTTCTTTTTCTTTTACCTTGTTTCTGTTCTATGTTTCCCGTGTGGTGTACAATAAAGTATTTTCTATCTATCTATCTATCCAACCCACAAATACAAAATTGTTCATTAGAACAGAAAAACAAAAGAATATATACATATATTATTATAAAATACATTTATATTTTGTTCCAAAACAAATTGACGTTTTGTTACAAAATGTGTTGAGGGTTACTACCTTTTTTACTTTCCAGCGTTGATGTTTAAAATTTAAAAATGCTTTTAAAATTGTAGAATTAAGTGTGAATATGATACGTTACTGCCTCATTGGTCTAGTGGTTAGCATGTTCGAGTACAGGCATGAGGTCCTGGGTTCGAGTCCCGGGTCGGGCCAATCCAAAAATCAAAATTGAGTTTTCTATTCAAGATTGTCTCAATATTTGCTCGAAATTGGCGGTGTGATCCACCCCCGTGCCTCTGAGAGCACGTTAAGCTGTCGGCCCTGCGCCTGATCTCTCTGAGGTCATGTCGGATTACCGTCACATCGGACTATGAAAGTGAAGGAATGGAGAGTGCACTTGTGCTATGCCTGCCAATTCAAAGTGGAGCAGCGTGGTGGGTTTGTGCTCTAAAAACCCTCGCTCCTCGGAGTGAGGAGGCCAGTGCCCAGTAGTGGGACGTTAATGGACTGCTACTTACTTTTACTTATTATGATACGTTATGTAACAGCTAGGGATTAAAAAAACTTTAATTAGTTTATTCGTAACGTAAATGTCCATATGGCATTTTGAAAAATACGTTTTATTAAGGCTCGTTTTGTTGTAAGGGTTACAATGTATTTAAGTACTGTACGAAGTTATCAGACTCTAAAGTTTCATTAATATTAGTCCAGTAGTTTATTGTGCATATTAATAATATTAGTATGATTTCTTTTATCATTCTTAAATTGTGTAAGTTATAACTGCAGATGTAACGTATATTAACTGCCAGAATTCATCTAGTCTCATAAGGCATACATGGAAATGGTGCATAAACTCATGCATACATACGAAATAATATTACAGCTTCTGTCAGCCGTCTAACAAATTACACTCACAAAAATATATGTATAGTAGGGTCGTATATTAAAATTTGTATCTATATTACGCATATCTTAATATGCTTTTCTGTATCATAAGTCGTTAGGGCTTGATTATTTTCATACGTGATGGTATATGTCGATATAATGTGTTATTTTTACAGCATTGATCAATCTATAGAAAAATCGTACTAGAATTTATAGGATTAGAGGATATAAAAGCGTGTGAGTGGTTTAATTATCGTAAAATAGTTATGTTAATCTTCTCAAATATAGGAAAGTCAGTTTAGAGCATAGACCGACCACGCTGCTCCACTGCGAGTTGGCTGATCTTACAAACCCCAGAATTACTTCCGGGATATGCAGGTTTTCCCACAAAGTTCACCGAAAAGCGAAAAGCCCAGTGATATTTTGAAAAGAAAAATTAAGCAGGTAACTTTCATTTTTATATAGAGAAACCCTACGGTGCCTGCCTAGGATTCGAGCCCGTGACCGATTCGAGCGAGCTCCAATTTCTGATACACTCTAGAACAGCGGTCGGGGAACCGGGGTAAATTTCCCCAGATCGGGTAAAACTAAGTTTTTGGTGATAAAAATTAAACTTTTGTGAGTTTTATTAGGTATTACATTGATAAATTGAATAAATGATGTTTACGTTAAATTTTTAGTTACTGTTTTCTTTTAAAAATTATCATGGGGGCTATAATATGAAAGATGCTAAAAAGAAGCAATATTTTTTTGCTCTTAGCCATAAGGTAATATCAACTTACATAAAAATATTTTGGAGTAATAATTTAAAAAGTTCCCCGACCGCTGCTCTAGAAGATGTTTCTAGTTGACCGCATAGAGTGCAGTTCGGTGTAACTTGATAGCTACCTTAGTATAATTTCTACGTAAGTTAGCATGTCCAAACCATGGTACTTGGGAAGGTTTTCGGTAGTTAGTGAATAAATGTAGTTCCCAGCGACAAAACCAAGTCCTGTTCCCAGAGGTGGGACGTTAGTGGGCTGTGACATATACATAGTACAAGACACTATAGGTTTTCTAGTATTCAAATTGTTTTCTGGTAAAACTTTAAATCACGTCAAGACGTAGTTCATTATGTAATTTAAAATGCTAACAGCCTGTCGTCTGGAAAGCAGGGAGTGATGAATAATGAATCATCCGATACGAATCTCTTGGTTAGTATTGATTGAGTGGATACGTGAAACAGGGATTTGTTTTACTTGTATTTTTTACTAGTTTATAATAAATATTTTTGAAATCTACGATTAGCATTTGTGGATACAATGGCTACTTTTTACTAATGACGTGCACAACTTTTTTAATATAGTAGCAGGGAAATGTCTCTAATTACTGTATTTATGCCTCATTTGTCTAGTGGTTAACACGTTCGACTAGAGATGAGTTCGGGGTCGGACCAATAAAAAAATCGATATTGATTTTTCTATTAAGATTTTCTCAATATTTGCCCGAAGTTGAATAGTTGGCAGTGTGCCCCACCCCCGTGCCTCGGAGAGCACGTAAAGCCGCCGGTCCGGCGCCTGATCTCTCTCCAGTCGTGCGGATTTCAGTCACATCCGACTATAAGAGTGCACTTGTGTACTAAGCCTGCCAATCCGCAGTACAGCAGCGTGATGGGTCTAGGTTTTAAAACTCTTTCTCTCTCAAATGAGTGAGGAAGCCTGTGCCCAACAGTGGGACGCTAATATTCTGCTACTTACCTTAACTTACTGTATTTATTCATATATTTTACATAATATATCATAATTGTGATCACACCTGGCGATGACTGATGATACAGTCCAAGATGGTAGCCCGCTAAGGAAAAAGGAGGTAATTTGCCTCTTAATAGTTTCTAAACAGCTCTTAGCGGAACATAAATAAAAAATTGCTATGTTCTAAATATTCCATTCCTGGTTTTCATCTCATGACTTGGGCTAACTGACCTTCGTACCATTTCTTTGGCGAAGTCGTCGATTCATCTAGCCTATTAAAGTTTTTAAGGTTCATAATAATAGTATATGAGATATTTAAATTTTCTGCATTGCATAAAAATTGCAATTAATAAAGACTATGTTCGTAAAGATGTGAGTATACAGTCTACAAACATTATTATAACTTTAATTTTACATTATCATCATTGTTTTTAAACACAAACAATAGTTTAGTTTATTCTTTCTATAGCTTTATTTTAGTTAATTAACTTTGTGTTGTGTTTTGGCTGAATAAAGGTTTATTTATAAATTTATTGAAGTGAAACTTCTGTAGCGCATAAGGGTAAAATTTTTACATGCACGTGCGTCACGGGTACGTTTGAAGGTTAGGTAGTTTTAATATTTAAAAATAGTAGTTGGCATTTTAATTTGCGACTCTTTAATTAATAATTTAATTAAATTCTCTTTTCTATACTTTAAATTCTTAAATATAATTTAATTAATAACTCCTAATTTGACACAAAACATGTGGCATATTTACAATTCGTTATTTGAGATTTCAAATAAATTATTTGTATTAATTTTAGATACTTTTAATTTTTTAATGAGAGTTAAATGCATTAATTCCTAATATATCTTCATTTTTCCCTCACTGTAAGTCTCAGAAATCTAAAGTTTTAGGTTGTATAAATATTTTAGATTATTAGAATAACACTTAAAAATTAGTTTGCCAAAGAAGTTTCACTTTTATTAGCGCCCAAATGCAATTTCTGTCGTAGGATCACGTTAGCTTGATGAGGCAATAATATCTACTTGAAATATTTTAATTACTATATATTTATTATATTGTAAACTTTTGCCTGATTACAATCGTCTAATTTAAAACAGCTTTCAACAAGGTTTTGTTTAAATTATATTAACGTTCCCCAAGAATAATTCTATCTGTTAGTGAGAACGGTTTTAAATAACTGTTCAGTAGATTTTGAGTATATCGCGAAAAGACAGTCGCGGCAGCGTTACATATAAAACAAAGTCCTGCACTTTGTTTTTTATATAATACTATTAAAATAAAATAAAAAAGGTGGATATATGTTGAATGAGCTATACAAATCTTTGTTTAAACAGCTAAAGCCATCCACATTGTTGCAGACGACCCCAGGTAATACTTATAACAATCGATCGTGGTGGGCTGTTTAAAAGCTCTCACGATATACTATCGGAGACGGCATTACAATAGCGGCGGTGGTAGATAAAGCCTCTTTTTTCATTTAAGCGATTTGATAAGGAACCTTTTTAAATTTAAAATGGTTTATTCTCTTATTCTCCTCCAGATTCTATTATCTGTGACTATTAGATCGGCGCGTATAACTTGTTAAAACAAAACAATAACAATGAAATTTAAAATTTAATGTGTTTAAATCTACTAGTATAAAAATGTGTAAAAAATAGTAAGTAGCATAGACCCACCACGCTGCTCTACTGCGGGTTGGCAGGCATAGTAAACAAGTACAGGTGTACTCTCTTTTCCTCTACTCTCAAAATCCGACGTGACAGCAATCCGACACTCGCGGAGAGAGATCAGGCGCAGGACCGACGGCTTAACGTACTCCGAGGCATGGAGGTGAATGACACCGCCAATTTTTTCCAAANAATAATTGTGATCACACCTGGCCATAACTGATGATACAGTCCAAGATGGTAGCCCGCTAATGAAAAAGGAGGTAATTTGCCTCTTAATAGTTTGTAAAGAGCTCGTAGCGGCACAATAAAGAACTGCTATGTCCTCAATATTCCCTGCCTGGTTTTCATCTCATGACTTGGGCTAACTGACCTTCGTACCACTTCTTTGGCGAAGTCGTCAATTCATCTAATATATGATAGTATATGAAATTTTAAATGGTGTATTTTTTAGCAGACTGTGCTTTAGTTAATGACTTTCCATAAAAATTGCAATTATTTAAAGACTGTGTTCATAAAGATGTGAGAATGCAATCTGCGAACATTATTTTAAATTTAATTTTACATTGTCATAATTGTTTTTAAACGCAAACAATAGTTTAGTTTATTCTTTCTCTAGCCTTTTTTAGTTACTTAAGCTTGTGTTGTGTTTTGGCTGAATAATGGTTTATTTATAAATTTATTGAAGTGAGACTTCTTTAGGCGCATAAGGGTAAAATTTGTCTCGTGCACGTGCGTCACGTGTATGTTTAAAGGTTAGGTAGTTAGTTTTAATATTTAAAAATTGTAATGTGATGTGTATGTGAATGTAAATGTAAAATAGATGTGGCATTTTCATTACCCACTCGTTTTTTAATAATTTCATTAAATTCTCTTTACTATATTTTAAATTCGTTAATATAATTTAATTAATAACTCCTAATTTCACAATAAACATTAATTTTCGATACTTTAAATATTTTAATGACTGTTAAATTCATTAATTCCTAATATATCTTCCTTTTTCCCTCACTGTAAGTCTCAGAAATCTAAAGTTTTAGATTTGTATAAATATTTTAGATTATTAGAATAACACCTAAAAATTACCTTACGTTAGCCTGATGAGGCAATAATATCTACTTGAAATATTTGAATTACTATAAAATCAAAATCAAAATCAAAAATTCTTTATTCAAGTAGGCTCAAAAAGCACTTTTGAATCGTCAGTAGTCTGTCCGTTGGTAACAAATCTACCACCGGTTCGGAATGTTGATTCCGCTGAGAAGAAGCCGGCAAGAAACTCCACGATTACTCCTTTTAACATAGCCTTTTTATAGGTTACAATGTGTTTAGCTTTCATATGCAACTGGAATCATGTCCAAACATCTTTGTCGCTTAAATAATCTTCCACATTATAATATGCCTTTTTTATTAGGACATTTTTAACATACTTCTTAAAACTATGTGGAGACAAACCCAGAAGTGATTCAGGTATCTTATTAAATATGCGTATGCTCAACCCGACAAATGACTTCTGAACCTTTTTTACTCTAAAATATGGCATTACAAGTTTGTGTTTATTTCTTGTATTAAAATTATGTGTTTCGCTCCTTTTGCTGTATAAATGAATATTATCACGGATGTATAAAATGTTATTTAATATATATTGCGACGGTACTGTGAGAATAGATATTTCTTTGAATTTTTCTCTTAATGAAACGCGAGATCCCAATTGGTATATGGCACGTATTGCTCTTTTTTGTAAAATGAAGATAGTTTCAATGTCCGCCGCCTTCCCCCATAACAGTATGCCGTAACACATAATGCTATGAAAATAAGCGAAATACACCATTTTAGCAGTTTCAACATCAGTGTATTGCCTCACCTTCCTAACAGCAAATGCAGCTGAACTAAGTTTGCTTGCCAGAGTCTTAATATGGGCACCCCACTGAAGCCCTGAGTCTAACGTTATTCCTAAGAAGACTGTAGATTTAACTATATTTAGCGGACTATTATTTATTTTGATATTTTTACAGACTTCTTTTGCATTTGGCAACGCGAATTCAACGCACTTAGTCTTTGCCGAGTTCAACATCAAGTTATTAACAGAAAACCAACGTGAGACCTGTGACAGGGTACTATTTACATCGTCATAATTATCTACATTTCTGTCTACTTTAAACAGCAACGAAGTGTCGTCAGCAAATAGGACTATATCACATTTGTCTTTCACATGGTACGCCAAATCATTTACATATATTAAGAACAAAAAAGGGCCAAGGATTGAACCTTGTGGGACACCCATTTTTACAGGTGATCCTAACGACTCAACACCGTTTATAAATACCTTTTGAATTCTATTTTGAAGATAAGAGCTTAACAAATTAAGTGCTCCATCCCTCACACCATAGTGACCAAGTTTAAATATAAGAGTGCTATGTTGTACACAATCAGAAGCCTTAGAAACGTCGCAGAAAATTCCTAATGCAAGTCACGCCCGCATCAGTAGTATTGCGATCTTTTCTAAATCCATTTTGTTCAGGATGAAACAGGCTATGGGTACTAAAATATTCTAGTAGTTGTGTGAGTATAATTTTTTCAGAAACTTTACTTAGAGTTGGCAACACAGAAATGGGACGATAGTTATTAGGGTCAGATTTATCACCCGATTTAAACAAGGGGACAACTTTACTTTGTTTCATAAGATCAGGAAAAATGCCAGAGTCTATGCAATTATTGAAAAGGGTTGCTAAGTGCGGGCTAATACAGTCAATAATTGGAAGAACAACTTTAACTGACATTCCCCAAATATCGCCTGTATTTTTTACATTTAAGTTTTAAAAGTTTTAGTAATGTCAGTTGCCGAGATATGTTTGAATTTAAAGAGAACACAGCACTCAGGAACATGATTCGAAAGCACAGATATATATGTTTATTATATTGTAAACTTCTGCCTGATTACAATCGTTTAATATAATACAGCTCTCAACAAGGTTTTGTGTAAATTGATAGAAATATAACAAATATTTCTACCAATTTACACAAAACATTGATGAATTATATTAACGTTCCCCAAGAATAATTCTATCTGTTAGTGAGAACTGTTTTAAATAACTGTTCAGTAGATTTTGAGTATATCGCGAAAAGATAGTCGCGGCAGCTTTACATATAAAACAAAGTCCTGCACTTTGTTTTTTATGTAATACTAATAAAATAAAATAAAAAAGGTGGATATATGTTGAATGAGCTATACAAATCTTTGTTTAAATAGCTAAAGCCATCCACATTGTTGCAGACGACCCCAGGTAATACTTATAACAATCGATCGTGGTGGGCTGTTTAAAAGCTCTCACGATATACTATCGGAGACGGCATTACAATAGCGGCGGTGGTAGATAAAGCCTCTTTTTTCATTTAAGCGATTTGATAAGGAACCTTTTTAAATTTAAAATGGTTTATTCTCTTATTCTCCTCCAGATTCTATTATCTGTGACTATTAGATCGGCGCGTATAACTTGTTAAAACAAAACAATAACAATGAAATTTAAAATTTAATGTGTTTAAATCTACTAGTATAAAAATGTGTAAAAAATAGTAAGTAGCATAGACCCACCACGCTGCTCTACTGCGGGTTGGCAGGCATAGTAAACAAGTACAGGTGTACTCTCTTTTCCTCTACTCTCAAAATCCGACGTGACAGCAATCCGACACTCGCGGAGAGAGATCAGGCGCAGGACCGACGGCTTAACGTACTCCGAGGCATGGAGGTGAATGACACCGCCAATTTTTTTCCAAATTCAGGCAAATATTAAGAAAATCTTAATAGAACACGCAATATCAATTTCAAATTGGCCCGACCCGGGACTCGAATCCAGGACCTCATGTCGTACATGCTAACCACTAGACCAATGAGGCAGTCATATATAAAAATGTGTATTTGTGTCCTATTCTTTGGTTGACTCTATATTTCGATTGAATTTTTATAGTTGTTTTCGAATACAAATTATAAATATATACTCATGTGAAAAGTTGGCAGCGGTTATTTTTTTCGTGTTAAAGCATCTGATGCTGTTTCAATTTCGTCCAATTGCCATATTTTTATTTATAGTTATCTATAATTAAAGGATAATTTACTACATCCATTTTAATTTTAAAAATTGTCACGTAAAATATGGTAAGTCATTCGAAGAGCACAGCACTTTAAGCACTTCAAACTAATCTCTTACACCGACACAGGACTCCTTTGTTGAGCGTAATCATGTAAAGGTAGTCAATTTTGTATATAAATAAATATTTTACTGTTTTGTGTTTATTATTGTCACTAAATAAATTCAAAGTCTTTGTTTTTAAAAGAAAGTTGATTGAAAAATCATTCTATAAGTTGCAAGATTACACAGACGATAGAAGCGCGTGGAAGTAAACGAATTGGTCTTATTTGAATTCCAATATAATATATTAATATGATATTGTAATGATGATGGTAAAAAAATACAAAATACTGACTGAGTTTGTTATAGGCTCTTCTCAGGACTGGGCACAAAGGAACTCTCGTAACTTTAGATTTTAAATTGTTCTCTACACCGACCGCTTTCAAAATTTTTTTTTACAATTAGAAAGCTGCATTTTCACTGACCTATTACTTTCTCAAAAACAATAGGGATCCCTAATAAAAATGCATTAAAATTGAACCCAAGGTGTAAACCAAAATATCTGTTATCGCATGCGCTGCGGAAACTATTGATGATAGAACAAAAAAACTATATTATAGAACGTATTAATATCTACAAAAAAAGTGCGGGATATCATAAGTCCAATACTACTGTAGTTATGCCACTATAACTACTTTTTGCATTTTAAAAGTTAATAAAAGTTTGTTTTAAATTATTTTATTAAAGACCGTTTCAATAGTTGTAAATACTTTTTAAATTATTAAAAGCGAACATTCCATTCAAAAGATATAACGAATTAAAAATCTCAATCTAAAGAAAATAATGTATTCCGAGTTGAACTCCAGTGTCAAATATTGTGTATAGGGAAGTTCTGAGACAATAAAGTATTACAAATAAATCTCTTCTCTAATTTTATAGCTGAAAGTTTTGCTTTTCAATTGCTTTTATTTTTAACAATTTATTATAATCAAGCTAAATATTACTACACCGATTCATAAAATTCTTTCAATACCTATAGAGAAATTTTATATTAACTAATGTTGGACATTCTACGTAAATAATGTTACGAATATAAAATTTTATTAGTTAGATATATATTCGTTGTAAAGTAGAATCTGTATATAGATTAGATTATGAATTTAAGTGTGTATCTAATAATCTGAAAGGAAGTGATTAAAAACTAGGTGAAATACAACTTTTATGTTAGCAAAAATAAATTTATAGTCCGACATAATAGACTGCCAGAGATCAATATCTACGCGGGTGAAACCTCGGGGCATTGCTAGTATTGATAGACGGCATAAGGGATGACGTTGCGTTGGCAGGCTGGCGGAGCTTGTTTGAAGAGTACTAGGGACTTAGTTGAATATTAAATGTATCGGCAGAACGTTAAGAAAAGGTTGACGTATTGAGCTTAATGTTTAAATAGGTATGTTATAGATTAATAGAATTGCACTAGCGAGTATAAGAATATGTATTATTAATCTCACCAAGGGCATGTACGGAGATAAAGGAGTGCAAGAGTCTGTAGATCGCTGGTTCGTGTGTAATAGTCTGTGGAACGCTGGCGCCATCTTTGTATCGGCGTGGGGGCAGAGTCAATAAGTGGTAGTCCGGCCCGTCTCTGGGTAGTTCTCGAGCGGGGGTCGGCCGGAATGGTCGACTATTAAAACTGTCGCGTTCCTAGCTATTATTGTTAATGAGTTTGTGTAAATTGATATCGGGAACATGAAGTGATTGAACATAATAATCCGAGTTAATTAACAAAGTGTTTGATTGCACCAACATTACCCACGAACGCCCACAGAATAAGAAATGAAATAATGGATCCAATTAAGCCCCTGTGCTTTATGCTTCTCTTCTCCGGTCTCTCTCTTATTCTCCGACATATATATTTATCACTAAAACGTAGAACGTAACGGAATAAACCGCTGAATCGATATAAGGTCGGCCCACGTCGCGCTCGCTAATCGCCCGTTTGGATTACGATTATTGTAGACGAATGCACGATGGCGGACATTAACGTACTATTGCTTCTAAATGGAATTAGCTGTTGAAAGAAATTTACGACGTAACGACCGAGATATAAGTACTTACGCGCCTGTCATGTGTCAACTTGAGACGCTACGTCAAAATCGATTTTTATACGCTATCTTGGTATGCTATAACATCTACAAGGGGATTTCATTAGGAATCGTATGAATTATTAATTAAAGTTTTAAATTAAGTTATATTCATAAAGCAAACAGTTTTCACGCACTAACCGATTTACATATTACCTAATTAAGATATGAAATTGGTTTCAGCTCACTTTTTATAAAGTGAACCACAGAACATATATCACAAACTATTTCATCATAAATTGCAAATCTAACGAAAGGTCTTTATTCGTGTTATACTTTATTCGTACTATTTGTGATTCGATGTTTATTATATATCCTCGATACAAGTATAATAAAGTTGATTTAGCAAGATTTTATTTAAATAATAAATATACTGTGGTGAAATATTTGATTAAGTACCTTAATAGAATGTATAACAAGTTAAAATATGTTTGCGTCATGATATTAGTTTTTGTATTGACTTGTAAGTTAAGCGTCGCGAATGATGACGTTGCATTGGCTGGCTGGCGGGGCTTGATCGTAAAGTACGACATTTGTAGTTTTGATATTCAATGTGTTAGTAAAGCTTTAGGAAAGTATTCATGTTTAATAGGAATGTGTGCATAAATCAGGATTAATAGAATTATACTTATGAATATAAGAATATGCGTTATTAATTTTTACAATACTTTGTTTTATATGTTAACAGAATGTGATAATGAAATAAACGATTTTTTTTATTTTTTATCTATTTTGTCTGTATAGTATTTTGATACTTAAAAGTCTATAATTGCAACGGTTTCAAAGTGCAAATTCTTAGTGTGAGCCCCTTCGTAAGCTCACTCTTGCGAAGACTTGAAAAGGGAAAAAAGTCGCGAACACTAAGATTAATCGATAACAAATTCAATCGACTGTAAAACAATAATATTTCAATTTATTTAAGGGAATATAATCAATTTTTTTTTAATAGCTGATAGGTAAGCACTTAAATGTGATCTCACCTAAAGGTGCAATAGGAACGCCCGATCACACTTTTCGTAACGCTCACGTCACTAGCTTACTCTAAAAGTCAAGCGCATGTCAAGTTTAACTTAAAGTCAAGTCTAAAGTAACAATAATTTCAGCACGACCCTATACTAACTAAAATAAATATTTCAATTTATTCAAGAGAATATAATAATATTTAAGTGTTGATAAATACAATCTACATAGGCGCTCCAAAACACATCATTTCCAATTGATATATCATGATATTCTAATTTGTATAAGGATACGCCCACACAGAGCATGTTAATACTTCATTTCGATTACAATTATATGAACGGATGGACGTTTACGATATCTTCTAAATTGAATTAGTTGTTGAAAGAAAACCGTGTAAGTTCCGAGATGTAAATTGTCTATCAGATGTCAACTTGTGTTGTAATATACAAAACCGATGAGCATAATCTTGACAGGTTATATTCAATTTAGGAGATTAAAGAAACGATTTGAATTTCAAAATGTTAAATTAGCTTTTACGTTTTAGGATTTCCCATCTTCTTTGATATTTTTATATATATAATTTATCTGTACGATTGTATGTGACTTAAAACCTCCTAAAAGAATGTACCTTGATGAACTATTTGTGTCCAGATTTAGATAGTCAATTTGTTGCAATAAGTAACAGATTTTCTCATATTTCCGCGAGAATAGGAACTATGCGAATTACAACACCAGGAGCTGGTAATATAAGGGAATTAAAAGGATATCGCACCTTCAAAATAACATTTAATTTAACAGGGTAGCCTTATGGAAATTAAACAATTCAATGTAATCTATTCATTTGAAAAAAAAAATAATCATGACAAAACTGTAAGATAGATTTTATTTAGTTAAAAGCCTTCTATTTTAATATGAGACAGCAATTAATTTTATTTAAGATAATATACAATAGTTATGATGTCGCTTAATCTGTATAACCCTTAAACCGCAAATTGTTATAGTAAGTGTCGTCTGTGGTTTTGAAGTAGTTAATGTAGGTGTATAACTAGCCACTTACTGTGACACGGGGACGAACGGACGTGCGGTTAAATATATTATCAAATTAAATAAACTGCTTGAAAATCAAGCAAAATATTTTGAATAAATCTCAAATCCCTACTTTGGATGAATAATGGAATCAAGAATTAAGAAAATATTAGATTTGTTTCTTCTCTTCTCCTCTGTCTTTAAGTTACACCATAATGAAAAAAGTAATCTAAAAGCAATTGATCATCAAGCAATCCATAGAATAATCAAAAACAGCTTTGCTATGGATTTATATTCATATATTCGAAAATTTTCAAAAAAGGACACTTTATACAGAATATTTTATTGTTGTGTCAAAAACGCTATGGAATCACCAAATTTAATTATGACGTTGTTTGATGATTATAATTTTTTAATGGCTTAAATTTACCTCTATTGAATTGTGATACTAATCTAAAATTTCAATGTCATTAATTTAAATATATTATTTAATTTCAAATGGAAGTCGTGTATTATTTTTCAATTGAGTCTGTAATCTTCCAAGAAATCTAGAATAGTCTATATTTTTGTTTTAAAATTAGTTAAATAGGCAAAAATAACGCTGCAGCGTCATAAAATCATATTATATTTCATGTTCAAACGTTTTCGAGTAAAGATATGGGTAAAAAACTACTATGAGTAAAAAAGGTAAGTTAGCAAAAAGGTAAGTAGCCTATTAACGTTCCACAGTTCGGCACAGGCCTCTTTACTCTCTGTGTCTTCTGTGATAAGGGAAATGATAACTTGCATAGATTGTTGGCAGGCGATGGCTTTCTTATGTGATATACTCATGTCACAGAAAGAAGCGGCGGAACGACAAAGAGAGGAGGATGCATCAGCTCCTATGATTCGGCGAAGACGAATAGGATGGCCTCGTACGGCCCACGATCGCAAGATTCCACCCTAACCTGGGGACCCCTGGGGGTAACAGATACGGGGTCTGTTACTCCGATGTGAAAAATCTCACGAGGTGACAGGTGACATGCCGCCGACATATCACCTTAACGAGGAAATATAGAAGAGGTTGGGCCTGCAGAAATTGGCAGCGCCGGCGGGGATCATGGTCGAGTCCCCTGAGACAGAGTTTTCACGAACCCGCTCAACGACTTGCGAATGTCACCGTCGGGTTTTAGCTGATAAGAGTCCGGCATAACCCGTATCGCTCCCCGGTGGCGTACGGGTATGTACTAAAACAAGTGCACTCTCTATTTCTTTACTCTCATAGTCTGATGTGAAGGCAATCCGACATGACCAGAGAGAGATCAGGTGCAGGAACGACGGCTTAACGTGCTTTCTGAGTACAAGGGTGGATCAAACCGCCAACTTCGGGCAAATATTGAGAATTTATTAACAGAAAACTCAATATATTTTTTTTAAATTCGGAACTCGAACCCAGGAGCTCATGTCTGCAACCAAACAAGCTGATAACTAGAACAATGAGGCAGTCTCTAGACTCTAGAGTCTGAGGAGACGGTGTAAAGATATGAGTACATAATCTGAGTGAAAGATATGAGTATCATCATACGGATGTGAGTAAGTAAACTAACTCCTTTTAAATTGAATGTAATTGTACGATTTCATTTATCTCAAACAGGGCAGACGTCAGCCGCAGCACAAAGGGCTACGTGTCGAGGGCGCACACAATGGGAACTTAACAATGTCTTCGTAAATTTGCCTTTTTATAGTAATGAATGCTCTATTACACTTTGAAAAGAACATATTTTTTAAAATCACAATTGATGAACCCATTGGCCTTTTTTCCCATTTGGGAGATAGTTACTAATATTTTGAACAGGTAAACTGCTATCCCGAATTATACTTGTACAAATAGAGGAAACCGGGGCATTAAACACATTGCAAACCAAAGTATAAGGTAAGATAGTTTTATCTCTATTATATTATACAAGCTGAACCAGCGACTTCGTTTGCGTGGAATGTTTTTTGGGTAGCATATTTTAATGAACACCCCCGCAACCCCCTTGCGAGTGGAACTTCCTAAAATTTACTTTTGATAGTTTCCATTATGTCAAAATAATTCTGACCATATTTTAAAAACCATAAAAGATATAGTTATAAACGTGAAGTTTGAATTTTTGTTTTTAATTTTTAAACTTGAATTTCTTTAATTAACACCCCCGAAACCTCCCTTGCGGATGGAATTTCTTAAAATATATTCTTAGCTGACCTCTATTCGGCAAAAGGAATATTCCTACCAAATTACAAGTCTCTATACCTTATGGTTCCAGAGATATCGCGACGAGTCAATAGATATATGGATATCTCTTTTATATGTATAAGACCGCCTTTGCACGCTATAATTTATAGTAATAAGTATCGTATTTAATATGTCTTTTTATTTTTATTTTGTGTGCAATAAAGTGTATTCTCTCTCTCTCTCTCTCTCTTAAGAAATAGAAACATATGCCGTCAACAATCTAAGATGAATACAACCTAAACTTTGGAAATTTAGAAATAAATGCTCTTACAGCATTACACTCGGCAATTTGCAAGCAAAAGAAGAAAAGCTACAGAATTCGTTTGTCTTTTTCTGTGTGTTTCAGAATTAGACAGCTCATTTATCGATAAATTAAAGATTCTATAAATATAAAATACTCTAAATATAAAAGTACATTACCAATAAAAAGAGAGGAACGTCAATGAAATATGTTGCAAAGTCGAGTAAAACGATTCCTTTTGAGAGCTTCCGTTGCTTGATGGAATTATAAAATATTGTATTCTAAAAATAAGTTCCGGAAATAATATACCTTTTCAAGTTCACTTACTATAAACCTCTTTAATGTAGTCCATTCTTTTACTGGATACAAACAAAGCTGAGCGTACAGCTAGTCTATTATATAAGAGGAAATGATTGTCAGAGAGGTGGCAATGTTATCTTTTAAAGTTTAAACGAACAGACGTGTCACCTGCTGACAAGTGATAGGTGACGTGTCATGAATACTAATGCAGCTGCAGTTTCGTCGCCGAATTTAAAAGGGTTTGAAAGATAATATTGTCATTAATATCGGATAAGCTCTTTTATCCATACTTATATTTTACGTATGCTGGTGAGATAATGGTGCGTGTATTCGCTTCACCTGTCCTTCAGCTTCAGCTTCAGCTAAGGTCCTGTGTAAGATTCCTTGCATGGTAAATTTATAAACGTGCACTTTTTAAATTGTCTGAGTTTGGTGGTAGCGGAGAAGGCTTCGGCAGTGACTAGTTGACGTCTTATCAGTACATACGTATCGACAAGGACATACTTTGTATTTAAGTAAGCACCATAAAAGGTAAATTACCTCTTACCAGGTCAGTGCTCTTGTCTTAGACTGTATCATCACTCATCATTAGGTGAGTTCAAGCCTTAACCTTTTAGCAATAAAGAAAATGTAGTAAAACTTATTTCACTGCTCTGTGCAGATTATTTTATGGATATGGAAAAATTAACTGAGCTGAAACGGACGGCCATGTAACGCTCAATCAAGCAAAGTCGACCGCGAAAGTTATATTAGAGTCGACACGTCACTGTTTTACTATCGTTTATTATTTTACACAATATTAATAATGACAATATATAAATTATTGTTGCAAATATTATAGCTTTAATTAAAATTTCATCACAAGATATTAAGTGAATTATGTAGTTTAAGCCAATTTTTCTCGAATCAATACAATTGCCATAGTGTTGCTAGTTAAATGACTGGTGTCTTGCAAAGTATTTTACGCTTCAATTCGTGGTTTAGCTGGCGTAATGGTGCGAATCCTCACTTCATGTTCACTTACATAGAACCAAAGTGCTTTTTTTTTGCTTGGTTGCCTATTTTTGGGTAAATAGTCACAGCCAAAGCTTCCTATTGATCCAAGCCTAGATGGACGTAAAAAAAACTTAAATTAGATCAGCCGGAACTCATACCCAGGACCTCAGTTAGCGAACCCATTATTCACACCAGTACGTCAGGGAAACGGTCAGATTATTTTGTGCTAACCTCTACATTAAATTGGCGACTGATGGATAAGAAATATTTAGGTTAATTGCACTTATAATAATAGTAGAAGTAAATGAAAAACTAACTACCCCGTAAATTAATACAATATTATTAAAAACATTAATATTTTAATGTTGTCGGTATATTATGATTTTGATAAAAAAAAACCTGTTATACTTTCAAAATAAATTACTACACAAAAGTATAAATCCCTTAAGAGGATATGGTAGAAAATATATTTAACTTGGGAAATACAATAGTTTCCCGATGACGTTCCCTCATTATTTTAAATATTAATAACATTAATGCATTTTCATAATGCATGCGATGCGAACGGTCTCGTATTATTTAAAATAACTCTACGTGTATTGTTGTGGTTTATATATAAATTGCAAGGTGACAGCATCTATTCAAAATATTACGGTGGGTTTATACTGTACTTGACTGTACTGTACTGTACTGTTTATACATTTAGTAATTGATGTTGGATTTTTGTGGGCTTAAACTAGAAATTTGGAATCATCCATTTATAAAGTGGGATGTTAAGGGTGGGAAAAGGTTAAAAGGAATCTCATTTAATTTAATCTAGGAATGTAAGATCGTCTCATCAAGTCTCAAGTAAAATTTATTTCTCAAATAACTACATATGTAACATTCTAAGAAAATGCGAGTGTCAGCAATGCAATAGCATTTTCATTGTTTACGTGGCACCACAACCGAAACCTTGAATTCTAGGAAAATTCTAAAGCATTTAAAATACAAATAGAATTTAAAAAAAAGTTAAAATTACGTGCGTACAAAGTATACATGTCAGAAGTGAAACTTCTTTCTCTAAAAAAAAATTATTACTTCTAATTCTCGTCTTTATTTATATAAATCTAAAACTTTAGATTTCCGAAACTTAGAAGGAGGAAAAACGAAAGATATGTTAGTAATTTATTGAATTTATTTGTCATTAAAATATTAAAAGTGTCGAAAATTAATACAAATAATTTATTGTAATCTCATATGATGAATTGTAAATAAAAATTCCAGGTTAATATTAGAAATTATTAATTTAATTTTGTTTTTCAATTTATAATTTAGAAAATAGAATTCATGAAATATTTTTAATTTATATTTTATGAAAAACAATATATTAAATTATTAAATGATGAGTGGCAAATTAAAATGCCAAATGTTTTTTGTAAATATTAAAACTACCTGACCTTCAAACGAATTATCATAAAAAACGTTACACACCTTCGTGACGCTAATTACGCGATTCATCGTCATACGTCTAAAGAAGTTTCACTTCCAAAATAACGTTAATTCTAAAAATGATTCGAGTGATTTTAATTGGAGGAAAGGTGTCGTGCTAAATCCCAGGATAGTCACCATTGCATTGGTCAAAAATGTAAAAAAATCATCTCTTGTAATTGATGTCGTCCCCTCACTGTTACGTTTAAAAATCTCTACACAACTGGAATTAAAACTTTTGTTTAACGACACGTCTCTGCCAGTAGAGTGGTAAGTATCGTCGTCCACCAATACAGACCCAGATAAAAGTAAAAATTTCTTTAATTCTTGATAATAAAATTGATAAAATTGAGCCCACGATCTCTGCTTAAACAAAGCGAGTATTTATTGTATTATGTCAAAAAATGTACTAGCCAAGCCACATATAAACTACCTATGATATTATACAATTTTTTTCTAGCATATCCCCACTTTTACTTGCTAACTTTTAGCTTAGGTGCACATCTTTACCACAACTTTTAACTAGCCACAGCCAAAGTTTCACAGGAACATCATAAAAAACTGTATAATCAATTTGTGAAGAACGAGCCCTTCTCATACAGATTTTCTTTTAAACCTACAATTTTTGATGAACTAAAATGTAATTAATGTAAAAAGAAAGCACAAAAATTAATATTTCTTAAATTTTGCCCTACTGATATTCGAACTCAGGACCTCTGCTTCAACAATGTGAGTTCTTGTAACCTTACGTCAAAACAGTTTTAGTCCTAACTAAGCGAGTTAAATTATCAAATTATTTTTGGTTTGTTTTTGTAGGCTCCCTGTTAAACCAGCAAAACAATTCACAAAAGCATTATGCTCCTGCTTGGTACTCTTTTTGCTCAGGGTATCAAGGACTAGGTTGCAGATCCAGCAGAACAAGTGCCTACGTATGATGGTAGGAGCCCCAAGGTATATCAGCAATGAGGTCATGCACCGTAACACCAACACGCTTACCGTGGAGGTGTTCGTCCGGAACTTGGCGAGGAGTATGTTCCGCCAAGCGGACAACACCTCCACTGCATTGCTAGCCAGCATCCAAGAGCAGCAAACACTGGGCGTCTCTTGCCTGGTGAGCTCCTGCTGTCACCACCTCCTGACGTAGGCGAAGACAATGCAATAGCAGTGGCGATACTCAAATTAGATAACTAAATTTATTCACCAGGATGGATGTTAGCAGGTAGCATAGCCGGCGGAAACCAGCATGTATGACTGCGGGAAAAATAGAATACCAGGCATCAAATTGTTGTCTGAGGAAGATGCCCGTGTAAGGAGGCATTGTGTCAAGGCCCGCACCATTCAACTCCACGCAGTTGAGAAAAACCCAGGAGAGAGATTAATATAGTTAAATTATTTATATAGAATAAGTATATATTTCAAATAAAAACTTTCTTTGTTTCTAGTTAATTAAAATAATGTATTTCCAGTGTGTACGTCTCTTTACCTTCCGCCCATTCTAATACATCAAGCGTGCGTGACTCATACCAGTAACATCACCTGTTTTATATCAATTAATTCCCATGGTACGAAAACTGAATAACTTTCAGACGATCATTGTTTTGTTGTTTTGTTTTCATTTCCGAATATTACGTGTAAATGAAACTTCATTAGTAACATGAGTATTACAGAATGTGTATTATTCAGGCGTTCTACTTGAGAATACAAAGTAATAGCGTTAGTGAGCTATAGTGATACCGTTGTGTGATTTGAAATAAAAGTGCATGCGTACAAAGTATGTCAGAAGCGAAACTTCTTTGGCAAACTAATTATTAAGTCTTGTTTAGATTTACACAAATCTAAAACTTTAGATTTCCGAGATTTGTCTATGTTAGGAATTTAATTGTCATTGAAATATTAAAAGCGTCGAAAATTAATACAAATAATTTATTGAAATCATAAATCACGAATTGTAAATAAAAATGCCACTTGTTTTCTGACAATATTAGAAATTGTATTTTATGAAAATTAGTATATTAAATTATGAAATGACGAGTGGCAAATTAAAATGGCACATGCAATTTATAAATATCAAAACTAACCTAACCTTTAAACGAATTAGCATAAAAACGCTGCACATCTTCGTGACGCTAATCACGTGTTTCATCCGTAAAATTTTTGCCCTCATGCGCCTAAAGAAGTTTCACTTCAAAAAACTTTCTTCATAAAAGTAAAAAATTCGTCAAACCGATTTCAGTAGTACGAAATAAACTAATCTTTTATTTCTATATTCATTTCATCATGTACAATATATACATATAATTGAAAGTGGGTTTTAAAGTACAGCACCTTCAACTTGATGCTTATGTAATTTACTTAACAGTTAACGATAGTTAACGATCTCTCGATCTAAAATCAATATTTAACCATCAATTAAAATAAAACTTCTCCTGATTTAATGGAAATAAATCCAGCAAAACTAAATCGAAATCGGTTGAGTAGAATCCGAGTTCGTCGCGGTTTGGCACTGTGACAGTTAAATATCATATTGTCCGAGATATTATATTAAATAACGAATTACAATATAAAATTGACGTATTAATTATAACTTATTTAGACGAAAAGAGCGTTTCATAGCCGAGCATAATGGGTCAACGTTATTCAGTACCCACAAAATAAAGTGCAAACCGCGTTAAAGAAATTTTCAGTTCAAAAATTAAATTAATTGCGCAAGTTTTTACGTAACAAACCTTTGTATTAGAAAAACGATCTTAATAGCCGCAGCGATTAATATTTTAAAATTTGGTAAAGTTTTTCAGAGATTTAAATATATACTTCGTTAAAAGCTTTACAAGTAAAATTGCCTAAGGTGCTATTTCAGATTGAGTTTAAAATTGTGTTACGTGGTTTGAACTTTAAACCTTATAATTATACTTTCCAATTTAACTTACACTCACAGTTTTTTCATAATTTCTTTATATCACGAACGGCAAATTGGTAAATTATTAGGTTTTATTTTACGTTACAATATTAACTGGAAGTCCATACGAAGACGTGAGATATATATATATATATATATATATAGATGTCCAGGTATCTATGACTCATCACGAGATCACTGGAACCATAAAGCGTAGGAACTTGAAATCTGATAGGAATATTCCTTTTGTTGATCATGGCTTCAAGTGGGAAATTAATCCAAAGACAATTATGAAATGAGACCTATTTTTTTCGCTGGAAAATGCTCTATGCACGCTGGATGACGTCAAAACATACATCCGGTCGTACCAGGATATCCACTTAACCCCAGCGGAACCCTCTTCATTCAGGTGTTGGGGTCCAGATGTCCACTGAGGCATTCAGCTCTGGATGAATCCGACCGAAGGGTTTAGATTAGTTGAGGAAGAGTAGGCGAGCAAAATTGCGCCTCCTAGCGACCCCCCTCCTCTGGCGAGAGGGAGGAGCGTCTGCCATAAGCTCGATGTACCTGTTTAGTGCCTCCTTCTGCAAGATGAATTCTCGTAAAAGGACGTCACTGCTCTCCAACCTGACTCATCGCCAATCATAACGCCAACAATGCTGGGGAGTGAGAGGTCAGTGCAAGTGGAGTCGTTTTGTGTGATGGGTGAACATTAAGCTTTTTTTCCCTGTCTGTTTATCAATTTCCTGCCTTATTTTTTAAACTATTTTGGCAATGCCCTAACAAGAAAGGGAATTGCGCGAGCGCAATGATATAACGATATACTTTTGCATATGTTTATCACCTATAATCAATCGAAACTGGTGTTTTTACTTTCAAAAAAATATTTAAACATGCCGTTACGAAAGTGGCATTAAATTTATTTTATAATCCTTACAAATCAAGAAGTCATTTAAGTCTATTTAAATATCAGAATTCGGATTTTGGGCGCTGTTGGTTATAAATTATTGTATTATACCTAATACTACTTCAGACTGTTACTGAGAGTGCACTATAACATATCCTGTACAAATGGCTAATGGGTTTCAGCCAGGAGACGATTACGATCATAATATTATTTACCTGAAGAGTGTTTTAATGGGACGCGCTCAACTCAGGAACTTCTGCTTCAAATTGAAAAATTCATTTAGTGTTGTATAGCCCATAACATTACCATTAAAAGCGAAAATGCTGCCAAAACGGGAAAAAGCTAAAGCTAAAGCTAATCATAAATGGTGGTACGCTTTCTTTAAAAAAGTTGTAGAAAAAAAGTTAGTGATGAGATATGTATCTCTTTTAAAATTGGCCCATTATAAACTTTTGTTTTTTGATAATCGAATTTGTAGTCCCTCTTATATGACGCAGACGAAGTGGCGCGGATCCACTAGAACATCTCTATCTCAATGAACTCCTTCTAAAACGGCTGGACCTATTTTGTTGAAAGTTTTTATATCTCTTCATCTGGATTCGAGAATGGTTTTGATTGGCAAACCGATAAATAATGTATATACCCATATCTCCACGGATAAATATGAAATACGCAGGTGACAGGTAGTATAGACAAATGTCATTACATGTCATCTCTTGAACAACATTAGTTAATACAGATAACAAACAAATAGAGATCTAGTTTTCCATTAAGCTCGACAAATATTTGGTTTATAGTGCACTGTTCGTATTTCTTAAAAAAATAAATATAACAAATGATTAAAGAACAAATCCTTACAATATCCGAGTACGGCAAATATTTGATTTTACACGTTGGCCTTGGAAAACTTAATTAATTAAAGTCTTTAAAATTAAGGACTACATAAAAACTTTTTCATCGGTAAAACTCATTGGTTGTTCGGGAAATTTCCTCGTTTTCTTAGGATAGGATTTACTTCTCGAGATGCTAATAATTTTGTTCTCAGAAAATGTATACTTTGAAACATCTGTTACAAAAATTTTACACATCCTAAATAAGCTATACTTATCGATTATCTTCATTACTATATTGGATGTTACGAGTAGTTGACATCTTATAGTTTCTGAATGAAATAAATTAAATAAAGGTATGTTTTAGGAATATATTGGAGAGCCTAGTTAATTCAGAAAAAAAAAATACCAATTACAGAATCCTAAAACCGAAGATAATGTATAAAATTCCCTTTTTTATGGGTAATATCTAACAAAAAAGCTCTGTAATTATTACAATGAATAGAAACGTAGAATCTTTGTAAGAGTAACGGAAGTGATTCCCGGTAAGGGAAAACTAAGTTCTTTTTGTAAAAGTTAAGCGTCTGTTTTTTAAAATTAAACTTTGTGCTTTTAGGTGAAGGTCGTCGTAAGAGATAATCTAAAATCGCTGGAGCAATTCTTGAATATCAACGACGTGGGTCAGCTTGGTGAGTCTATGGTCTAAAAGTGCGAAGACCTAAGCCCAATAGTGTGAAGTTAATAAGCTGTTATATGCCTTTTTTGGTTTTAAGAGAAGTTAGTATCCTTAAGAGTGAAATTTCCTTAAGAGATACATTCAAAGACATATCAATTCTCACAGTACCATCGCAATATATATAAACGTGACTATATTCATTTAAACAGCAAAAGGAGCAGAACAGACAATTATAATATAAGAAATATTAACAAACGTGTAATGCTATATTTTGGAGTGAAAAGGGTGTAGAAATCACTTATCGGGTTGAGCATTCGCATTTTTAATAAGATACCCGAATCACTTCTGGGTTTGCTTCTAAATAGTATTGAGAAATATGTTAAAAACGTCCCATTCCACATGAAAGCTAAACTTATTGTAACGTACAAAATGTATGGTTAAAGGAGTAACCGTTGAGTTTCTTGTCGGTTTCTTCAGAGCGCAGTCAACATTCCGAACTGGTGGTAGATTTGTTACCAACGGCGATTCAAAACTGTTAAAAGAATGTTTTGATTTGAATTGAAGAATAGGTCGAGACAAGAAGTTATAAAATAGCATTCAAACGTCATAACTGTCAAAAGATTTCAAAGATATAAATTCCTAAACGAAAACTAATTAAAAGATGTACTCGTAAATAATTTTCAACGAAAGACAGACATGTAAAATTGTAGTAAAATAAATTTACGAAAGTGTATAGCGATTTTAATCCAGCAGTATCGCGTGCCGAGAAAGCAAATGTCACTCGTTTTATTTCAATTATCTGAGCCCATTTACCCGAAAAACGAAAGTTGTTATATTCCGAATGTTTCCTTTGTAGGCTTGTCCTAATTTTCGTAACCTATTTTATGTTACCCTAGTGGTTATTCTGTTATCTACTACGAACGGAAAGTATTTTATGAGGTTGAAAACCATCAGATTAATTTCATGAAAGTAAAACCTAGATTAGTAATTTAGATTTTTATTTGAGGCAATTATAAATACTTTAATGGTATATTTATGTAAATATCAATCTTTCTAGAAGCACAATCCATAATTTACATACATTTTTATTTTCTTTTTGTACTTTAACGAAAGTTCCACCATTGTCTAATGTTGCGCTAGTGCTAGAATATATAAGACTACTAAAGAAACTTCAATAGAATAAAATAAAATAACTTTTACACAACGAAAGTTAAAATATTAGCCAGACTGAGAATACCTAAGTAAATACAACTATGTTATATTATGACAAGATACTATGATAACTCTTGGATTTACCATTATATTATTTAATAGTAGCATGTTCTAAAAATAGACGCATTGAAATAAAATAACATATAAATTAGTTATACCAACTATTTTAGAATAGTATCTGAATTTTACATTGATATCTTCTTGGGTTTACTCTTTCAATATTATAATTAAAGCTACAGCAAAATCCAGAAAATGTATTTGAATATATGCTTATAAAAAAGGTAAGTGGCAACCTATTAACGTCCCACAGCTGGGCATAGGTCACTCATTCATAGGAGAGAGGGTTTTAGAGTACAAAACCACCACGCTGCTCTACTATAGGTTGGCACTCGATTCCTTCACTCTCATAAACCGAGGTGATGGCAATCCGACACGACCGGAGAAAGATCAAGCTCAGGACCGACACCTAAACATGTTTTCCGAGTCATGGGGGTGGACCACTCCGCCAACTTCTCAACTTCGGACAAGTATTGAGAAAACCTTAATATAAATATCATTTTCTAATTCGCCCGAACTGGGACTCGGACCCTGGTGCTCATCACTGTAGCCGAACATACTAACCACTACACCAATGAGGTAATTTTGGAGTCAGGCAATGTGCTTATGTTAAGAACTTATCTTTAATCTGACCGCTGTGGCAAAACGTCAATTTCCAGATGACTCTTATGTAGAATATGTTATTAATGGAGTTAGTATGCTTCCTAAGCGGCGATATGTGTTAAGCTTTGTGTGTGTGTACTTGAATAACTGTGTGTGTACCTTTAATAATGATAAATACTTTTATATTGTAAATTATTCGGGCACTACTACCTCACACTATCACGAGACATAATCGTCGCAGTAGTATTCGTGTCATGTACATTTATCTAGTCGTGGTCGTTTTATCGCGCAAATTTATTATTGCACTGATCGTGCATGGTTGCCAAACCGCTTCATTCAACGATTTCAAGCTATTAAATTATCACCAGAGAATTATCAATTTATTATTAAGAATCCTTCCATATTTCATTCAAAGGATAATTAGGGAGTGCTTACAACTACACAACAGAAGTGAACACTTCAACAAAGCAAAGTTATTCAAATTAAAATATAAAAATACCTGTAGGCTTTTACAGCAATTTTGAAATGTCAAACATTGTTTCATATTATTACTTTGTACAACCGGTGATGATATTACAGACCGACGTAACACAAAATTACGTGGGTTCCTCTGCGACTGGTTTTAAGAAGAACCCACAATAAAATCAATTACGACATTTAACTTAAAACATTTACAATATATGTATCAATCATTTTAGGTAAATTATTATATAAAATAATAAACTTATATCCAATAGTGACAGGATATTTATCATAATCTCTCTCCTTTAATCGACGAGAACCGAATCGTAACAGTTTAGTCTAATTCAATACATATACCAAAATACAAGTGCACAAAGCACATAAATAATCAAAAATTTGCATATATTCCAGTCTTTCTAAGCACAAAGTTCGAACTTTTTAGAAGATATTTGATTGTTCTTCGAAATAAGTACATTATACATTCTATTCCTTGCTTTACAGTTATCGACACTCATTCAAACGCTTTTCATATCCTTCCTTTTTACTATTAATAGTCTTTATTCTTCTGACTGACGCATTTGATAGTTCTTAACGATGAGTAGAAAGTAGAATACACCACTCAACAAACATATATTACTAGCCACGTAGACTGCACAATCATCACAAGTGTGGTCGTTCCAGCAAACTTGTCAAAGGAAGAAACAGAACACTATCTGAATTATAGCAGTGCCAAAAGATAACCAGATGCAGATTTGTATATAAATATCTTGAGCATATTCGTTTCTGTATCAACTGACTATTCCACGATCAACGATCAATAACAGTCCAATAATGACCCATAGTAAATTATAACCTTGTATACTATATATATCTCTGAGAATAAGAGAGATGGAGCATAGAGCATAGGGGCGCAGGGTTCTCCACCGACATCATCGTTAGTGGCATCCATTATTCAATTTCCAACTTGTGGGCGTTGGTAGATAATGTTGGTGCAATTAAACACTTTATTAATTAACTCAGATTATTAATGTTCAATCACTTAATGTTCCCGATATCAATTTACACAAACTAATTAATAATGATAGCTAGGAACACGACAGTTTCAATAGTTGATCGCTCTGGTGGACCGTCACCCAAGAACTGGAGAGACGCGCGCCGGATTGTCACTATGGAATTTGCCCCACGCCGATAGACAGATGGCGCCAGCGTTCCACAGACTATTGCACTATGCACTGTAACTTTTATATCTCTAACATATATATATATATATATATATACACACACATATATACATATATATATATATATATATATATATGTGTGTGTGTGTGTGTGTGTGTGTGTAACCATCTTCTTTGTACAAAACATTAACGTATCTAATTTGGAGTGCTAGTTGATGATGTTTTATAATATATATTCTACATATTTGCTTTGTGGGATTGGGTTTTTATTGAATCTAGGTATTACCTTACTAGAAACATGTTGCCAGTAAGCTTAACTTATAATTGGTTATGATGGTGTGTATATAAACCTCTGAGGAAAATATTACGTTACACATTTATTATTTTAAACAGTATCAAATGAGATTCTAAAACTCTACCCAGTAAACAATAAACAAACGTATGGGAGGTATTTACTGTTGTATATATTATTTTTGGAATCAATAATCTTTAGTCGACATAAAAACCAATCTCATACCTATTTAAAGTTGGTGATAAAACCAATTTTTTCTAACAGTTCAACCACTTTCAATGTGACCATATATTTTCATACAATAGATTTTTGAGTTGGCTCTCAAAGTCAAATTAGCGATTTAATATCGAAGTTAAATTTCAAAGTTGATTTCTATGTACAAGTGCTATGACCTAATTTCCGATACCCCAACGATGTGAGGCCAATAATAAAGTCTGAGGCACTCCACCTTGAATGGCCCTTCAACCTTTCAACTGCGCCTGTGATGATGAAAAAGGGAATTATTCTTATTTCACACTACGCTAACCTTGCGTTCAAAGAAGCCCCATTCGCTTTGTTCTTCGAAAAACCAGCATCGTTCTATATCAGGCTTAATTATTGAGCTTTCAAGATCTGCACGCAACACAACCACAAACTGAAATATAAGACGCGGCCGTTTTATTCTTTTATCGTAAAGTACAAGTTTGATTTTTATGTTGTGAAAACTTCGCTAGGCGCGCTTCACGCTTTATAGTCTAGTTATTGAATGAGACTGAGCCGTCTCGTAAAGCTATGTAACATCCTTTGGAGTAAAGCAAAATATTACACATAATAACCTACAAAAACTTTTTAAAAGGAGTAACTGTGGACTTTCTTGCCGGTTTTTTCTCAGTATAATCAACTTTCCAACTAATGTAGATTTAAAACAAGCAAATCTATTTAAAGGAGAGACTGTTGAGTTTCTCGCTGGTTTCTATTCAGTGGAGTCAACTTTCCGACTTTTTAAAGTAGTAAACGCTGCATTTCTTCTCGGGTTTTTCTCCGCGAAATTAACTTTCCGACCTGGTGGTAGATTTGTTATCAACGGACAGACTACTGACATTTCAAAACTTTCGTCTATTAATAGTATGTGAGAATCATAGTAAAGGCGTCACTGCTACATTTTAATTCATTATTTTATATAACATTACAAACAATTCAAAGTTAATAAAAAGTTGTACATATATAAAATATAATATTAAATAAATATTATTACTTTACAAGAATAAAACAAAAAAAATTGTTTTATTTCGTAATGATCACTTTTAGTTTTTACTTCTCTCGTTTGCACAAAAAAGGCATATATATAAATTACTACTAATTAGAACTTTTACTAGTTTGTAAATGATAAGTTTAACCTTTAACATTTATAAATACAATTTAAATATCATATTAATATCCACAACTTTTAATTAGTGCTTATTAGCAATTTTATTAATAATTGATTATTTTTTTTAATTAATTTGTTAAACGCCAAACAAATTCTATTTCATTAGATTGTCCTAAATTTGTGACACGAATTTTTATTGACAAGGTCAAGAGGAAACAATAAAATCTCACTTAAAACTGTTGTATCACACACTTATTACGGTAATGACAAACGTTCCGACAGCTTTACTTTTTTATTCGTGTTAAAATTTATCGTGATAATGCAAATGTTACCGAGATTAAGAGTCCTTTGTTCTGTCATAACAATGGCTTATATTAAATCATAAGGCGTATTAACATTTCCCGCGGCCTGTCCTTGACATTAAATACAATTTGTATTCCGCGATTCAAACTCGCAATATGAGAAATGGTCAACGCCCTGTGATAGCGGAAACGCGTGGATTCCTAGAAAAAAGTAATAATTATTATTATACATTTTTATTCTTCTTCTTCTTTTAATAATTGGCTTTCAGGGCCGTTCCCTTACATATATTAGCGTTTGCAATCTTCGGAAGTGTCTTGTCTACGGGCCCAGGTGTGACAAGGCACACACAATTTCGCCAGTGTCACGTTAATTAGAGAAGGCACGTAGGAGATTGTACGGATTCTGTTATTTACTTTTTTATTAATTGATGAAATATATTGAAGTCCCTTATATATACCGTCAAAAATTTAGACAATTTAATGTTTTTCTTAATTTTAGATTTCAATAAATTATTTTGTATTAATTTTCAACACTTTTAATATTTTAATGACATTAAATTTCTAACATATCTCCCTCCCTCAAAATCTCGGAAATCGAAAGTTTTATATTTGTATAAAAAAAACTTAAAAAGTAGAACATTTTCTTTTGCCTTCAATAGATTTTTGTTTCACACTTTAGGTTACATGAATACATTTTTCTTAGGAATCTCTATTTTTTTTAGATAGAAATAAAGCCTATGTCGCTCATTGAAAATGCAGCTTTCTAATGGCGAATACTTTTTTGAAATCGGTCCAGCCGTCTTTGTGTAAAAACGTATCAAATATACAAAAACACAAATATTTCCTCTTTAATATATTATATTTTAGATAAAACTTTTACGCTAGCTGTACATGTCTCAACGTCAAATTTAGGGTGCAACCACACTAGGCGGTTACAAGCGATGAATATAGAGATAAGTACAAAACACTTCCGGGTCCCGACTGGCTGCCCACGAAAATTATGATCTACTCCATAAAGATTGAAACGATAAGCTAATATTAAAGTAAACGCTTTAAGAAAATACAAAACTTGCATTTATTTGTTACTCAAGTTGGTTGTGTTATTTTATTATTTCTGACAACAGTACACGAATAAATTTTATTGCAATTATTCATGTGTTTAAACGTACTTTTACAATTTCACTTGTTTTATATTGCGACAGCAAGATTAATTGATTGTTTTGCTTTTGTTTTGATTATAATAGAGGTACGGATGTTAATTTAATTTACTTCATAGCGAACTAAATGATCTTTTATTTTTGAAGTGAAACTTCTTTAGGTGCATGAAGGTACAATTTTACGAAGTCACGATGTCACGAAGATGTGCAGCGTTTTTTATGCTTGAATTCTTTTGAAAGTTAGGTATTTTTATTATTTACAAATAACATTAACTCATTATTTTATGGACGAATATTTCGACAAAGAATTGAGCTAGCATTACTGGAATCGTAACAAAAATTTTAGACTGCAATCTGTTATAACACTTACATTATTTTATTGACTATGAGAAGTTAAATCTACTGGAATACATGTTATGGACTATGGGCCTCATGCGGAAGCTCAGAGTCACTCAGCGTGCGACGGAGAGGGCTATGCTCGGAGTTTCTCTACGTGATCGAATCAGAAATGTAGAGATCCGTAGTAGAACAGAGTCACCGACATAGTCCTATGAATCCCGAACCAGAAGTGGCAATGGGCGGGCCCCATAGTCCAAAGAGCCAATGGACTTTGCGGGCCGAAGGTGCTGGAGTGGCGACCCCGCACCGGACAGCGCAGTGTAGGCAGACCCCCACAAGGTGGACCGATGATATAAAGAGGGTCGCCGATATCCGCTGGAGTCAGGCGGCGCAAGATCGGGCCTTGTGGATGTCATTACCTGAGACCTATGTCCAGCAGTGGACGTCCATCGGTTGAAGCGACGACGACGACATAAAATTGACATTTTACACTTTATTCATATCACTGTAAAAAATGGAGATTATGAAAAGTAATTCACGATCTATTCACAAGCACAGCAAATGAATAAACAAAAAAAAATCATCAGAATCGCTTAAACTATTCCAGAGGAGTTCGATTAATAATCACTATGTAATGACATTTTTATATATTGGAAGATATTTTTAATAGATTCACTATTAGGTGACAATTTTTTAATCTTTTGCATAATATATATGACTCCATGTTCAAGTCTTTTAATAAACATTTGATTGATTTTCTTGGACCAAAAGAAAATCTTCAAGACGATCAGCTCTATTTTGATGGGAATTACGACAATACATAATATTTAGCCGGAAGTCATTCCCAGTGAAGTAAATGTAAAAAAATTGTTGCCTTCCCGGCGTCTTTCACTTAAACATATACGTTTAGCCGCCGGCATTAGGGGCGATGATTAATGAACCGTTTCGTAGGTGCCTAATGCCAGCTCCTGATTCGTGCATAAATAAACAGGGACTGAAATTATAACCAGATTATGTGTAATGACAGTGAAAGTTGAAAAATTATTGCTTCTTTCTCTTTGTTCATTTCTGTACCTGACAATATTTGGTTATTCTTCAAGTGACGATATCGCAATAGTGAGCAATTGTACCTTTAATAAAACTGAAGCCTTAGTTTTATAATTTTCAAAATCTATATGAACAATTTCCAACCGATTGAAAATTTGTATTGTCTAATACACAATGTTGCAGTGAAAGTCAAACTTTTCACTTATTAAAATAATATCTTTCTTCAAATGATTATGTTTTATACGTAGGTATATTAATTAACATGTATATGTAAATAATGTGACCGCAGGATAATATTTTTTGGTTCTTATGAATTGTGTTACTGTTCTTACAAAGAATTTTGGTTTTCTAGCGTCGATATAACCCTAATTATAAAAATAACATGAAGGGAATCCCGGATCTGAATCACACACAATAAATTATAACACTAGAAAGCTTAAGCTCGTCGTTCCTAACATTCAAAAGCTTCTCCATCCGGATTCCAGATGTCGTTTCCATAATACAGATTAAGTAAATGGTAAAAATTGTACATATTTTACTCAAACATATTTGTTTAGCCCCCGAGCTTTTGGGGTGATGATTAATGAACACTTCCCTGGATGTCTAATACTAACCCCAGTGATTCGTTTATAAATAAATGAAGGACTAAAAAATGATAACTAGACATTTTTAATTAGTAAATAAGTACTTTAATGTCTTTGGTGAGTGGCTAAAATCGTGCTTTATGAAATAACAAATTAAAGATTTACGCACTCTTTCCAAGGGAAATTTTAACTTAATAGGTTATTCAAAAGATTTAAAAAAAAGAAAAGTTTTTATGTAACAGTATTTATGGCCAGACTATATAAGCTAATAATAGTAAATGATTTAAAAATATTCCGAAATACAATGCGAAAGGATTAATTTTTGTTAAACCAGTACATATTTAATAAGTTTTGAAGACATTGCTATAAGAGACTGAGTTTAGTGATTTAAAAACAATCTTCACATTAATAACTTTCTAATAAAACCAGTTAAGTTACACCAATTTCTAAGTCTAGACTTAGGCAGAATGGCATAAAAAAATAAGTAAGTAGCAGCCCATTAACGTCCCACTACTGGGCACAGGCCTCCTCACTACGAGGAGGGAGGGTTTTTAGAGCATAAACCCACCACGCTGCTTCACTGCGGATTGGCAAGCATAGTACACAAATGCACTCTCTATTCCTTCACTCTCATAGTCCAATGTGATGGGAATCCGACACGACCAAAGAGAGATCAGGGCAGGACCAACGGCTTAACGTGCTCTCCGAGGCACTGTGTTGGATCACAGCGCCAACTTCCCAACTTAGGGCAAATATTGTGAATATCATTAATAGAAAGCTCAATATTGATTTTTGAATTGGCCCGACGCAAAACTCGATCCCAGGACCTCATGTCTGTAGTCGAACATGCTAACCACTAGACCAATGAGGCAGCAGAATGGCATACGTAAAAACTATTTGTTGCCATATATAAATATGTATATGTATATATAGAATGTATATTGATATAATAAAACTCAAATTAAATTTCATTGAAGGCTCGATAAAAAATTGGCGTTTTGTTTGTTTTGTTTTTCATATAACATAAGAAAGGTAACATTAGCGAACCCACAATAAATTATCCTTTATACAAAAAAATTCGTATCGCGTGCATCCTAAGCATACTCGTAAGCATTTGTTACCCAAATGCTTTACTCGGTGGCTGTCAGTCCACAAATTGAATACAATTTATCATGCAATACATAAAGAGTTGAACGATCTTGATATTTTCCATGAAAAATACTAACACAATAGCTATGGCAGGAATAAAGCTGGATATGAATAGGTAAATAGGTACTGAACAGGGCTACTGAAACTATATTCATATATCAAAAGCTTTCTATTTCGAAACGTACATAACAGAAATATTGAAGATATAAATAAATCAAACGGTCCGCTGTGTTATTGGTACTCGTAAAGTATGGAAATTTCAGTAGCATAGAGGATTTTCAAGTTGCTGATAAGTTTTGCGAGTTTTAGGTTTGGAAGTATGCTAAAATCTTTATGTTTTCATTTTAATTCTTTTAAATTATGTAATGTAAAATCTATTAGTTGACCACGAGAAACAAGAACTGTTTTTTTTTTTGAGATTTGTAACTATTAAGTTTTACTGCTTTTCCCCTCGGTGTTTTTTTTCATTTATACAATTTAATTTTAAAAGCAGATAACAAATAATATACAGTTTACACTCACATATTTCACAATTTTGGAATTGTCAGTCTTAATTGGCCACACGTCAAGTATCTGACTCCTAACTAGTTTCCTGTGTTTAGGATATGACATATGCATCAAATACGGACTTATATGCACCTTAGTTCATGTCTTTGCCACTTGTAAAATATAAAAAAAAACGAAGAACCCAGAATTAATTAAGAAGAAACTTAAAATTGTGAATTCTTATATTATAGCGCCCTGCCACAATTAACTAATTTCTACACCAATGCAATTAATATATAAGTAAGTAGTAGCCCATTAACGTCCCACTACTGGGCACAGGCCTCCTCACTCCGAAGAGCGAGGGTTTTTAGAGCATAGACCCACCACGCTGCTCCAGTGCGGATTGGCAGGCATTAATATATAAGACATTATTAAATAATATATATTTAATAATGTCTTATTAAATAATATATATTTAATAATGTCTTATATATTGGTGATAATATAAATTTATACAGTGAGAAAAGTAAAATACGCAATTTTAATACAAGAAACTTGTAATTCCATATTTTAGAGTGAAGAAGGTTCAGAAATCATTTGACATGTTTTAAATTTGCCTCCACATAATTTTAAGAAATATGTCAAAAACATCCTTTTACAAAAGGTATATTATAATGTTGAAGATTATTTAAGCGATAGAAATGTTTGGATTTGATTCAAGTTGCTCACTGAAGCAATATATTACACACTGTAGCATACAAAACTAGCTTTAAAAGAGTAACCGTTGAGTTTCTTGCCGGTTTGTTCTCAACGGATTCAACTTTCCGAACCGGTGGTAGATTTGTTACCAACGGACAGACTACTGACGATTCAAAAGTGCTTTTTGAGCCTACTTGAATAAAGAATATTTTGATTTGATTTTGATTTTTTGATTGTGTAACTACACATTTTTAAGATGACGGACACGAACAAATTATTCGAGTTTAACTAAGCAACACAAAGATTTATAACGTTCAAAAAGATACATAATTTACAATTTTTAAGGGCTATTAATAGAAATTAAAATGTAATTTGGTATACATGAGAATTTTAATATATAGTAGTGGTAAAAATTAAAGAATCAAAAATAATATCTAAAATTTTAACGATTTTTCAAATGGCTGTATCTTTTATAATAATGGTTGCATAGCAGTAAGATGAAGTTTCTAATTTTCGTAAAAGAAATCCAAGTAGCACGTATCTCGCAATCTTAATGAATTTGATGAGAAAAAAAAAATTGATTTTTTTCGATCTTATTTTTCGTCGAAATATTTGTTTCTAAGTTATCCACTATGTTTTTGATTGCAAATCTAAATTTATTTTTAAGACTAGAAGCTTATGTGTTTAGAATTCGTCAAAATGAATGAGTAAAAAATTTTTTGCCTTGTTACATATGTGAAGCATGACAGCTTATGATTGCTAATCTGATTCAATATGTAACTTTATTATTTACATTTCTATCAAAATATCGATCGTGGTCATATAAAGAATTGTATACACACTATAATACAACCCGCATTTTGTCACCCGTGCGGAACATGGGCTGCAATGCGATGCTTTCCTCCCTAGGTACGTACCTAGAGTTACTTCTTCTAGAGTTCTTATCAAAAGTGACTGAACCATTTTCACTTATATACATGTCGGAGAATAAGAGAGCACGGAGAAGCATAAAGCACAGGAGCTTAGGGTTCTCCGCCGACATCGTTATGAATTGGATCCATTATTTAATTTCTTATTCTGTGGGCGTTCGTGGGTAATGTTGGTACAATCAAACACTTTGTTAATTAACTCGGATTATAATGCTCAATCACTTAATGTTCCCGATATCAATTTACACAAACTCATTAACACTAATAGCTAGGAATGCGACAGTTCCAATAGTGGACTGCTCCGGTCGAGCGCTACTCGACAACTGCCAAGTGATTCCCGCCGGACTGCCACCATTGACTCTGTCCACGCCGATAGATAGACGCCAGCGTTCCACAGACATCTGCCCTCCGACATACATATTTATAGACATATATAATCCTATGATTGTAAGGATATTTCGTTTTCAACATTGTAGTATTATTTTATAAGAAGCCTGTATATAATTTTAACTTGTATTAAAAATATTGTTCATAAAATTTCACATAAGAACAGTAGTCGTCCGCATTCCAAGCACAGATGTAATCAACGTGGAATTCAACTGTAGTAAAATGTTCCAAATCTCAAACAAATCTGCCGTATGTTTTGTGACGACGTAAAAGCATAGCGAACATTGTTAAATTAACCTTAAGTAATATTTTGAAATATGCACGGTTAATATGTTTTCATTTGACAACAAGTTTTTGTGAAATACTATATAGCTTCCGCATGCAAATCTTTTCCAATTACTGTAAAATAAATTGCTGGTTCAAAAGGAAATTAAAAATGTTTATTAAAGTTGATGACTTGTGGAATTTACATTTATTTCAAGGAAAGTCCCGATAAAGTGCATGCTGGAGTGTTGGTGCCAACACGTATGTATGGTAGTGAAAGTTGGGTATGGCAGAAGAATCACAAAAGTAAAATAAATGCGGTAGAGATGAGAGCGTTGAGAAGCATGAGTGGATTAAAACTGAGTGACAGAGTGAGAAATAGTGTGATAAGAGAACGTTGTGGTATAAAAGAAGACGTAGTGACTAAAATTGAAAAAGGTATGCTTAGATGGTTTGGGCATGTAGAGAGAATGAATGAAAGGAGACTGACAAAAAGGATTTATGAGTCAAGAGTGAATGCGAAAGTTGGAAGGGGAAGACCAAGGCGAACGTTCCTGGACCAAATCCAGGACATTTTAAATAACGGCCAGGTCAAGAGTACTCTAAACCGACGAACTTGTGTGAAAGGTTTAATGAGAATGAAAGAAGCGAAGGAGATATGCAAGGATCGTGGCAAGTGGAAGGATGTTGTCTCTGCCTACCCCGAAGGGAATGAGGCGTGTATGTAAGTATGTATGTATGTATGTAAAGTCCCGATAAAATCAGTTTAACCGTCTCAAAGACACAAACCGATACGCAGACAAAATATCTAACCTAATTTGACAAATGCTGACGATGAATATCGTTATTGGTAGTTGTAGTGTTATGTGTTTGTTAATTTTACACGACGAAAAGCTCTATTGACGTCAATTTAAAAGGATTTTAGCAATAAGTAATAATAAGTAACTATATCGAATAAGAGGTAATATTATGTAATATATAATTTCATGTTAATAATATAATTCAAATTAAAAACCTGTGATTTCATACACTCAAGTAGAATATGAGGACTATATAATATGAATACCACTAAGCATATATTCAGCGAATAAATGTTTTGATTTTTGATTTTGAGCTTTTTGTTTCTCATACAATGTACGCTAATCTTTAACTTTCACCTTACTTTTTTTGTAGTGATTAAAAGCTCGCATTTTTTACTTTGTTCACTATAAATCACCTAGTGCAAATCACAAGCTTCTAAATTCCAAAGTTATATGTCATTTTGAAGCAATATGAAATTGAACGACCAAATCATATTTATACATCATTCAGTGAATTATTAAAATTTTTAAATTAATGCATTATATAAAGAGTTTAAGTTAATATTTTTAGTGAAAGAGAACGTAGTCTTAATGGAGGACGCGAACGAAGCCGCAGTAATAAAATCATATTGCATCTAGTAAGCTCACTGGGAGAAAGTATGCTATGGGATAGAAGGGTTTCAAAATAAGAAATCATTACACAATAGGGAGTCAGTAAATGGGCCATTAAATGAACCTATAAATTTAAGTTAATCATGACTAATTGAAGTGGTATAAGGGGAACACGCATACGACAACTAAGGGTGAATGTATACAGATGGACAAGAATGCCTTCTGAAAACACAATATTTAAATTATATTTAAAAGAAGATTATTTGCTCATAAGTCACAAACAAATTAATTTTGGTTTATAGATGGCAGAAACCATTTTTATCTTACTTTGAAATATTGACAACCAAGAGATATAAGATATAAGATACCAGTGACCAATTTAATGTGAAAGATAGATAGGTTCTTTTAATCCTGTGTATAAATTTTCTTTTCTTCCTATAACCGTGATATATTTTGAACTAATCCAACCGATGTGGCTCAAACAGCTTTCATTATATAGGCAACACTAGAAATATATTTTTACCCAGTATCTTATAATTATTTATTGTCAGGGACGAATGCCAAAGTTGAATCCTTGTTGTCTCTATCATAGCTGCTTAATCCAAAATTGAACCCTGGTGGTTCAACTGCCGACTGCCTAGCGGAACCCTCTTGGGTTTTACAGGGTGTCACGAGGTCTACTCCCTCGCCGAGTTCCACACTCCTGACCAATGGGTTGGGATTTGTGCTTGAAAGCATTTCCCAGCAAAAAAAGAAAACTATGTGTAGTTACTTATGTGAAAAACGATCATGCCTTCACTCGGTCAAAAGATCTTCGAACCGTTATTGCTTTGAAATTAAGCAAAGTCACTTCTTTTGCAATGTGGACTGTCTTTAAGGATTTTCCCAAACTACGGGATCCAGAACTACGCGGATAAAACCACAAGGAACAATAACATTTAATTATAAAACAATAAAACTTACAATTATAAAACAAGTCTTAACATTTTCGCTATAATTTCTGACATGTTAAGTTTTCGGTGCGTAAAGTTTCTCCTCGCAATTCTGTCTTATTTTGTTATTAGTCTATGACTATGAAATAATATAAATTTATATTGGGCAATTAGGAGCCCTGTACATTATACACGGATCCCAATATATTATCTGGGTAACTAAAATACCTCTCGTATGACGGCACCCTACGCTGTAATATACCGGGTGGTCCCATAAACATAGGTTTCGGGTTTTACTTAGATAAAATACAGGCAAAAGGTAAGCCAACATAAAAATTAAGATACGGATGGTATGTTTAAGAGGGAGAAGTGTGTATTTTTTTGATTCAATGTTATCAGATTCATTAAAAGGTGCTCTATAAGAAGTTGAACATCGGTATCGTAAGCTTTTACCATATTTCAAGGGTTTAATTGGTTTCAAATTTGTTAGCGTTTCCTTTTGTTATATTTCTTCTAGTTAAGAACTTAGAATAACTTTTTTTATTAGTCGCAAAGGAGACGAGATCAAATAATTTCATTTATTGTGAAAATTAAAACAGAACGCACTAAATTAATAATAATTTATGTTATATGGCTAAAGGGTTTTATTAAATACAATCAATTGGACAACTAGGATATTTAGTTAAATAAATTGGTTTATTACATTTTAAATTCTATTTTATTATCAATATTTTGATGGGTGTTTATATAATATTGGGACCAGACAGTCGTCATTATATATTAATTTGGTCATACACTATATAAACAGAAAGTTACTAAAATTAGTTGCAGACGTATTAGTCGACCAGTAATCTTAAATCACTGATACTGAGTTTTCCGATGTTTTAAACTTTTAAATTCATTAATAAATAAACATTGTAGAGGTAGCTAAGGTATGTAAAACGGAACCGCTTTTGTACAAACCACACTAATCTCACATACGTAACGTAGTATAATAGAATCACCAATCAAGTGTATTATACCTAAAGGATCTCCATTTTAAACCCTTCATTAAACTTATCCGAGTCGGATCTGAGCTTGGAATCAGTGTAACGTAATCGATTTAGAAACGAGAAGCCGCGAAGGACAAAGTGCGGTCACAAATTTACATATAAATTTGGGATTATTTTAATTTAAAATGCATTTCGAAAGTTTATTTGCATATATATGAGGACCATTACCGTTTCTTTGTAGATTAATACACCACTGGGTGAGTACGCATTTATACGCCGAGGGGACAATATCGTGGACTGATTTCACGCTATACAAACATTTTAAGTCGACAGCCACTTAATAAAATTAAGCAATTTGTCAGATGCGCATTACACCCATATTGACAAAGAGGGTGGTTATATACCTATAAATGAATATCTCATTAATGTGTTAAAATATTGTAGAAATTTTATGAAAATCTTTATCGGTTATCTGCGTTAAAAGACTCGCAGACTCACTATATATCTATATTACAAAATGCAGAGCATGATCTAATCTTATAGAGTGTATGTACTTTGTAGACATTGACATCATACATCGATATGCCCCAAAATCCTTTTCATTACATAGCTAAGAAAGCGAAAATGGTTTTGCGCCGTTAAAATCAACCATCAATTACGGACCAGAACAGAACGAATTTCACCCAAAACCACGAGATTAAGAAACTGCGCTGGTGACACGGTGAGAAGAGCCAATATGAGGTAAAGATATATAAAATTATGCTAAATATTCCCACGAAGTTACCATCTAAAGCTGTATCATTAGTTACCATCAAGCAAGATATATATTATAACCAATTGTTTATCTATTAAGACTCTTACGTCTACAGCAGAGGTCTACATTATTCAAGTATGGGGATATGAGAAAAGCCTAAAGGTTCGTTAACTTCTATTGCTCAAGATCACAAGATCAGACGAACCATATATGACTTCTTACACGGGCTTTGATTAGGGTGACTGGGGAAATAACACAGAATACCAGCGTGCACTAGAAACATTTTCTAAGCATTCTGTTGTGTGTTTGAAGGATCCGGAAGCCAAGGGAATAGATATAGGAAAGGGCTAACAAATTATATCAGCTTTTTTTTAACTAGCAACGCATTAGTAGTTCCAATTATGCAAATTTCTATCAGCAATTAACATTACGTGAATCAAATGTTTTGTTTATATAAAGAAAATAAATGACATTTCACTAATACGGTATATTTATTTAGTATTTTATAAATTTATAAAAATACTTACATGAATTTCAACTCACGCGTAATATATCAAACGACCAAACTGATTTATTAACCGCTGTTAATCACGCCGGTTGGGATTTCGTAAATCAGTCATTCGCTAAGAGATTTCTGTGATCCGATTTTAGGGGGGAGAGAAATGCAAGCATCGCCTAATATTTGTTCTTGTTGTGCTAATAGCTCGTAAATATTTCAGCGGGAGCGGACACACATGCGCTTGAGACAAATGGCCGCTTATAAAATATATGTGCGCCGTCACTTTGAACCTTTCCCATTCGTTACGTTTCCGACGACTGAAATAACAATACCGATTCCCGGGTTTTTAAACTCCAACGGAAATGCGAGCTATCAATCAACTTTGTCACATGCCTCACGAATACCACCCTTAACTGTTTACACATTGCCCCGTGGTTATAGAGCTATTTATGCCACTCTAATTTAAGAGTAAACCTGTCAATCCTGTTACAAGTTCAAGTGTAACTCCTTACACGTTAAAATATGTAGTACAATAAAATAAGGGACACTACAAACTTTAACGTTAAGTACAATTGACAAAAAATGTCATCTATTACTTTACAATAAATTGAATTATTGCGCAAAGAAAACAAAATCAACTAGATTTAAATAAAATTACAATCATAACGCAACAAAGAAAGTTTTTATTAATTTATCAAACAAATCCAGTGTATTTCAATGTTGTGCACTCGGAGTCAAAACAAAAATCGGTGCGTTGAATGAATAATTGCAAACAATCTAAAAGTTTCAAAGTTTTGCTCTGTGTTAATCTTCGAACTGGCGTTCTGTTGTGAAATTTACGACAAATTTTTTGGTAATTGCTTTTAGCGGACTTACAAAAAATGGTTTATTTGATACGTTATTTCAAGGATAAACTTATCTTCACGAACCATTTGTAGTTTAGTAAAATTTGGACAACTAGGAGAATAGGAACCGATAGGGCTTAAATAAGTCAAAACGGGGAGCATGTTTCAGTGTTTTGGAAAACAAGAGAAGATCCGCATCGATGAAGTTTATTATTATACGTCTAAACGCCATTTTCCAACGAAAATAATATTCACTAATTGCTATGATTTAAATTCAACATCAGATGATTGTAACCAGTTGCATAATTATAACATTCTCATTTATAAAAATAAATTGTATTTTTTTCAAGTTTTTAAATTATTGCCTAGTTGCATTTGTTGAAAAAATATCCACTGAGTTAATTTTTATATTAAAATTTCATGTCATTTAAATTACGATACGTGGAAGCTCGTTTTAAATCTTAGGACGCGCCCGCTGGTAGGTTCAAAGTTCCTAGTTAAATCAGCACAAACGATGGTGTAGCGTCACAAAATATCAGTAGGTCCTTGGATGCTTGAAAATATTCTTGTAAAGTTAACTTTTTTGAATTGAGTTATCATTCTTCCAAAGCATATGCATATGCGCGACAATTTTAGAGATTACAATAAATTTAGAGAAGCTAATCCAAAAGAGAAGCGTGACAAAGATAATGCGGCAACCCGTCATTCTTAATTTTCGTGTATAACGTTAGGGGGATCACATTCTTCAGCCTGTAGAAATTTATGTATCTATAAAGATAATGTTACAGCTTTAGGGTGAAAACATTCAATAGGAGGATTTCATTTGTTAATTGAAAGGTATGAATGGATGTCAATTTTGTTAATTAATTTACATAAACGATATCATTAATCCGTCCTATTACTAAAACGATATATATATGATGATATAAACTAAGAAAAACGAGAAATAGAATTCTAAGAATGGTTAAGATATCTCCATAAAACTTATATAGTAGATACATAGTATCATATGGTTATACGTATTGGAGCAGCTTGGCAGATTCGCACCTTAATAGCTTTAGTCACTTTATAAGGGGCTTTACTATAGAAGATTGCATCTTCACTAACCCTAAAACCCATTACGTAAAATCTCATCAATTCTTATATAGTATATAGCACAATAAATATAATATATTAATAACGATATACAGCTGGATGCAGGAGAGGATCTAACCCGTCATTACAATGCGTAGCTGACATAATTTAGTGTATCAGATTACATTAAAAGCACAAAATTTAGCGGTTTTGTTGGCGTCATAATCGCTTCACTTCAGATTTATGAATAGCCAAATTGAGTATGGCAGAAGAAGCATAAAAGTAAAATAAAGGCGATAGAGATGAGGGCGTTGTGCAGTTTGAGTGGATTGAAACTGAGTGACAAAGTAAGAAAAAGCGTGATAAGAGAACATTGTGATTTAGTAGATAAGATAAGAAGATGTAGTGACTACAGTTGAGAAAGGTATGCTTAGATGGCTTGCGCACATAGAGATAATGAATTAAAGAAGACTGACAAAATGGATTTATGAGTCAAGAGTGAATGGGAAAGTTGCAAGAGGATACCAAGGCCAACGTTCCTGGACCAAATCCATTTCCATTAAGTGTAGGGTCAAGAGTACTCTAAACTGACAAACTTTTATGAAAGGTTTAATGAAAATGAAAGAAGCAAAAGAGATATGCATGAATCATGGCAAGTGTAAGGACGTGGTCACTGCCTAACCCTATGGGAATGAAGCGTGATGCTTTGTATTATTAGATTAACCGTCTACTATAATCTAACTGAGACTGTATCATCACTCCACGATGTAAGATTACAGTAAGCTAATCTGTCAGCAATAAAAAAAGCCAAGCATTCATTAACCGATATAAATTTTAAGTATTAAACGTTAAAAATCGTAAAGACGAAAGGTACTAAAATTTAATATAGTCAAAGTTTTATACGGCGAAGCTTGTGAAAAGGCTTATCTAAGATCGAAGCGTACAAAAGATAACACTACGACGTTCCCGTCATTTTTCATTTGTGAAGATTACCTTCGAGCGGTCGTATTTTCTCACTTAGAAAATTTTGTACGTACTTATAGAGCTTTCTTTGGGTATAAAATGCATTCGGCGATATATTTTCTCATTATTCAGAAATTGATGTATTTTATTTTCTTATTTTATCGTTTTGCATTTACGATGAAACAATGCATTTTAAGTGACTTTTATTTGTCTTTTATTTAGTTACATTAAAGAAATAAATGGATTAATAACTTAATAAAAGTTCAATATCACTGGTCGGAGTAACATAATACATACATATATACCATCACGCCTCATTCCCATAGGGGTAGGCAGAGACAACATCCTTCCTCTTGCCACGGTCCTTGCTTAACTTCTTCACTTCTTTCATTCTCATTAAACCTTTCATACAAGTTTGTCTGTTTAGAGTACTCTTGACTTGGCCCTTAATGGAAATGGATTTGGTCCAGGAGCGTTCCATTCACTCTTGACTCATTAATCCATTATGATTATCTCTATGTGCCCAAGCTATCTAAGCATACCTTTCTCAATTTTAGTCACTACGTCTTCTTCTATACCACAACGTTCTCTTATCACACTATTTCTTAGTCTGTCACTCAGTTTCAATCCACTCATGCTTCTCAACGCTCTCATCTCTACCGCATTTATTTTACTTTTGTGATTCTTCTGCCATACCCAACTTTCACTACCATACATAAGTGTTGGCACCAACACTCCAGCATGCACTGCCAGTCTAGCCCTTTGAGACACCATCTGGCTATTCATAAAAGCATGCAGAGCACCATTTACCATATTCCCTGCATTCACTCTCCTTTCGATATCACTTTCACATGTTCCATCTTTTGTAAATTTAGATCCCAAGTATACAAATTCTTTCACCTCTTCCACTTGTTCCCCATCTATCAAAATATTGCCATTCATCATAGATTCATCTCGTTCAAAAAGCATAACTTTCGTTTTGTTTACATTCACTTTCATTCCTTTCCCTTTCAAAGCTTCATTCATAATATTTTCCATTTCCTGTAGCTCATTAGCGGATGACGCAAGTATTACTTGCTCATCAGCGTAGAGAAAACATTTGACTCTACTTTTTATATCGAAATTTAATGGAAATTCGTGGAATTCCAACTATATTATTGATTTATATACTCTTTGAGTCACAAGCAACAATACAGCAAATGTTCAAAAAGCTTCGCTAAACATGGATCAATGTGATATTACTAATAATAAAACGAGGCAAAACTACTAATATATATACGTGACAGTAGTCCTACTAAACAGCTGGACCAATTTTGGTCAGATTTTTTTTGGTGAATTCAAGAACGGCTTAAATTGAATATAAGTTTCGATTCATAATGGGTTTACCGATAAAAAAAGGTTTATAGACAGATAGTTTTCGATCTCGTAGAAATCCACATGATTGGGGAAAACGCGAGAGAATATACAATTGTATCAAGTCCAAACTTGCAATTATGTCTCTAAAGATGTAAGTTATGTAACTTTTTTTAATGAACAGAATTACTGAGGACTTACACCGTACCTCACATATTTTGCTCTCAGGTTAAGGTACACATTTTGTATTTTGATTTAGATTTCTATTACAAATTAATTATTCAAAATATGTATGACATAAATATGGACGTCAAATCAGCAATGTAACATATTTCTTTAATGTCACCTTTGACTTAACAACTTTCTTTTATAAAATACTTGATTATATCACGAAATATTTTTTATGCAAACATCACTATTTTAATATGGGAAGTGAGAACTTGGTTTTACTTTGCTATATACCTACTTTAAATAACGTTGTAATATGTTAAATTCGTGCTTGACTGTGATTCCAATTGATCTTTAATGATGATGTAGTTTAAAATGGCAACGCGATAATTTGGTGAGAGGTAAATTTTCTATATCTATGTTCTACGTACTGCTGGAAAAATAAGCATTCCCTCTTTTACGTTTTTATTAGGTTTCATTATTAAATACATATCACTGCTCTGGATAAAAAAAAAAGTTAAAAGTGCTTGCGTACGAAGTACACATGCCAGAAGTGAAACTCCTTTGGCAAACTAATATTTAAGTCTTGTTTATGTTTATACAAATCTAAAACTTTAGATTTCCGAGGCTTAGAGGGAGGGAAAAAGGAAGATATGTTAGGAATTTAATAAATTTAATTGTCATTAAAATATTAAAAGAGTCGATAATTAATACAACTGATACGTGTTTTTAGTCAATAAAACAAATTATTAATTAAATTTTGTTTTTGTAGTATAGTAATGAAATATTAAATGACGACTGACAAATAGAAATGCTACATGTTATTTGTAAATATTAAAACTACTTAACCTTCAAACGAATTAGCAAGAAAACGCTGCACATCTTCGTGACGCTAATCGCTAAAGTAGAGGTTAGCTAAGAACGGATTTTACAAAATTCCTCCCGCAAGGGGGGTTGCGGGGATGTTAACTAGTGCGTCATCGCGTAAGGCGTAGAGACTAGAGATTTGGTAGGAATATTCCGATAATCTAGAGCCTGAAAAAGGCATTTCAGTATTTATACGTATGTTTCTTATTTGTCAAGCAATGTGCCTAATGAAAATGCTACCCATTCAAACCGATGAAAAAAACATTCAACGCAGTCGAAGTCGCTGGTTCAGCTTGTATTGATATAGTTGACTACTTATTTTTTTAAATATCCTTTATATATATTTATAAAACATACACACGTATCATCCGTAAAAATTTTACCCTAATGCGCCTAAGGAAGTTTCACTTCAAGTAATACTTTGATTTATGACATTCTTCTGTAGCAACATTATCCGTAAAGTTATACAATTTCAGATAAATATCAATAAAAGAAAAAAAATAACGAATGTAATATCATAACTTTTTTACTTTTACTCATTTTCTCTGAAAATATAATAGCTTCATAACACCGAAACCACACCACACACCCCAAAGTTAAGCTAACAACTACTAAAACTGTATGAGAATCTATACAACAGACGCCAAAGTTATAGCTTTGTTAACGGTCCAACCGTTGCCAAACGATCACTACCCCTCTAATATGGTACCCTACGACCTTAACGGAGTTATTGGTCGGTGGGCATATTTATTTATATATTCTTTATTGTACACCTGTATAATTAGTGGTCTTACGAGTGAAGGTATACAGGAAATACAATATACGCAAAATGGGTCGCATTATGACTACTTGCGTATACTAGAATTAGGGAACATAAACATGTACTTAGTGATTTTACCACCCCAGGCGGTTTTGTTATTGATTGGCACAAATTCAAGGAATTTTTATAATTTGTTCCTGTAGTTTTGGGAGTTACGTCCACGATAATACTGTGTTGGGAATGTTTTGGGAAATGTTTTGGGAATTCTTCACACGCATATGCTTATATAACGAATGTAATATCATAGATTTTATAGTTTCTCAGAAAATATATAACAGCTTTATAATACAGAATAATTCATTCCCCACACAGCCATAGTAAGGCTTACAACTACTAAAACTGTATGGAAATCTATACAATAGATGCCTGCCAACCCTCAGTGGAGCAGCGTAGTGAGTTTATGTTCTAAAAGATGAGTGAGGTGGCCTGTGCCTAGCAATGGGACGTTAATGGGCTGCTACTTACATTATATACTTTATACATTACTAGCTGTTCAGACTCAGTCGTGTAGCTCCCGTTTTCGTGAAAACATGGGAACTTATACTAATAAATTATAAAAACATTTCCATAAAATTAGTCCAGCCATTTATGAAGATTTCAGACACCAATATACGTTTACAAAAAGTTTATAAATAGGTATTCCACAAAGATATTGCAAAGTAGAGGTCAGTTAAGAACGGATTTTACGAAATTCCAGCCGCATGGAGGTTGCGGGGCTGTTAACTGTTGACTCATCACGATATCTCTGGAACCATAAGGCGTAGAGACTCGAAATTTGGTAGGGATATTTCTTTTGCCGAGTAAAGGTCAGCTTAGAATGTATTATATGAAATTCCACCAGCAGGGGCGTTGCAGAGGTGTTAACTATTGACTCATCACATAAGGCGTAGATACTTGAAATTTGGTAGGAATATTCCGAGAATCTAGAGCCTGAAAAAGGACTATAAGCTCTTTGCAGTTATACACAGCAAATAACCCATTGAAGTATTTATACGTATGTTATATATTTATAAAGCAATTTGACTAATGTAAATGCTACCCATTCAAACCGATGAAAAAAACATTCAACGCAGATGGAGTCGCGGGTTCAGCTTGTATTGATATAGTTGACTACTTATTTTTCTTGTTTTCTTAAATATCCATTAAATAAAATATACACAATATATTTATTTGCATGTTAAAGTAGAAAAGAAAAACAAAGTGACAAAATCGTAGTCGTCTAAATATTTTTAACTATTTTACCATTGGAGGTTTTTACTAATGCAGTTCCTCGTGTGTGATATTATGAGAGAAAACACTAACCCTTGCTTACTTTCGTTTAGCAAAGTCAAAGTTTCTGCACTTCGCTATTTACTTAATGAGGTAATTTACCTTTACCAGGATAAATAAAAGGCATATCCTACTAAGTTTTACCATATGTCTACCCTAACTATGGGAAAAGTTGCAGCAGGGACGGATTTATTTGTCAACTTTCCTCTGATAAAACTTTGTTTGACATTTGATTGTAAGGCCGTGCCCGTTCTGCGATAAGTTTCAAGGACCGCCTCTTTTAACTTTCATATTAATTTCTCTTGATAATATCGACGTTCAATATTTTATACAGCTTATATTTCTATAGGTATTACGATAAAATCTTGATAAAATGTAGGCTAATGGCACATCATTTTCTCACATCCTTACATGTTATAAACCAAAATCCACGTCTATCTGTTTGTAATAAACTAGAAAACTATTGACCGGATTTTCATGTCATTTTTTATCCTCACTGTGTAAAACAACACGTAATAACAAAACAGCTAAAAATTAAAACCGTTGGATTTAGCTTCAAAACGCTGTGTCGAAATTTTAAATGAAGCAAACGAAAATAAAATTAAGACGCTTAAGTATTTTGTTTCTATCTGAACGGAAATAACGAGATGAAATAACAGAAAAGTAGAACGTTGTCTATGTTTTTTTTACAAATAATTTCGTCAGTGGCAATGGGAAGTATATTTTAATTTAAAATATAGATTAATATGTCCGACTATACATTAAAAACTGAATAAACTAAGGACCACCCCAGTTTAAAATAAAAATTAGTTCTGTAAAGATGTTTTTGTGATGAACGAGCCTTTGAACGAACATAAAAAGGATATAAGGGCGTATACTTACTTACAATTTCGGTCTCCGCGACAAAGATATTAGCAACAATTTAATTAAAGAATGATAAGATCAATTTAATTTCTAAGTACTGCTCAGATATAAAAATAGTATTGACAATATACACTTATAAATCCCTGCGTAGTCATTTACATATTTCCCGATAGAGTGGAAATATGAGGAAATCTGGACCGAATTAATAATAGTATTAATATCGGCTAAGAAGCTATATATTTATATAAATATATAGCTTCTTAGCCGATAAGCGAGGAGCTTCTTAGCTCCCGTGGAATTATGTGGAAATCTGTATTGAATTGTCTATCCAATCCATTCTTAATTCTAACGTAGTTTACCAAAATCTTTAAAATTGGTTAATAGAAATTCAGTACGCACCCCGATGGCGTTTGTGAATTTTCTCGATATTTCGACCCAGTTACATTGATCGTGGTTACGACCAATTACGTCGTGACCACGATTAATGCAACTGAGTCAAAATATTCACAAAATTCACATGCGCCATCGTGGTATGTACCTGCTAATACAGTTTTCAAACCACGAAAATTTAAGTTTAAAACAATTAACTATTTTTTTAATATACCTAAAGAATTTTTTAATCATGATCACATACAGAAAGAAGAATTAAATATAATTAACTATATCAAGTCGCTTTAAATGTTTACGTTGTGTAGATACCTTTAAAATCGTCGGGCGTACGAGCTTATAAGAAATGCTATAAAGCTCAGAAGTTGACAAATATCCCACGTTATTTCTGTACTAATTAGAGACGAGCGTGGGTGAGTAGTGACACGCGACATGTTTGCGGTGGATTTTTCAAAATAAATTCACTCGATGAATACTTGATTACAGGAATAAGGTTAAGTTTGTGACATTGTTATTAATGGTTCACATGTTTATTTGTGTCTCTTAATTTATATCAACCTTTCGATTATATATTTCAATAAGCAATAAATTGATAACTGCCTCGCTGGCAAAGCTTTTTGGACTACAGATCATGTGGTTGGACTCCCAGGATGAACTCATTCAAAATTGTTATTATGCCTGAAGTTCGGACGTTAGGGTGTCGTACCCGTTCCTTGGAGAACACCTCATACCTTCGACACTGTAACTGATCTTTCTCCGGTCGTTTTGCATTTACAATAACATCGGACTATGAGAGTAAAAAAATAATAATAAAACCAAGTAGGTGAAGTTATATAAATGTTTCCGAGACAATAGCTTGACGTATATCTTTCTCTCCATGCAAAGAAATCAATGTAATTTGCAGCTATTTTTATTGCTTTCATCTTTGCTTTAATTTCGGATTGTTTTAAAAGCTTATACACTTATTAAAGGTCTGATGATAAAATAAAATTGAAAGTGCGTGTGTACATAGCACACATGTCAGAAGTGATACAAATGTACATGTTATTTGTAAGTATTAAAACTACCAAACCTTCAAACGAATTAGCATAGAAAACGCTGCACCTCTTCGTGACGCTAATCACGCGTTTCATCCGTAATGCCATATCCGCATAATTTTACTCTCATGCGCCTAAAGAAGTTTCGCTTCAATAGTTTTAATAATACAATCACTAAGAAGGTGTTAAATGTGCCAGCAGAATTGTTGTAAAAAATCAAGGATGACAGTAACATGTCTTCCTTTCTTACAGAGAAAAGATTTTTACTATTGAATCATAGAATATATTTTTTTTACATTTTCAATGACATCTTGCATTTGTAAGGTTAAGTAAATGTTGAAACTTTTTACCAAATCACTTACTACTACTTACTTACTATTGCATATACATGCATACATACATCACGCCTCATTCCTATAGGGGTAGGCAGAGGCCACGTCCTTTCACTTGCCACGATCCATACATATCTCCTTCGCTACTTCCATTCTCATTAAACCTTTCATACAAGTTCGTACAAGTAGTCCCTACATCTTCTTTTATACCACAACGTTTTCTTATCACACTATTACTTACTTTGTCACTCAGTTTCAATCCACCCAAACTTCTCAACGCTTTCATCTCTACCGCATTTATTTTATTTATTTATTTATGCATATGCATTATATATTGTAAATTATCATATTTCCTCATGTCAATAGCAAAGATGGCGTGTCTTTCCTTTTAACGAATATACGCGATGCCGGAAACTACAATTTAGAACTGCGTCATTTGACTCTCGACAGGTGTGTTTGCGTTTTCCTTACGGTTTGCATGTCACAGATATTTACGTATTCAAAAATAAAAGTTAAAGAAGTTTTATGTTTGAACATGATCTTTAACTCATTCGAATATTAATTATGTCTATTTACTATATCATACCATCGAGTGAAATCACAATAGAAAATAGGAAAAACTTACCGTAGAATGTACAGCCTACATTTAACTTTATTTTCATTTATTATACAATACTTCAAATGAACTCTGTCGCAATTTATCCCATGCATATTTTTTTCTAAATAAGGGCACTCAGAAGCAATACGCCTTTATTGCAAAAAGTACTTGGAAATAACATAGAGCAAGTGCTTGTTATGGACAAAAACTATCGTTAGTCAGCCTATACGTTGAAAAGAAACTGTGACGGGTTCTTCATAATTTTCTATGCATTATTTTTAAGCAAATACAGACGTTAACGTGATTGTAATAAGCAAGAAATTCCTGTATACATAATTTTTGTAGAGTTATTCGTTGCATCGTACTTCTACTACATAGTTATATATTGACTTCAGAAGTCAGTTACAACATGAGACGTATCAAGCAAAAGATCTACTATAATGAGCTCTTTCCTTAAAAAGGTAGACTTGTATTTCTAGTGATAAGTGGGTGGAATTTACAAGAACAGACGATGCGGTTTTGAAACATTGCTGTCAAAGAAATCGTTGACTTCTTATATCATATTGGCAGATAGTTTAATTGAATTTTATGTTTTGACATTTCTTTATCGTACATTTTTTATTTTATTTCCGAAACAAACAGTTTTGTTATACATAGTTATAAACAACTCAGATAAAAAATAAACAGATATAGTTTTCATTGAAATACAAGATATACAGAAAGCAGAACTACTATTGTGTATAAAAACGAAAAGAATGAAAGAAGTAACCATATAAAATAAAAACATTATTCAGCCAAAAATTGCTAATTCTAATTTATAATAATAATAAATATTTCAGAAATATGAGGTAACACTAATACTGCATTCCGAAGCGAATACCTACGCGTTTCTCCTTGAATCCACGGTCTGCGTCTGTTAGATAACGAAGTTTTTTCTAGTATCTACATTCCTGTTTATATCAAGTCGCCTTCTAAAATTATAAATAAGAATTACAAAAAACAAACTATGGCCTATGAGGTCACCCAAGCAGTTCCCGATTCTATGGGAATACTGGACAATCATTCTAGCCCCGAACCAAATAAATCTTTTCAAAACTATTTGCGATGTAATTTGAAAAGATTTTAGTGGTTTATGATGACTCACTGCATTTTTGGTCTTCTGGGTTCAAGTCCCGGGTCGGGCCAGTTCAAAATCGATATTGAGTTTTCTATTAAGATTTTCTCCATATTTGCCCGAGGTTGGGAAAAATTTGGCGTTGTGATCCACCCCCGTGACTCGGAGAGCACGTTAAGCCGTCGGTCCTGCGCCTGATCTCTTCTTTCCGTTGTGTCGGATTGCCATCACGTCGGATTACGAGAGTGAAGGAATAGAGTGTGCCTGCCAATACGCAGTGGAGCAGCGTGGTGGGTCTATGCTCTAAAAACCCTCTCTCATATGAGCGAGGAGGCCTGTGCCCAGCAGTGGGACGTTAATGGGCTGCTACTTACCTTACCTTTACTGCATTTTTAATTTAATTGTTAATTCTTCTAAATTCCAAGTAAATCGCGAATAGTTTTGAATCTCGTAATGAGTGAGTGAGCGAATTAATGACTAAACATTGCATTGCAAATAATATTCAGACTAATTTCTTTGAAAATAATATTTATCACTGTTAATGACATTAAATTTCGGTGTATAGTAGCATAGCCTCGTAAGAGTAAATCTAACTTCAGTAAACCAATTTCTTTACTTTCATTCGGAATACATAATAATACGATTATATGAACGATATTTATAGCTAGATTTTTTGTTGTGTTAGTTCACTTTTTTCAATAAAAAAACGATTTTGATTCAATTTTCCGCTTCCGTTTTTTGTCAAATCGAGCACGGTCTTGACCATCAAAAGCGCTGCTGTAGAGATTTTTTGTCGAATTATCTGGTATCCTAATGAAACTTTTTATATAAAATATTTCGAAAATATTCAATTTTTAAGAAACTTTGTGAAGTTTTTTATAACGTAAATGACCTTACTGGACATTTTTCTTAAACCATCGTCAATTTCAGATACTTTCTTTGTAATCTTGTAGTAGTTAAGATGCATGGTGTTATTTAATTTTTTTATATTAATCAAAAATCAATTTACTATATATTGCAAATTTTTCAAAGCATCCATTTATTTACAGCTTACGTGAACTATTGAAAGGTTTCTTTTTACTTGATACGTTAAACATATTTATATATATACAAGCTGCACTCGCGACTTCGTCTGCGTTGAAAGTTTTTTTTATTGCTTTGAATGGGTAGCATTTTCATTAATTTAGGCTAAATTGCTTTACAAATAAAAAACATACGTTTGAATACTTCAATTAGTTATTTTCTGTGTGTTACTGCAAAAAGCTTGTAGTCCTTTTTCAGGCTCTAGATTGCTGTACCAAATTTCAATCAATTTCGTAAAACCCGTTTTTAGCTGACCTCTACTCGGCAAAAGATATAATCCTACCAAATTTCAAGTCGCTAAGCCTTATGGTTCCAGAGATATCGTGATGAGTCAATAGATACCTGGATATCTCTTCTATATATATAGATACGCAATATTTTTTATAATTTCTATGAGAACGGAAGATTCCAATAAACGTAATATCAGGTCATAGCACATCGCGACCGGTTTATTTTCTATAAATATAAACAAAGTTTATTACTATTCTGCTCCTGCAGTGGATTTGTTATGAATATCGATACTGTATAAGAACTCCGCATTAATAGGATTTAGGGTTTTACGATATCGAACTTTACGATATAAATATTTTAATGTCGAATGAACTATATTCGTGGAATAAATATTGCCCATTGCAATGTTTCATTTCGAACCACGGAATATAGGAATTAGAGCGAAAAACTTATTTATTCCATGTATGTACAAGCTATAATTAAATGCATTTTTGGAATTAATCGAAATTCAAAATATACTTTAGTCAAATAAGCGTAACAACCTATGTACCTATTTTCCCGACTAAGTTTGTTGTGGGCTGTTGAGAATCTTGATAGGAAGAAAACTCTGGTTCTTGTTCATGAGTTCTGGTTTAATATTGAGACTCACAGTGAAACATTCGTCAGTGAAAATGCGTAAACACAATCTCTCTATTACATTATAGTGAGACATTACAAAGAACAATGAATAAAAACAAAAAGGGTTCTTCACAATTCGATAATTTGAATTTGAACTTTTTCTTCTTAAACATGGGCGCTTCTCACATAATAGCGCGAAGAAACGCTCTTAACTTTAGATTGTAAGTCGTTCTTTAATGTTATCATCAGTCATTCATTTAAATAATATATAGAAAAAACGATATTTGGCGATTCAAAAGTGCTGTAATAGGCCTACTTGAATAAAAATATTTTGACTTTGACTTATTTCAAAAAGCTTGTACTAAATCTACCACGGCTTCTTAAGCTTTATTTTTCGGAGAAGATATCGGCAACTCAGCAGTTTTCCTTTTTACCACAATCTTTATTATTTTAACACATTTTAAAAACTAGATTATATAGATAGAGAAACTAGATTAAAATCCAAGCGTTTCTATAATTGAAAAATTCCTTAGTTAATTAATACGCTATATATATCGTGTAAAATAATTCCCAGATTCAGTATAAGTCCAAATTGTATTATATGTAATATATACGAGCATAGTAGTATAAATATGTTTTTAGTAATATATCTTTGGCGAGAGAAAAACAACGTGGTCATGGCACGTAAAAAGGTAAGTAAGAAGAGGCACAAGTAGAAGAAGAAAATATGCAATTAGTCAATTGTTAATGGGCTTTCCCAAAAAATTAAAATTAAAAGTGCGTGCGTACAAAGCACATATGTGAGAAGTAAAATTCCTTTGGCAAACTAATTTTTAAATCTTGTTTATATTTATACAAACTTAAAACTTTAGATTTTCGAGAGTTAGAGGGAGGAAGATATGTCAGAAATATCATGAATTTAATTGTCATTAAAAAATGTCGAAAGTGTCGAAAACTAATACAAATAATTTATTGAAATCTCAATTGACGAATTGTAAATAAAACTGCCAAGTGTTTTTTGTCAATATTAGAAATTTTTACTTAAATTTTGTTTTTAGTTTAAAATTTAGAAAAGCGAGTTAATGAAATACTTATATTTCATTTTATATTTTATGAAAAATAGTATATTAAATTATTAAATGACGGGCGGCAAATTAAAATGCCACATGTTATTTGTAAATATTAAAACTACCTTACCTTCAAACGAATTAGCTTAAAAACGCTGCCCATCTTCGTGACGCTAATCACGCCTTTAATCCGTAAAAGTTTTACCCTCATGCGCCTAAAGATGTTTCACTTCAACACGTAATGCTTAATGTTGTCTAAATTGTATCTAAATTTATGTTCGTGTCTCAAACTTCAGAACTTCAGAATCAATAAATTAACCTCAATGATTATTGCAGAATATATCAACTTTAGTAAGATAATGTGCTCAATCTGAATTTCATTCTAACGACGAGAGGAATATCAAATCTTTGACAAGTAGGAGTGATTTTTAAAGGAAAGCGAAATCGTTGTTTAAATAAATTCCAAGCATTTTTTTGCTTACCTTTCCAACCTTCCCTGAACAAATAATCTAAAACAGTCCAGCTGTTCTCGAGTTTTAGCGACACTAACGAACAGCAATTTAATTTGATATATAGAATGGCTGTGCCCTGCAACACCGCCAAATAGTTCTTGATCCTGTGGAAAGATGAGAAAATGTCAGTATCAATTAAAACTCTCCTTAAATCCACCGATCTATCTAAAAAAAAGTAATTTACATATGCAAGTGCAAAAGTATTAAATTGCACATCTAAAGATAATATAAACATTGACATATACATATAGTTAGACATTTGTAAACAGCGGATACGAATTTGAAATTTATATTTACATAAATTTATTCACGAGTATTTACTAACCGTGTCGGTTGTCAGTTCGCATGCTTAATTGGACATAACTCTTAAAGCAGAATATATTTCTTTTTTTATATAAACGATTTAGAGATTAATTTTATATTTTACACATTTATTAAATATATTCGTAATAGTAATAATTTCTACAGAGAAATAGCGAAATTTTACAACAAAGTTTTAATATAAGAAATGAATTCTTGTAATACCATATGTAAGGGTAAAAACGTTCAGAAATCATTAGTCGGGTTGAGCATACGCATTTTTAACAAGATTCGGATTTAATAATGTTAGACTATAGATAGTTGGGTGACAACACTGACAGCTCTGAAATGTAGGAAGTTATTGAGTAATATAGGGAGCAACGCTTAAAAATACCAAAAACATTACTAAATGGTATGCAATACGAGGTAATTTTAACGAACGTAACAATTTTGTGAAGTTAGTATTTCCAGCTGCTTCGTGGTATAGTTGTTCTAGAGAAATATTGTTAAATTGTATAAATTCAAATAATGAAGTTATATAAAGAATTCAAATAATGAATTAGTGCAAGGTGTATTTTCAAATAGTGGAGAGAATAAAAGTTGTTAGTTAATGTGAGTTGGTGTTTTAATTATAATCAGTTTTGGAATTACCTTTGATGATTTTAAAGCACAAGTCAAAAACACCCCTATACAAAAGGCACTATTATAATTTCGAAGATTATTTAAGCGATAAAAATGTTTGGACTAATAATAAATGTAAACTGATAGTGTTGTTATAATATTTATTATTACAACGTACAATCAAGTTAGAAATCAAAGCTAATACCCCTCATTCCAACTAAAAAGTCCAGTTTTAACTGAAATTATATAAAAATTATTCATGTGGCTGGTAATGCGTTGGAGCACGTGCTGATGAACTTAGGTTAATGACGAGTGTGACCCTGACTAGTGAATGCAGATCCGTTTCGAAGTTGCCCGAGGATTATTCAACAGAATGAAAAAAGTCTTGTGCTGTCATATTTTAAACGTTAAACTCCGAGTCCGAACTCCTCTGCTACATTTGGCCAATAGTTCTTTACGGCTGCGAGGCGTGGACGATTAAGGAAGACCCTCGCCAGCGCCTTGAAACATCCGAGATGTGGTGTTATCGTCACATGCTACGCATCAGCAGGGTCCATAAGGTCACGAATGAAAAATCTGTAACGCATCGGCATAGCTAGGCAGATCCTTCAAACGACTAAGCAAAGAAAAGTTGCCAACTTGGGCCACGTGTTGCGCCATGATCGCTACAACCTCCTTCAGCTTATAACGATGGGTAAGATCCAAGGTAAGGGGAGGGTTGGCAGGACAAAAAATCATGGCTGCAAAACATCAGGGAGCGGACGGGCATCGTGACTGCAGAGGAGTTGCTACACTTTGCGCAAGACCGAAAACTATTTGCGGAGCGGACGGCTAACCTCTAGTAATGGACAGGCACCGTAAGAAGAAGAAGAATTTTAATGACTGAAAAAAGGATACCCGACTGAGTTGTTGTCTTCCCAGGATAGGTCGCGAAGCAACCTTCGTAACTTTAAATTATTACAGACCTTTCCTTAATTAATTCATTAGTCATGAAATAATTCGGCAACAATATGACAACAATAAATGTATTTGGTGATTCAAGAGTAAAACCCTACTTAAATAAAAAATAGTGTTTTGATAAATTTGATAAAGCAGTAATTAAAATAAAAGTTTTTACCTTATAACAGCTTTTTAATATCCAGTAATTCAGAAGTGCTTTATTAAATGATTTTACGAATAAATTAATTCAAATAGGATTTGAAGAGCTCTCCCTGTTTACTATTTCAATGTAATTTTGAATGATAATTTCTGAAATTCATTTAGCTATTAAGTGGTTTACGAAATATAATTTAATATTTCACGATGTGAGTATAATAGTGTTTACAGTCGTTCTGTTATATCTTTCTCCCTGCTAAGATTTTCAATCTTAATGAAATATTTTTCATTTCATCCAATAAGATGAAATATATATTATTTTTAAACTTGTCACTGGTTACAATTGATGCTGATACGATTTTAAAAAGGAATATCCTTTTTGCAGCCTCATGGGCGCAATGGTGCGTGTACTGATTTTCCTAAGAGAGGTTCTGATTCGTTTCCCTAAAAGAAAATTAAGGAAATTCTTATTTTCTAATTTGCCTGAGTCTGAATTAGTGGAAGAGGCAATTAAACTCCTTTTTATTAGGTCGTCAACGCATCAGTGGTCCCTTTGGTGCTGCAGGTGTCCATGGGCGGCGGTAATCACTTAACAAGGAGATTTGTGTTCCGTACGATGTGGTGTAGGAACCATAAGGGCTATATCGCCTCTTACCAGATTAGCGCGCTTCCATCTTAGACTGTATCATCAATAACCATCAGGTGAGATCATAGACAAGCGCTATAAAAAAAGGTCAGGTGACGCCCAAGCTCGTTTGCCTACCAAAGCTATAAAAAAACGGCTTCGGTCATGGCTAGTTATCACCAACCTGCAGAAACGTATTACTAAATAACAAATAAATTTCGTTCCCGTACGACACTATTATAACTTTTAAACGACCGCGCTGACACGATCCCCGGTAGGGCGAATTTATCTAAATTTGTACTGGTGGGGGGCTTCGGCCGTGGCTAGTTACCCTAGCAGTACAAACGTATCTCTAAATATAATATAAAAAAATGCGTTCCGGTACAATGATAGCATTGGAGTAAAAACCTTCAGGAGTAAAGTATTTTTACCACGTTAGCAAACTTCGATCATAGACTATATCGTCACCTACCACCATTTGGTGAGATTACAGTCAAGCGTTAACCTATCACCAATAAAACAAGATATAGAAATCATTACGGATAAATTACCTTTTACCATGATTGCATTCACATATATGTATATACTATATCATTACTTAACTTCAAGCGGGTTAGCTTTTGTAAGCGTCAGCAACTTAAAAAAAAACTAATTATTTACTTTATTTCATCTTTCCAGTAGTCGGTAATAAGCGAAATTAATTAAATGATTATTACACCATCCACTCAAGTTCAACTACATTTTTTAACTTGTAGTAAATGGCATTTGTTGTTAATATATTTTTAGAAGAAGTTAACGTTATTTTTATCTAGTTTATTTTTGTTTGGTTTAATGAGAATGAAAGATGCGAAGGAGATATGCAAGGATCGTGGCAAGTGGAAGGATGTTGTCTCTGCGTACCCATATGGGAATGAGGCGTGATGCTATGTATGTATGTTTGTTATTTTTGTTAAAATCAACCTTTATTGCATCATACATTTCGGATTCTCTCACTATTAATATAACAGCTTATTATCAAGCTATTAAAATTGTTATTAAAGAATAGACCAGACAATTATCTCGATTCTCGAGTTATAATTACATACCGACCTCCTGAATTTATTGCGTGGGNTTGTACTGGTGGGGGCCTTCAGCCGTGGCTAGTTACCCTAGCAGTACAAACGTACCTCTAAATATAATATAAAAAAATACGTTCCGGTACAATGATAGCATTGGAGTAAAAACCCTCAGGAGTAAAGTATTTTCGCCACGTTAGCAAACTTCGATGATAGACTATATCGTCACCTACCACCATTGGGTGAGATTACAGTCAAGCGTTAACCTATCCCCAATAAAATAAGATATAGAAATAATTACGGATAAATTACCTTTTACCATGATTGCATTCACATATATGTTTATACTATATCATTACTTAACTTCAAGCGGGTTAGCTTTTGTAAGCGTCAGCAATTAAAAAAAAACGAATTATTTACTTTATTTCATCTTTCTAGTAGTCAGTAATAAGCGAAATTAATTAAATGTTTATTAAACCATCCACTCAAGTTCAATTACATTTTTTAACTGGTAGTAAATGGCATTTGTTGTTAATATATTTTTAGAAGAAGTTAACGTTATTTTTATCCAGTTTATTTTTGTTTGGTTTAATGAGAATGAAAGAAGCGAAGGAGATATGCAAGGATCGAGCCAAGTGGAAGGATGTTGTCTCTGCCTACCCATATGGGACTGAGGCGTGATGCTATGTATGTATGTTTGTTATTTTTGTTAAAATCAACCTTTATTGCATCATACATTTCGGATTCTTTCACTATTAATATAACAGCTTATTATCAAGCTATTAAAATTAGAGACCAAACAATTATCTCGATTCTCGAGTTATAATTACATACCGACCTCCTGAATTTATTGCGTGGGCTCATATTCCCTAAGGCAAAATGAATTTCGCCGTAATGAAAAAGCTTTGATTAAATGAAATCGAATCTATCCATTTGCAGGTTTCAGTATATTAATAGGGAATTAGTTAATTTACGATTTTGACAAAGAATTTTTAGTAACAAATACTTTATCATATTTTACCACATCTGTAATATATTTCCTAAACAATTCTTTGGCAATGCTAACGTTACATTTTATATTATAATTTGGTAAAAATTCATATATTTTACGATTACGTCTTACGTAATACATTTTAGATATGGATACTTTAATTTTTAAGTTTAATAATAAAGAATATAATGGGAATAACAATAAAGAATTAGTTTAAAAAGAGTATTATAAAGGTTCTGTATGTATTACCATTAGGTTCTGTATGTAAGAACGGAGTTTACGAAAAGGTGGTTACACAGCAAATAGCTAATTTATACGTATGTTTCTTATTTATAAAACAATTTGCCTAAATTAATGAAAATGCTACCCAAAATACATTCCATGCAGACGGGTTCAGCTAGTAATACTATAGAGCGATCCTAAAAGTGATGATAAAGTAGATTTGATTTTATTTATGTGGGGTTTTCATGTTAATTGGATATCGATTATGAGTCCTAGATATTTTTCTACGTGAGATTGTTTTATTTTAATACAACTACCATACTGCATATAAACAAATTTCTCCGTGCAAAGGTGACTTGACTTTGTAAATACTCGTCAACTGTTGTTGACGTATATTAAGAAGAAAACTGGTCCATATTGTTAATTAAATATTGTTTTTGAATTTAAAATTTAGAAAAGAGAATGTATGAAATATTTTTACATTATATTTTTTGAAAAACGTTATATTAAATTATAAAATGACGAGTCACAACTTAAAATGTTATATGTTATTTGTAAATATTAAAAATACCTAACCTATAAACGAATTAGCATAAAAACGCTGCATATCTTCGTGGCGTTAATCACGCATTTCATGCATAAAATATTTATCTTCATGCGCTTAAAAAAATTTCATTTCATAAGGTGATTTGTAAAGAAATCCCATTTTGAATAAACATAAATCTACACTTAACAACCAGATTGTTCTCGTATCATGTCGCACAGTAGACTTTACACTGTGGTATCTATAGCTAGGATGCTTACAATGTAACCCTCGTTCGCTTAATTGGTCGTGCCTAAGAGGCTGAATCGAGGTCAAGAGCCTTTACACAGCTCTATAGACTGACCCGCTATTTATTAGCTCTTACAAAATTTTTATAAAATAAGTAAATCTCATCTTGACTGTGAGCTACATATTTCAACCAACATTGAAATAATATCCCAACAATTGCTGATCGGTATTCCCAGTTTCCACATCACATTTTTCTGCGACAATTGTATTTTTGTCGTCATATAACTATTTTATGACATATTTGTATTAATAAAAAAATAACAGTGTTAGAAGTGAAACTTCTTCGGAAAACTAATTTTTAAGTCTTGTTTGTTGTTGTTGTTAAGTTTATATTTATCCAAATCTAAAACTTTAGATTTACGAGACTTAAAGAGAGGAATAAAGGAATATAGGTTAGGAATTTAATGAATTTAATTAGCCTTAAAATTGTCGAAAATTTATACAAATAATTTATTGATTATTGTTAGTATTAAAAGTTATTAATATAATTTTGTTTTTGAATTTAGAATTAAGAAACAAGAATTTATGAAATATGTTTATTTTATATTTTATGAAAAACAATAAAGTATATTAAAAACTCTTCCTTGAAGTGACTTTTTATAGAACTTTTTGAATGTAATAAATTTATCATATTATTTGTAATGTATAAAGCAGCAGCCTTGTCTTTTATTTTAATTGGTGTGTATATGAAATTTTTTTTAATGAATTTCATATTTTCATAATTGTTTTCAGTGTTCTGTAGGTTCTTTACGAATCAGAGTGGATTTTCTAGTCATACCTTTGTTTCTCCACCCAAAGATATAGATGGTCCATAGATAGATAGATAGAAAACTCTTTATTGTACACCAAAAATTTACAACATCACTTATGCTTATGTTATTTTACAATGGAGTATAAAATACAAATATGGCCTTATCGGTAAGTAGCAATTTCTTCCGGGTAACCTTTGGGTGAAAAGAAAATATTAGTGAGATTGTGGTAGGTGGGTAGGTCCATCCAAAATACCCACTAAAGTAGTGGGTATTTTTTCAGTGATGTAGCTTAAGATTTTTAATGTTGGCTTTTACTGTTATCATGTCGCACCTTCAGATGTGAAAAAACAATTTTGAAGCTTGAATTTAATATCATCATTCCTGTATTATGTTAATATATTATTTAAAAAAAATTAAATATTCAATAAAATAATCTTAAGTGGAAAAATGTAAGGCATTCCAAAGTAAACACCGATGTAAGAAGAAGCCGAGCGGTATGTGAAATTAGGCACATTTATATAAGCCGCCACACAAGTGCGTATTGGTAGCTCCACAGATTTGAAATTCGCTCTCGGCGACGTTGGCATTTAATGTTTCGGACGGGCCGTGAGTTTTAATTTGTAATCAATTATGCTTGAGCACTGTTATTTATGGTTGTTTTATATTATTTGCCTCCTCACAGCGCCGGTGGGTGGTCCGGCTCAACAATTTACGAACGATCTTCACCAATACGTTCCATCGTGCCACAGAGCTAACGAACCAATATCAGATCGATTACTTCAAATATTATAGCTCTTACGAAGCAGAACTACAATTTGATTGGCATTTTATAATCCAATTCTATTTCGATACGGCTTTACGAATGGTGCTTAATTTACATTGATAGGCGGAATAGTATAATTTATAATAGGAATTTCAAATTCGTATTACACAATCTGTAATCAAATTAGTAGGCATTAAGTTGATTAATTAAGTGAACTTATATTTTAAGACATTTTAATCTATAATGGATGAAATTTAGTACCAATACAGTGGATACCAACAAGTATTATAAAAACTGTTCAAAAGTTTCTTTCGGCGCTGTACAATTTTATTATAATAAAATTATTTATTAATGAAATTGAAATAATAATGTTAGAGTTACTACATATTTAAAAATGTATGTGGCCTTGAGTGGATAACTAAATATTTTAAAACGAATGTGAAAAAGTGTAAACCAGTAGTAGGTATTAATAATTAAATTAACGTTCACAAGTTAAAAAAAAGAAACGCTATTATGGTGTTATTTAGAAAAATGTTAAGGAACCATAAAATTCTATGATTTATGAATTGCATTTAAGTCTACATAGAAAATTTGTAACAAAATAAAAATAAGCCTATGTAAAAGGCGAGCAGCAGCTCCTTAGCGTCGCACTACTGGGTAAATGCCTTCTTACCAATAGGAGATAGTTTTTAGAGCATTGACCCACTACGCTGCTCCACTGCGGGTTAGCAGACATAGTGCACAAGTGAACTCTCTGTTCCTTCACTCTCTATAGTTCGATTTGACGGCAATGCCACGCCAAGATCGAAGAAGAATCAGAAGAATTCAAGAAAGATCAGGCGCAAGACCGACGGCTTCACATGCTCTCCGAGCAAATAGAGATATAATAAATGAGAATTTCTTGTAGATAAACTTAATATCGGTTTTCTAATTTGCCCGACTCGGTACTCGAACCCAGCCCCTCATGTTTGTGTCAGATTATTTGTCTGAACAAGCTGACCACAGGACCAATCAATAAATACCCTACAGACAAATTATACAATAAATACATTGTATCAGTACTTAGTTTTCTCAGCGTCAGTAATACCACATCCTCCACAATTTTATATTACTCTTAAATATATAAACGGTGCCATTTTGTTATTCTGCGTGCATCGAACGCCCTCTTGAATGGTTAGCGGTAAATTGTTCCCCGTAATGTGATTCTAATTGAGCAGCTAAAACATACTGAGCATGTTTACTTAATTAACTGTTACACGGTTAACTGGAAATATTTCTCGGAATTCGTTTAATTATACTGTTAACCTTAAAAATCACATTCCCACTTTGAGAATAATCTACAGTCGTTATATCGACAATTTATTAATTTCTTAATAGCATCTACTTGTTTACATTTTCCATCTATTTATCTCCTTCAAAATTTCCATCGTTAATAAAGACTTTTTTCAGCAATTCTTTAATCTTAATAGCTTTTATAAATATTAAATAATTATTTAACAATCGTTTTTAAGAAAAATCTACAGCAACTTTTATTGAAAGCTCAAGTAAAAAGTTTAAAGATTTCTTTCTTTATAACAAGCTTTATTTAGTTCGTAATATATGGCTTTAGAATTGACCTTAATTTTTATATTACATATTATTTAAATTATGAGTAAAATTTCACTGAGAGATGCTGTTTCATATTAGTTTCGACTATCAATATGTATTTTATTAAGCAAATAAATTTGCTTCAATGTCTACCTCACTAGCAATTTCTAAGACATAATTATAAAGAAGACATGTTTAAATTGTCTGGTTATTTGAACTTATATGTATATAGAATTGTGCAGTAGACACAAACTACACATCGCAAGTAGTCGATAATATCTCGAGAAGTTATTACTGAAAAGATTGTTATCTTAAATACCGCTGATGATTGAATAGTTTCTGCCCCACACAGTTTCTCAATCTAATTTAATTCCATAATAACCGTATCATATAATAATTATTTTGATCGGTGAATGAACGTATCGTTTGGTACAATTTCTAATATATAATTTACAGTTGTTTAAAGAACATATTTTATCACACGCAGAACCGACAGACTTCGTTCTGTTAAAAAGATTTGGAATGTGTCAGATTTCAATTTGACGAGTGATTTTCGAAATAAAATTATAGCAGTACTAAATATCTATAGGTCTTACATTTTGTGACTATTCAATTTGGTCGGGTTGTGAATATTCCTTAACGGAGAAGGATTTGCGCTAATTTGATTTCTTCCGCTTGTTAAAAGACTTTAACCGGTTTCATAATTATAGTAAGCTAGTTTATAAGAGCGATGACACTTGTGTAGTTTCCGACACTGTGGAAATATAGTTAAATTACTTATCGAATCGCATTGTCAATTTAAACCATTTTTATCACTACATTATCGAGAGTGCAGTTCATATAAAATCAAAATATTCTTTATTCAAGTAGGCTCAAAAAGCACTTCTAAATCGTCAGTAGTCTGCCTGTTGGTAACAAATCAACCAGCGGTTCGGAAAGTTGATTCCGTAAAGAAGAAACCGGCGAGAAACTCAACGGTTACTCCTTTTAACATATTTTTTGTAGGTTACAGTGGCTTAGGTTTCATGTGCAACTGGAATAACGTCTTTGTCACTTAAATAATCTTCTATATTAATAATGTGCTCTTTGTTATAGAACCTCTTTAACATATTTCTTAAAACAATTTGGAGGCAAACCCAGAAGTGTCTTATTAAATATGCGTATGCTCAACCCAACAACTGATTCTTGAACCTTCATCAGTCTAAAATATGGCATTACAACTTTTTTTTTTTTTCATGTATTAAAAATGTGTATAAATGAATGTCATATACAGACATGTACATGATAATAATGTCTTTATATGTATAAAGATATATTTTTGCTGAAAGAAGCGTTCGAGTGTCTGGTTAAATTCAAAAAAGGCATATACCAACTGTAAAAAATGGTAACTGTAAACATTATATCAAAAGCTTATATAAGTTAGCTGTAAAGTTCTTTTTAAAATGTTAAATTAACATTACACACAGCTAAAGGCATTTCGCGAAACTTTCTACATTTACAAGTATTGTGCCTGTAAAAATAAATCCCACTAACCCTTAAACAAAAGGGCTTTTGTTAGCTCACAGTGGTCGCATTCAAAACAATATGTCACAAAAACTGCGCGGTTAAGACATTTTCTCTGTTTTATGATAAAGTTGACTTAAACAAGCGGCTAAATATGTTTAACTATTAACAACCACACTGTTCTTCTGAACAATGCTCTTTTGTTTAGGTCCATGCGGTGAGTCTTGAAAATTTTTATTTATGGTTGTTTTTGTGACAAACGTTTAAGTTTATTGTATTTGCTGGTCGTATTCCCTTATTATTTACATTCTTATTCGATTACAGGATAAGTGAGAAGCGTGTATTTTGGGTAAAGGTGTTAATTTCAAACAAAACTGCCATCTGTACCGGAGGTATTATATTGCACAACTTTGCGCTTAAATGCAGCTTTTTATGACTTCGTTTGAAATTTACTACAATTTGCTCGTTTACGGAAATTTTAATGACTTTTCTAATTTACATAGGTCTGGACTGATGGTAGGCTTCGGTCACGTTTTGGTATTAAGTACCAATCCAAAGTTGTGTATTAAATAAATGACGATAAATAGAAATCGTTAAGATATAGATAACCAATATAGCGCGTTACCAACTTGGACTGTATCAACACTGTCAAAGGTTTGGAAATAAGATCTTTGATCTTAGACTTCTATTTTGTTTAAAAGATTTCAGTTTAGATTACATTGATTAAACTCGCTACAAAATATTGTCCTTGCTGCGGTATGCTATAAAGTTATGATAAGAATTGTTAAATCTATTGAAGTACGAAACTCTCATATTAAAATCGAAATCACGCATATTTAACTTGTAATATATAAAGCGTTCAGTTATTCTGTGCTCTTTATAAACTTATATGTTCATTAAATAATCACTATTCGAAATGTAATAGGTTAAATTAACTATAAACAAATCTACTCTTAATACAAAAGCATTCTCAGTCGATCATGTCTCTGAAACTGAATGTTATCGCTAATACATCCGATAAATTAACAATACACCCACTTAGTAATATGCCATACATATCAATTGTTCTATTGTTTTCATTACAAACAAATATTGTAATACTCTATCACTAGCAAATTGTTCGCATCTAAATATTCATGTTTTAGTTTTCGATCATTTATAGGTCTGTATTTATAGTACCAAAATACGTGTTAGGATTGGTGTCGCGGAGCGAAACAAAATAGTATATTACACACCTAGGGAGATAGATACGGCATTCTCGCCCGCGAAGTTTTGAAAATCACAGGTGAGGATGCCCTAAATCTCTCTTGAGGAGTGTATACAATCTCTTTTAAGTTACCCTCGACAATTCCATAAACAAGTTGCAAGGTTACGGGGAGGAAAAGTGAGTTAAACCCATGCGCGTCGATGGAATCCGATCGGGAGAAAACGAGGCACTTTTGTCCCGCTTACGGGGCCCTAATAATATTTATTAAATGTTAAAACGGTAGAGTTGTTAATCAAATCAATTGACTACATATAGCTAGATATTTTTTTAGTAGGATTCGATTTATAATAAATTTTATAAGTATGGACACAATGTTGGACATCTTGTGATTCCCTGCTTCCCATGATGCTAACAGAGTAATAATCACTTGTTTCCCCATATCCCCACGATTACTTACTGCGAGATCTCAAACTATTGACCCGATTTACTCTAGCAACGGTTGCTATGTTTTTCGCTTATACGTCCTATAAATTGCAATAGGAGTTAATACAACAAATTCCAAGTCAATCCGACTAATAGTTTCAGAGAATCTATGACAAGTGAGCGAGTTATAAACTGTTTTGAAATATATAGATATAAAGTGTAACTAGAGAACAGTCCTTTCTATTGCTAGACACCAAAGATGTCACACATAATTCGTGTCACACACAGAATTTAATACAATCGCTAATGTAATCAATTGGCTCTACAATTGCATTGAATAGGCGTGATTGTCAGAGACCGCATTAAAATTCATTGAAAACTTGTCTAATATGGCAGAACGTGGCACGGGTATTACGTTGTCTAAGGCGCCATGTTAAGTCGTTTTATAGCACGCGATATAATGAAATTCGCAGTTATGTCGAATATCTGGTTCGAAAACCGTGAGTAAACGCTTTATTATTATTAAAGTAATAGTTTTTATAGCATAGCAAGGAAAACCGAGTGTTTTTGACCACACCACCGAAATAAACGTAATTCTCACTTTCTATCTATACTCACTTATATCTACCTTTTAACTTCCATCCGTCTTTCAACTTACTTAAAATTTCGTTACAAGTTACACGATACGTTACGCAAAATACATAATTTTGATTATGTAAGCGGTTTAATCTGTTGGTACTTGTAGTATACCAAAATAAATGTATTACTTAAATATGAAACGACTTTGAAATAAAATTATATTATAGAATTTAATACAATATAAGCTAAAGAAGTTTTACTTACTCTACATGTACACAGATATACTCGTATGCACACTCTTTTTTTAATATACAATATTTAAAAATATGTATGTCGGAGTGCAATAGTCTGTGGTACGCTAGTGTCATCTGTCTATCGGCGTGGAGCAGAGTCAATAGTGACAATCCGGCGCGCGTTTCTCGAATTCTCGGATGACGCTCCGCCAGAGCGGTCTACTATTGAAATTGTCGCGTTCTATTATTGTAAATCTTTTGTATAAATTGTAATCGCGAACATTAAATGATTGGACATTATTATCTGAGTTAATTTATAAAGTGTTTGATTGCACCAACATTACCCACCACCCACCAGTATGGAGATGGAAATATGGATGCCATTAATGACGATGTCGGCGTAGAACCCTACGCCACTATGCTTTATGCTCCTTCTCTCTTATTCTCCGAAATGTATATGATTCAATTCCATCTATTAGTTCACACTCCCTCCTCCTATATTTCGGACAAATTTTAAATTATAAGACCTTTTTTTAAACTTTTAGCGGATAACACTTGACGTTAGTAACGATCTTTTTCTTTAGTTCTGCGAAAATTTCCCTACAATAAGAGATCATATTTCAATGTAAACACCTCGGAAATGTTATTACACAATATATGTCACAGATAAAGGAAATTCAGACAAGATTATCGTATCTTTACAGTCTCGTCATTCTGAAGTTGTGACACGCTCGATGAATACGAAAATCTTATGTCAAGTTGAGATCCCAGATATGTACGATTCGCATGTCGCACTGAGGCTTGATTTATAATCCAATTTGACAGTTTTATATTGTGTTCCCAAAATAGACGAAAGCGGCCAACGTTTTTCGTAGCGGTTTTATAAATATTTAAATCTCTTCAGGCTATCGTAATGGCATTTTCGTGTAGTGATAAAATATGCGGCCATAATTATGGTTAATATTAAACTTAATTGACACTCAATTATGTATTTTACGAGATTAATAATACATTTTCAAAGTATATATAACAACTACGTTGTGAACTAAATTTGAAGTGAGAAATGAAAACGGTTATTTTTACATTTCAATGGTTAAATACTAACTTAATTTTTTCGAGATCTATTGCGGTTAAAAAACTGCACATTACCAAGAAATATTATGTAAGGAGGTCTTTAGTACAATTGTTAAATATATTTTTATGGAGTGAAATGTTTGTATTTAATGTGAAATTGATGAAAGAATATTTTTTACAATTATTTTTTTGTTACTAGCGTGTCACATAGCTTTTATGAGACATGTTTCATAGTGAATTAGTAATTAAAATCGATATTTGACAGCAAAACAGTTACAATATTTTTACTTGAATAAAGATATTTTGAAGTTATGTTTACTAAATTGTTATTTCTTATATTATTAAGTATGGAGTAATATGAAAAATGAACGGTTCAAAACTATAAATATTTAAACATTCCATTAAAACATCATAGTAATAGCAATCAAAAATGAAATGCATGTTAATGTAAATTCGGATATTAGTTGAATATTTAAGTGGGACATGGAAAATATTACAAATCGAGACAATATTGATTAAGTATGTAATAATAATCTTCTCATTTCTGGACTCCCATGCAAAGTATAAGCAAGCAACGAAAGCGGAGAATACAAGGCAAATACTAAATAAGACAATGAAAAAAAAAAATAGTAAACCTAGACACATAATAAAAGAAAATAATCCTTAATGATGATATATGTAAATAAACATAATTAAATGTGTATCTAATCAGGTACGGAATACTGAAGAACTAATTAAATATAATAAAAGACCACCTACGAACACTATATCACAGGACATAGTAGCGACAAAAAAAGATGGATGGATGAAACAACAAATTTGATAAAGCCGGAGACAGATTAGGCTTAGGATCGAAGGCTTAACATACTCTCTAAGGCGGAGGAGAAAATCGCCAATATCCCAACTTCGGACAAGTACTAGGAATTTCTTGACAGTGCGCTATATACCATCTCTTGCGCAAATGACTAATCTCTATATGAGAATTGTTACCATGGCCGAAATTCGATTAAGAGGATTATTTAATCTATAAATATAAAGCATATTCTTTATATACACAAATGCAAACAGCTGAAATGTAGCACAATAAATTAAACACAGAGATCAAAATGCTAATATTTTTTTTATGATATGCATTAGAAAGATAACTAATTAACTAAAAATAAAAGTTAAAAGTGCGTGGGTACAAAGTACACATATCAGAAGTGAAACTTATTTGGGAAACTAATATTTAAGCCTTGTTTATATTTATACAAATCTAACTCTAGATTTCCGAGACTTAGAGGGAGGGAAAAAGGAATGTTAGGAATTTAATGAAGTTAATTAAAATTAAAAGTATCGAAAATAATATAAATAATTAATTGATATTACAAATGACGAATTTTAATTTAAAATGTCACGCGTTTTGTTTTTGAAATTTAGACAAGAGAGCTAACCACTGGACCAATAAGCCAGTCGATTAAGCATCACTAAGAAACCGACAAAATATAACCGACGATAAGTGCTACCCGCTTATCGTAACAAATTATATCATGTTTTTATTCCCCTTTACATTTTACTAGTGTCCTTGCCTCCGAGAACTCCCATCTCATGCCTATCGTGGCTACAAATCACAATTGCGGTACAATGAAACATTGTGACATAGGAAATGGAAGCTTAACTTCTGGGCAATAGGGTTCTTTGTACTGTAAAGATGAGTTAGTTTATGCAAGATGCCAAGATAAACTTTAAAAGGAACAGCTCTTATAGTGTTGTACTCTATGATTGGTTTTCCGTACAGAAGATAACAAGGAACAAGTTTGTTAGTGTCTCTATGTAACTTTATCGACCGTTCGCGATCTTTATTTTTACAGAAGTATGTAACGAAAATACTCCGATGTACCAACTTTTATGTTAATTGGACAAACTTTATCAGTACGAAATGTGAACATATTTGCTGTTTCTAGCATTGATAGTAGTATAGTTCCAATTCCATGGAGATTTGGGGAAATCGGTTCCTAGAAAGCGTTTGCGTAACTACGGCAGTTAAATTTGTAAATTTGAAGTCAGTTGGTTGACTAATATTGGAGATCTCATTACCAGTCAGTGAGTGATATTTTTTCGCTTATACAGAAAGATATGTGAACTGTCCCCTCTAAACTGTAAAATTAATTAATTTAGGTAAACAAATACTTAATTAACAAGTATCTTTACCTAATATCTTCAATCAGGATCCCAGACGACGTTCGGTACATCGGTTATAAATTACACATCACGTTTAATGAAAAGGCTAGACACAAATGATAATGAAGAATGACTAACAAATAATTAATGAGGCAAGAGTATTTAAGGAAGTACTAAACGTGTCCAAAATGTTCTATTACTCAAAAAATTTAATTATAAAACATTAACATCGCATATAATATCTTAAAATTACTTACTATAAAAAACTTTATATAACGACGGCTCCTACGTATAACAAGACTCCCATCTTAGACTTTTAGCCGTTTTTGTAATTTAATTACTTTAACTGATTACATGACCCCGTTTACCAACCTAGGGAATTGTTTTTATAATCGTGTATATATATATATATATATATATATATATCATAAAAACACCAAGTCATATTAACTAACACCTTTTATTCTCTCCTCTATTTAAATATACACAACTTGCACTATTCTAATAATTACTTCACTATTTGAATTTATACAATTTAGCACTATTTTTCTTAAAACAAAAGCTATAAGGTAGCACGAGAGACTTCGTTCACAGAATTGTTCCACTCGTTAACGTTACCTCATATAGCCATAACATTTCGTAATATTGCACAATGTTTTTAGTTATTTTAAGTATTGCCACTATATTGCTCAATTTACTATGTTATCAGTGTTCCCACCTAACAATTTAATTTCTAATGTATAGTTATTAAAAATGTTACTTAAAATCATATTATTGATAGGTAGCACCCTATGCTATTATATAAGTATATAGTTTGTTTCTTAAATATCAATAAATAAATCAATTATCTTTGAAACGCGGTCTTATAAAATTAGGATTTATATTAAACTTTTTATACGTAGGTGCCGTTGATAAGCACGAATGTCTGATAAGAAGCTAATCATCCAATTGGCCGTAGTGTTATGTTGTTTATCACTGTATATCTCTATACAAGGTGTTAGGAGACCGCTTCAGAAAACGAATACAGATGTTAGGAATAATGAAACCTTTGATCATGGGGCGGAAAAACAATCGACTCTGATTTAAAAAAATCATATTTTTAAAACCCTTTATTACCATTATTTACGCTCCATCATGTTAAAAGATAAATGATATAAAAAATACATTACTAAAAAAAAACGGCAATTAAATTAAAAACAGCTGACGCTGAGTTCAATGTACGCAGAGGCATAGTACTAGTGTAAGACAAAAACCACAAATTTAATATTATAAGAATATTAAACTATAAATAAATTATATCGAATATAAAACTAAGTGAATCTATTTTAAATTTACGAGTAATTTTGCGTTGTTAACATACTTTTTGCAGAGATTTTCGTTACGCTCGCCCTTCAATACACTCCTTACCGTACTCGAGTATCTCATCACTTGGTATAAGATGCCATGATTGACACAATACCTGTAATAAAAGAACATTTTGTTAGTTTTTATTTGGTGTATAATTTCTAATTGTCTGAGACTGGAATGATAGGACGCTTCGGCCATGGCTAGTTACCACCCTACCAGCAAAAACGTACCTCCAAGCAAAACATTTGTGTACTAGTGATGTTGTGTAGGGCACCGTAAGAGATAAATGGTCGCCTCGTATATCTATTTTAGACTGTATCATCATTTTCCATTGAAGTGATCACTGTCAAGCGCTAACCTACACAAAAAAACAATTTATTACTTCGTACGATCTCCATATCTTCTACAAAATTTAAATTGATAATAAAATACTCTTGTATAATTTTTTTTCTAATAGTCCATGATAATGTCATTTTAAGTAGGAATTGACTTGAACTTATTATATATTACTTGTTTTCGTTTCGCTATTAATTAATATACATCCGATTTTTAAGCATAGTAAATAGTTAAATAGAATTTACCATCATATATGGATACATATTAAGAGACTACCTCATTGATCTTTTGGTTAGCATGTTCCTCATGAACGTCATGTCTGTACCCGACAAACATTAGGTTTTGGGTTCAGGATCCGCGTTGGGGGAATTCAAAAATCGATATCGAGCTTTCTATTAAGATTTTCTGTATCGCTCAAAGTTGTGAAGTTGGCGGTTTGCTCCAACCCCGTGCTTCGGAGAGCACGTTAAGCCATCTGTCCTGCGCCTAATCTTGTCCGGTTGTGTCGAATTCCCGTTGCATAGGACTATGAGAGTGAAGAAATAGGGAGTGCACTTGTGTACTATACCTTTTCTTTTCTCGCTGGGAAAAGCCTTTACGCACCCCGTTCAAACAAAATCTAAACGGGAGTGTGGGACTCGCTGGCAGGAAGCCAGAGTACACCACTAAAACCCAGCAGTACCCTCCCCATTCTTTAGTGGAGCATCAGAGGATCGGTTGATGCAATCTATCCCGGCACTCCGGGATACCCCTGCAGGAATTTCGGAAGAGGGTAGGAGTAGCGCAAATCTACGTCTCTTACCACCCAACCTCCTGCGCCTGAGAAGAGGAGCGTCTATAGACTCCTCCCTCTGCCTATTATGTGCCTCCTTCAGCGGAAATAACAGTTTCATAGAAGGAGGCCACTGCCCTCCACTCCTTTTCGCTAGTGAGCATTGAGCCAACTATACCCTCCAACGAAAGGTCTCTTCCGACCAACGACGACAAAAGATGCCGCTGGGGTCCCCATGCCTGCCAACACGCAGTGGAGCAGCGTGGTGACTCGCCTATGAGGGAGGAGGCCTGTGCCCAGCAGTGGGACGCTAACAGGCTGCTACTTATCTTTTTAATTACTATTCTTATGACATTATCACATAAAATATCACCCACGTAGAGACTCTACAGACAACCATTTTTTTTTGTTATATTTTTTAAAATCCTATTATAGCATAAAATCTTTAATATTGAACATGTCGAGCACCGTAATTTATGCTGAATATTCATATGAAAAATTTTAATTAGAACCTCCTCTTGTCCAATAATTTATACCCTAATATAATTTGAATAACTCCTGGGTCATTTTTATTCCGTAATGGTGTAAATGGAACGGTTGTATCTGTCTGTTCGAACTTATTACATTCCCACTTTTAATTCACACTCACATTCCCTATATCTTGTACAGATTTTGTATCGTTTTTTCATATGTTTTTATTCATCCCCTCATATACGAATAGATCTCTTTAATGTGGTAATTGATGTGCTTACAGTTTCATTAATTTTATTTACGAAAAATGTTACGACGTTCTTTTGAAAGCTCACGTTAAAGGTTTTATGATTTTTTTCAATGGCTTTAAGAAGTTACTGTTAAATGACAGAGAAATTGACTTTAGCTTTTATAAATATATGGTTTTTTATTGAAAGAAAATTGAAGAAGATTGAAAATTTCACAAAAATGGAAAATTTACTTCTCTAACATATTATACAATATGTATAAAAGTTAGTAAAAGGCGAAAATAAACATTCATAAGTGCCTGGACACGTAGTGGTCAAACAAGTTTGTCGGCACTCTATTTGAACTCCATTTGAAAGCATTTGGGTCACACCACTCTCTGTATTGAATTTAATTTAGTTTATTTTAAAGTATCACGCTTAAAAAGTGTTAGCAGCGTTTAAAATATTTGCTAAATTTCGTGATAAAAGCAATTTCCTAAATAGTTTCTCCGTAGTACAAGAATACAAATGAAACCATGAATTTGGATCTACGATAGGGAAATTGAAACGGATATTCTGCTGGTAAACTAAGTACTTGAAACAATACATTTTGACTGCATTTTAGGCGCAATGGTTTTTGCTAGCAGAGGTACTGGATTCGATTTCCGGCAGGAAAAATTTAGAAAATAACATTTTAAAATGTGTCCGAGGCTGGATGAGAATCTGAGTCACCGCCTTGCCGACAAAAACTTTCTGACAAGCAAATAAATTTCGGTGTTGTGGCAAAACTATGAGAGGCATATTATTTTTAACCAGATTAGTGCTTTTCCACGATGGACAGTATGATACAGCCACATGAAATTACAGTCAACAGCCTGTCAGCAATTAAAAATTAAAAGTGCGTGCGTACAAAATACACATGTCAGAAGTGAAACTTCTTTGGCAAACTAATATTTGAATCCTGTTTATATTTGTACAAATCTAAAACTTTAGATTTCCGAGGCTTAAAGGGAAAGAAAAAGAAACATATGGTTGGAATTTAATACATTTAATTGTCATCAAAATATTAAAGGTTTCGAAATCAATACATACAATTTATTGTAAATAAAAATACCACGTGTTTTTGTCAATATTACAAATTTGGCCTGCCTCATTGGTCTAGTGGTTAGCATGTTCGACTACAGACACAAGGTCCTGGGTTCGAGTCCCAGGTCGGGCCACTTCATTGTTGAGTTTTCTATTAAGATTTTGTCAATATTTGCGTAAAGTTGGGAAGTTGGCAGTGTGATCCACCCCCGTGCCTCGGAGAGCACGTTAAGCCGTCGGTCCTGCGCCTGATCTCTCTCCGCGAGTGTCGGATTCCCGTGTCATCGGACTATGAGAGTGAAGGAATAGGAAGTGCACTTGTGTACTATGCCTTCCATCCGCAGTGGAGCAGCGTGGTGGGTCTATCCCTAAAAACCCTCTCTCGTGTAAGTGAGGAGGCCTGTGCCCAGCTGTGGGATGTTAATGGGCTGCTACTTACCTTACGCACGCACTTTTAATTTTGTTATGGACTCTTCGACTTAGCACCTAAACTACTACTAAAAGGAGCTTCTGAACACCTAGAAGACAAACAATGACCTAGATCTTTGGTTGATAAATGGATTGATGTCATCGCAATTTCAAAAACTTCGAAAGGTGTAAAATGTAAGTTAAAAGTTCATAGGTAAATTTTATTAAATTAGGAACAAAAAAATGTTATTAACATGGTCTTGATGAAGTTCTTACTTGTCGTGTGGTCTTAAGGACACCCAGTATTTTTAACTCATCTCACATAGTCTGTTAAATTAACGCCACTGGTTTTACACAATATATTGTTGAAAACCCTATGTAAATTGTTCCAGACGATGACAAGTCCACGGGTGTACGTTCACATCCAAACTTCATTAAAACGGGCATTGTTCGCCCGTCACACTATTAGTTTTTGCCGGCTCCATTACAAAAACTGTGAAGGATTACAAAGGCCCTCAACATTCGTTAAGCCGAAACGATGAAACTGGCTATCCGATGCATGAAAAAATTAAACGATATATTGTCGCAACAAAATACGTAACGACTGGTGTACGATTAATCCTCTGTATACAAATGCACAAGTAAATTTTGTATTGCCTTGAAAAATAAAAGGCTAATTACATTTTCCTCTCCTTTTTAACCGACTTCAAAAAAAGTAGGTAGTAGTAGTCCGTATTTTTTTTATGTTTGTTACCTCATAACTTTCGACTGGGTGATCCGATCTTGATTATTCTTTTTTTTATATGAAAGGTGGTGCTTGTCGTAGGATCCAGTTTTGATGATGGTATCCATGAGAAAACTGGATAAGTTTTAAATTTGCATTAAGCATGTGCGCGACAAATGGGCGAATAACTCAAGATCACGCCAACCGATTTCGATGATTCGTTATTTTATTGGAAAGGATATACTTCAAGGGTTGTTTGATGATAGTTTGGTTAGGTTTTGTTCATGCTATCCTTGTCAAAATAACGAAACTCTTCAATTCTTAGGAGCAAGATACTTGGCAGAATCTTTTATAGTCTTTACAGATATTTGAGTCACCTACCGTAGCGTTGCTATTGATTGTCGTGGTTAAATATGACGATCAACGGAACTCCTCAATGGTTTGTAAGGGTGCGGTTTGTGGCAGAATATATAACTTATAATAACATATAACCTTCGCTGACTCAGACTCCGAATGTAAAAATACGAAGTATAATATTTGGAACAGTTTGTTTTGAAGGTGGTTCTTGTTAAAAAAAAATTATTATAATTCATATCTTTTTTTACATGATTTATAAAATTGTTTATCTCTCAATATTACAATATATATTTTAGTTAGTAGTTATCATCAATGGAAATGGAGCTTTTTATTGAAAACAACTCAAAGAAACATGTGTTAAAAAGGCAAAAAGGCTATCATATTTTCGGTTAGAAATATATCTTACATGTTATAAATAATATATATAGAAAATATATTTTATCAACATAGTATATATTACACCTTTTCCACAAACTTTGAAATATCTACATCATATCATGTTAGAATTTGTATTTATACCGGAAAGAATAAACAATATACGCAATATTTTTTAATCCACTGAGTTATTTAATAAAAATCTAATTTCTTATGTTAACCCCACTCAAAACCTTATTGTTCTTGTACTTTTGTGTTTATTATGTTTAAAGCAATTACCAGAATTATACATACGAACGATTGAACACATGAAAAGAACAACGTCTTAAACAAAGATGTCAATACAAATTGTTCCTAATACCAACAGTTTGACTCACCATCTATTGAACCAATTATTTTAATATCAGTTTTCATCGATATATTTATGCCAACAATATAAAAATGTCCCGTAATATCAGATTGATTTAAATACGTCTCAAATTACGCTCACGTTTTTTTAATACGCGGCTATACTTTATTCGTGTTCGAACTGTGATTTTAACGAGCTTTATTCTCGTAACGAGGGTGGTTTTTATAAAACTAATGAATGTCAAAGACTAGCTTACGTTTATTTATTGCCTTTGAAGTTAATGGAAGCCCGACCCGAATCAATTTTGACAAAATATTTTTCTCGGCACACGTACCAATTACGTAGACATGTCTGTTATGGTCTATTTACCAAAAGATCTGTTTGCCATAAGATACAAAAAAAAATCAAGACCAAGGCGAACGTTCCAGGACCAAATCCAGGACATTTTAAACAAGGGTCATGATTACTCTAAACCGAGAAACTTGTATGAAAGGTTTAATAGGTATGCAAAGTGGAAGGACGTGGTCTCTGCCTACCCCTATGGAAATGAGGCGTGATGCTATGTATGTTCTCACCGAGGGTCTTAATTGAAATCTTACTTCTACCGGGTCTGTTATTTATACTCTTTATTATACTTACCAAACCGCAGTGGAGCAGTTACTCTTTATTATAGAGCAGAAAATAAAATATAAAATAGAGCAAAGCTTATTAAATAGTGTGAGGTGTAGAAGGCGGTCTTATCGCTGTATACCGATATCTAAGAGACAACTTTAACGAGTATTGTAAAACTAATTGTGTAACACTAAAAATACAATAATATACATATAATATTATGATAAATAATACATGAATTACATATACATAAACAACACGCTATATTGATATAAACTAACTTAAGCTCGTGGTAATTTTGAAGTTAATCATTACACGTAATACTAGTCCATTTTAAGTTAAGTATGGTTTTGGTGTTTATAAGTTTTGCAAATTTAGTTTGGTGAAATTACCTCTTTTTATCAAATTTTAACAAAGTAAAGTAGAGGCCTATTTCCTTATTACTACAAACGACAACGTAGATAAACATCTCGATTTCGTTAACTTCAGCTAAGCAAAGTTTTGACAAGCAAGCCAAGTTTAATAACTTGAAAAGTTCCGAGTACATTTAACATTTATGAGGTCTACCAGAAAAGTTTGTAGACGGTCAGATTTACATTAACATTTCCTTTATTATGTTTTTGGCCTAATGAACAATTTTGTTTTGGATGTCACAATAAATAATGATTTATAAATCTGCAGGAGCTTTTGCTTATTTTTTCCAAGGTCTTACAGAGTATTTAATAAAATTCAAATCAAAACATTCTCTATTGAAATAGGCTGAAAATCTTCTTTTCAATCGTCATCAGTCTGTCTGTTGTTAGTGAATTTTCCACCGCTTGTAATACTTGTATTTATTCAGAAGAAACTCAGTAATACTATATTAGAATGACAGTATTATCTTGTAATGTATTTATGTATACATAAACATGTATATATTACATTGCTTTTATTTGTTTCGCGAAGGACTGTGTCCGTAATCTGTGTTAGTTATATTTGACTTCCTATTTCGATATAATCTTAATACATTCAACATTTTAGTGTAAATAAAAGGTATTGTTACAAAATCGTATTCACATTAACACATGAAGTATCTTGTTTGTAAAATATTCGGAGTACGGCAGGTTGCTGTGCGTGGGCCTTAAAGGCAAAGCGCCTGTACTTCCCATAGCTATAACAGCTGCTATGGGGCTCATGGTCACAACTATGCCTCTTATAAAACCAGTTTCGATAAGGACTTCTATGGTGGGAATACTTATTACAACTTTAATCTTTAAGTCTAAAGTAAAAAAGCATTATTTGACAACACCAAAAACTTTTAGCCAACTACACTGATAATAATAGTGAAGATGTAACGTATCATAATATGTAAATTTTTTACGTGACTCGTAATAAAATAGGGCAAAGGTCGATGAAGTTTTACATAAATAGCAATTTATGGTACAAGCTTGATTATTGGAAACATGGCGTTTTGGAGACGCTACTAAATATTATGGGTAACATATGTTGTGTGTATGATAAATACCGCTCTGCTGCTTTGGGAGGATAGTGAAACAATTCAAAAATGCTGATTTTACAGGAGAGTCCTTTGAAGATGAAACAGCATATATAAATCAACCTTTGCTGTTTGAAAAATTGTATAAATGGTTGTATTAACCAATAATATAATGACGTTTTGTACTACAGCGTCACTTTAGCCCTATTAAATGTGAGCTTTTGATACAAGAAAATATAGATTATTCTGGATTGAATGAAAGGTTAATGACACAATTCAAAAAAACTTTATTTTAAAAGAGAGCTAATTTAATTAAGACAAAACGTTTAACTCAACCTACGACATAATGATATTTGTAGCTCCAAAGCGTCGCTTTTACCTACTTGAATGTTATAATTGGCCTATAAAAGTACTTTTAAGATGCTACAATTTCATTTTTGATACAAGTAAATAAATATTATAATGTCCTCTCAAACTCAAATCTTGGTCTGTGTGATTATTTATGGCATAAAAGTAGACGTAGTGTAAAATTGAGAAAGGTATGCTTAGATGGTTTGGACATGTAGAGAGAATGAATGAAAGGAGACTGACAAAAAGGATTTGTGAGTCAAGAGTGAATGCGAAAGTTGGAAGGGCGAGAAGACCAAGGCGAACGTTCCTGGACCAAATAAAGGACATTTTAAATAAGGGCCAGGTCAAGAGTACTCTAAACCGACGAACTTGTATGAATGGTTTAATGAAAATGGAAGAAGCGAAGGAGATATGCAAGGACCGTGTCAAGTGGAAGAACGTGGTCACTGCCTACCCCTAGGGGAATAAGGCGTGACGCTATGTATGTATGTAATTATTAATACAAAGCAGCGATTTATATCACTTGAAATAACCCGGGATTTTACTAGTATAAAATAAGCAAACCTCCGCTAGAATACATTTCTCAAGGTTCATGTTTTGTTTCGCCGTAAATGGCAACACCGTAGGCATCCGTTGAAATACTGCAGTCGTACAATTTAAAATTTATTAATTTTAATCGCTTCTCTTTCACACAGCGTTGCATTCACGCCACCTGCTGTTAAGGAGCTCAGTGCAAGTTTAATAATTTTATTATAAATTAGTAACTTATTTAAAACTTAAGTTTGTTTATTAAAATACACTTATGTGCTCTATTGCATTTAAAAACCAATCATTGTGATTTTCGGTATATGAAAACATCGTGAGGAAACCAGCATACCCTGGGGATATTTCTGGGATATGTGTATCTTACCAAATCGCATAGAGATTGTATAGTGGGACTTGACTATATGGTGGGGCTCAACTAAAAAAAAACCCTCTCAGCTATAAACAACGATGCCTATGCCCAGCAGTGTGACATTAATGGGCTGCTACTTACTTTACTTACTTATTTTGTTTAATACTTTTTTATTGTTGACAAGTTACGGCTTAACTGTGATCTCATCTATTGGTAAGATGATTCAGAGTAAGATAAAGCTAAGATAATTTATCTTTTAATGGTTTACCTCAATAAAACGCTTATGTTTGACTTGGCGATAAATCTTAGTTGGTAGAGTGGCCGAAGCCTTCTACCAAGACAGATCTAGATCTAGACAAACTCGAAATTTCGCAGGAATAGAACAGGGGACCTCAGTTACTTAAGCGAATACTCGGTCCATTATGCCAATGAGACCACCAAAGGTGTACTTACAAATAGTGCGTAAACCACAAAGAAATAAGAAGTGATTTTAAGATTCAAGTTAATTTAAATACATTAAGCGCTTAACTTATATGGAAAATAACGAATGCCTCCACCTACACCAATTGTCTTATTTACCTAAAAAAAATATGATTTTTCTTAGTATACAAACCAGATTTACTACTTGAAGCTAAATATGTAATCTCAACGACGTAAAATACCATGAAAAGGAAATATATTCCAGTAATATGTACAAAGAAAAATAATGCAAAGTACATTTTCTAATTATAACTTTTCCTTTTGACATATAATTTCATTAACACTGCGAGGAAAACAGAATCATTTATAACGTTAAAGCTTCCTCTGGCTTCAGTTTGAAGTCGCAACTATATCTAAATTTATTTCTTAATAAAATCTAACGTATATTTAATTATTATAATATTTTTTTGAAATCCTCGTATAATTTTTCAGATGTTATGTAATCAACATTTAACTTATGCAAGTCATGTTATGGTTGTACATTGTAAGGAGCTTTATTAATTACTTAAAGGTTTCGAGGGACTATAGGAAAAAGGGAGATAAAATCCATAATTAGATATTTACTACTACTAAGTCAATATTTAATATCAGTAATTAACTTGCCATTTCCCATATTAATATTTTTTATTAACATCTCGTTATTATTGTTTATTAAAAGCTTAAAATGTGTTGACCTTTAAGATGTTACACTAAAACCTCTTCTCAAGATGATGTATTCTTACAGAAGAAAGTAAGGTTATTCGAGAAATCTATGCATTTTTCTAAGTTAATTAAGAAATCCTAACATAATTTGGAGGATTAAAGGATAAACGTACATTAGTCTATCTATTCGAAATAAAATAAATTAAAAACTATGTACATTGTAATGATGATGAGAAAAAAAGGACAACCGACTGAGTTTATTGTGGGCTATTCTCAAAACAAGGCGCGAGGAATCAACATAACATTAGATCCTAAGTCATTCTCCAATATCATCATCAAATGTACATTGAAATTAATATTTGATGATTCAAAAGACTCCTTGAACAAAGAAAATTTTAATTTCTTTTATCTATTTATTTTTTGTTAAAGCAAACATGTATTTGATATACCTAAATAATAGTATATAAATATGTAGACCTTTTTGTGACACTATATGGTCGCACAGCATTATATTATAGTGGTTAGTTTTTACAAAACGATATAAGTATATAAATTTTAGTTAATAAGTATTAAAAATGTCAGTATTTGAGAGGGTTACGTCATCAAAAAGTGCCTAAAACCATTTTTACTATAAATATTTACTGAGTAGATTTTGTTTAAAATAACGTGCTCGGATCTTTCTAAAGACGTAAAACCTCGTTAATAATGGATCCGGCCGTCACAATAATAATAGCTAATTTGTTACGAATAAAAAAAGCCTGCAAATGGGCATCAGTACTGTAATAAAAAGAGATTCGGTCGGTGGGTCGTATCGAGAAATGAATTTAGATTACAGGTTAACGCCGGCTAAGTGTGGGTTGCTCTTCTCGGGCACTCGAAAAAACATTGGATAAAAACAGTAGGACAGCTGTGCCACTCCAACCTGTCACGTGGTCAGCCATTTTGGGACGGCTTGTTATGAGTGTATCCATTTCAAAAAAACATGCGTATTTTCTAGGGACTCACGGTTTTCATGGATAAAATCTGAAAAATATAATTAAACATTCGAAACATTGGGCGCTAAAAACTTTTCTAGATACATACATTTGGACCACCGATTTCCACAGAAGACCCTCAGTATACTGTATAAGATTCAAAGCTGATTCGGTGAACTAAGTACCACCTCAGAATTAATAAATAGAAAATCTGACTAAAGGTCAAGAAGGTTAAAACTTAACCGGAACAAGAATTTTTGTTGTCGATGTTAAATGTCAAAAATAAAGGCATTTTCTTAGTTTAACATGGTTTCTGGACGACGAGACGAACATCAAATTTTTGACATTCAAAACCAAGAAAATAAACCTTATTTTTTAAATTTCTGAACGATTTTTAAATTTAATTGATTTCAAAACGACGGGGCGGACGTAAAATATTTGACAGGTTGGAATAGTTCTTTAGGAAAGGAGAAAATATTGGTTTCATTCATATTGGTACATTCCGAGCATAGTTATCCACATTTTAAACCCTTCCTGGATTTCACAAATAATTCAAAACCATAATTAGGCAAATTGACCCAGCCGTTCTCGAGATTTAGCGAGACTAACGAACAGTAATTGCTCTATATATATATAGAGATTACCTTTAAGACAGTGTTATACAGGTAAATAATTTATTACTTTATACAGGTTATACAGGTTATACAGGTAAATAATTTATTTATTCCGTTCTGATAATATGTTTTTAAAGCAAGCAGAGGGAAAAAGGATATGACTGGAATTTTATAAATTTAATTGTCATTAAAATTGTTGAAAATTAATATACTACGTGTTTTTGTCAACATTAGAAATTATTAATTAAATTTTATTTTTGAATTTAAAATTTAGAAAAGAGAATTTAAGAAATATTTTTATTTAAATATTTTATGAAAGAGTAAGAAAAAAAATTAGTAGCAGCCCATTAACGTCCCACTACTGGGCACAGGTCTCCTCACTCCGAGGAGCGAGGGTTTTTAGAGCATATACGAGTACCTACCACGCGGCTCCACTGCGGATTGGCAGGCATAGTACACAAGTGCACTCTCTATTCCTTCACTCTCATAGACCTATGTGACGGGATTCCGACACGACCGGTGAGAGGTCAGGGGCAGGGCCGTCGGCTTAACGTACTCTCCGAGGCACGGGGGTGGATCACACCGCCAANCTGATTTTAAATCTTGTTTAAATTTATTCAAATCTAAAACTTTAGATTTCCGAGACTTAGAGGGAGGGAAAAAGGATATGTCTGGAATTTTATAAATTTAATTGTCATTAAAATTGTTGAAAATTAAATACTACGTGTTTTTGTCAATATTAGAAATTATTAATAAAATTTAATTTTTAATTTAAAATTTAGAAAAGAGAATTTATGAAATATTTTTATTTTAACATTTTATGTAAAGGTAAGTAAAAAAAAGTAAGTAGCAGCCCGTTAACGTCCCACTACTGGGCACAGGCTTCCGCACTCCGACGAGCGAGGGTTTTTAGAGCATATACCCACCACGCTGCTCCACGGCGGATTGGCAGGCATAGTACACAAGTGCACTCTCCATTCCTTCACTCTCATAGACCGATGTGACGGGATTCCGACACGACCGGAGAGAGGTCAGGGGCAGGACCGACGGCTTAACGTACTCTTCGAGGCACGGGGGTGGATCACACCGCCAACTTCCCAACTTCGGGCAAATATTAAGAAAATTTTAAATAGAAAACTCAATATTGATTTTTGAATTGGACCGACACGGGACTCGAACCCAAGACCTCATGTCTGTAGTCGAACATGCTAACCACTAGACCAATGAGGCAGACCATTTGATTAAAAACAGTATATTAAATGACGAGTGGCAAATTAAAATGTTAATAAATTTGTAAATATTAAAACTACCTAACCTTAAAATGAATTAGTATAAAAAACGCTCCACATCTTCGTGACCCTATTCACGTGTTTCATCCGTAAAATTCTTACCCTTCTGCGCTTAAAGAAGTTTCACTTCAAAAACAATTTTTAGGTTGAAATGGTTTGTCTGCACTAAGATCGCTGACACAAAGAATCTATTTTATTCCAACTCTTGACTAGTGATTGCCTTTATTACCGCTTGCTAAAGGTTTATTAAATATGTATTAGGCTCCGCTTTCTGTCTCGCTGAATAGACGATAACCAACATATGAATTATTTAAAGTGTGGTCCATAAATATTCTTACCATACAGAATTTTTATAAGTTCCTGGTAAAAAACGTTCCGATTAACATAACCACTGAGTATCATTTTCTTCTTTATAAATATTTAACTATATATATGTAAAAGCATTTGTTTGTAATAGTTGATAATGTACACAGATTTTCTCGTATTCCCACCGGTTAGGAAACTACGCGAATAAAATTGCGTGAAACAGCTAGTATTAATATAGTGTCGGTAAATATTTTTGTCATGAACCCAAAAGGAAACTATCGAAGTTAGAATCACGTCATTACAACACTACATTAATTTAATGATTTAGTTAAGTACGCAATATAAAAGGGATCTGTCAATTCGATTTACTGCGTATTCTGTTATAACAAGTTTCAAACTCAAAGCTTTATAATTTACCACGTAATTACTCAGTCATTTTAACATTGTATAATCATTTTTGTATTAATTATAGAGATATATAGATGTAATGTTGCGGTTGGTAAATTTAAGTTTTCCTGGGGTTCAAAACTTTCTTTATTGTCTCTATTTTTGCATACCATAAAACAAAATCCTCCGCCGGATGTGTTAGTTCGACAAAAACTTAAAACTGGTATACGGATTTTCATGCGGTTGACATAAATCTGATAGTGTGTAATGAAACAGGTCTAGATACATCATTTGATTTTATGTAAACTGGTTGAAATATATCGGTTATTAATGGAAGTATCGTAAAATTACGCCATATGGGAAAATCTCTTAGACATAATAACCATATAATGCCTTTTGGGATAGTCTTCTGATATACACTTACAAAAAGGTTATATATCTTCTGAGGATGACTCATTATACCAATTCTATATATTGTCGATTTCTTCTCCGCGGATTCAACAGCGGACAGACTACTAACGATTCAAAAGTGCTTTTTGAGACTTATAAATAATATTTTGATTTTATTTTAACGTAACAACTAGTCATATACAATGCGGTAATTGGAAAATTATACAAAGTGACACACTATTCATCCTCATCTACTTAAAATAGTTGATTCTAAATAATTTGAGTTTCAAAATTGAGCTAGGCGGAGCCAGTCAATAAAACATTATTTCGGAAACGGAAAGAAACCTATGAGATTGCATATATATTTTTTGAACTTACCTTATTGAAGCGCGCTTATTTTAATTTACCTCTAAACAGTAATAGAATGTATATATTTTATTTAGCGATACGTCTTTGCTGGTAGTTATAAAAATAGCCACGGCCGAAGCTTTCCACCAGGCTAAACTAGGCAAATTAGAAAATGCCATTTCCTAAATTTGACTCAGCGGTAATCGAAATCCGGACCTCTGCTAGCGAAGCAAGTGTTCGAACCCTTACCCAAGCGAGGCAGTCTAATCAACTAGGCTGTATGAAAGTGGTATCGTTGTAGCACATACATACACACATGGATAGCATCACGCTTCATTCCCATAGGGGTAGGCAAATACCACGTTTTTTCAATTGTCACGAGCCTTGCAAATCTCCCTCGCTTCTTTCATTCTCATTCATACAAGTTCGTCGGTTAAGAGTACTCCTAACCTGGCCCTTATTTAAAATGTCCTGGATTTAGTCCAGGAACGTTCGCCTTGGTCTGAACCTTCCAACTTTCCCATTCGCTTTTGACTCATAAATCCTTTTTGTCAGTTTCCTTTCATTCATTCTCTCTACGTGCCCAAACCATCTAAGCATACCTTTCTCAACTTTAGTCACTTCATCTTCTATTATACCACAACGTTCTCCTTGCATAAAAATATGGCATACCTCCTAAAAAAAAGAAACAATTGTCAAAACAAAATATAAATAACAGTCGTTGTCGATTTTTCATACAGAATATTACCTTTTTTGCTCCTTTCATATATAATGAGGACGGGTAATGGCAACAACGAGCACACGGTGTGAGAAGAGGTGATGCGTGGCGACACTCATTACGCCCCATTATGGAACGATTTCCTCATAAACAATGTACCGTTTCTAACGAAATATGCTGTTATAATTTATATAAACATCCAAAATACAACAATTTGGCCCGGCCTTTTGATGTTCTTGATTTCTCAGAGCGATTACAGAAATTGTGCTGGAAAATTTAACTGTTGATGTTCATAATTATCTGTGTTTATAACTCGAAGGCGCTACGTTAAATGTTTATTCACATATTACTGCGAAACAAGAGATTTTACGCGTTAAAGTTCTTCTTTTATTGTTGGAGAGTTGCTATTAATTTAACTTAATGGTGAAATCGTAATTCCAACTCGACAACAACTTTTCAGTTGAATTTTTTTTTTTCGATTTTCTATTGCGGAACAATTTGGAATAAATAGATAGCTTTGGCACAGCAATTCCTATATTTAATCTGTATAATAATTTGTCAACTAATATAGACTAGTGAATAAATAGATCAAAAATTCATTATCAATCAATACACTTGTTGTGATATTCAAGACATGCTTTTAGTATAAAGGACTATTTATTTAACATGCAAAGTATTAAAATGTGTAAGTCTATTATATATATGTCGGGAAATAAGAGAGATCGGAGAAGCATAAAGCACAGGAGCGTACCGCCGACATCGTCTTTAATGGGATCCATTATTTAATTTCTTATTCTGTGGACGTTCGTGGGTAATTTATAAAATTTTATTAAATCGTGGGTTCGTGGGTAATTAACAGTCAAACACTAATTATTATAATGTTCAATCACTTAATGTTCCCGATATTAATTTACACAAACTCGTTATATATATGCCCCTATTTATATGTATGTCTGTGTATATATTTGTAGTTATATTATCAATAAAAATAGCTATAACTTATGTTTTTGTCAGGATTACGTTTTATGATATTGCACTAATGTAATTATTATATAGTAAGCTTCTAAAATTCAAAGTTTGTCTGGAGGAAATCGCTCCAAGCGATCTTCTGTATACATTTTTATCATATTATTTGCTTTTATCTCCTTTAATATTTAGTATCTTTTTATTTCGTGTGCATTAAGTAATAAAGAAATAAATAACATCCATTAAAACACATAGAGACTGGGGAGGTTTATGTGCTTTAAGAGGTGATGTACACAAATAATATGTTAAGTTAACTTTTAATATGTTAAGAATTATATTATTGAAATACTTTAAAACACCGAAGTTTTTGATAATTGGTTAATCTTACGTGGTTGTTAAAAAAATAAAACCTGATCTTATGTCAGTAAGTGTGAAACGAGCGTCATTAGAGATGAATTTTATTTTATTAATTGAATTACTTTAAGCGTATTTTCTTACGTGTTTTTGCAGGGCATGTACCCTCTTAGAGAATATTAGTTAAAAGATTCTGCGTTTTGTTGCCTGAGTAACAAAATTGGAATCTAAAATGTGATAGTTGGAGATGGTTGGTAACATACCCTTTACATAACACCCCTTTTAACCTCCAATACAATGATAGCTTTATTAGTTTTACAAACGTATTTGCTCACGCAAATAGTTTATAACTAAGTAAATTCGTTTACCGATATATTCAATATAAAAAGTAGTGTAACGTATACTTTATGACCATATTTAAAAAGTCGTTAAACTATCAAATCATCATAAAAAATCTTAAAGAAAGATCACGTAGCCATTTTGGACCGTGTCCAGTAAAATGACATAATTACTATGGCCGTTCTAAAAAGATATCCATGCGAATACTTTTAGCATAATAGTCTTGGCAGTATATACTGAAGATGTCCATTTAATAAACTTTAAAATATGAGGTTATATTTCGACATATTATCACAGTATATAAATATATAATAAAATTCCCGGTCACAGTGTTTGTCCGCGATTAACTCTGGAATTACTGAAGTGATTTCTATGATTTTTTTCATGTGTTCAGACTAGGGACATAAGATAAATTTTATTTTGTATATAAAAGTATTTTATTGCATTTTTGAAATAAAACTTCATTAGGCGCATGAGGGTAAAATTTTTACCCTTAACTTAAGTTGGGAAGTTGGTTTTAATATACTATTTTTCATAAAATGTAAAATAAAAATGTTTCAGAAATTCTCTTTTCTGAATTTAAAATTCAAAACAAAATTTCATTAATAATTTCTAATATTGACACAAAACACGTGGCATTCTTATTTACAATTCGTCATTTGAGATTTCAATGAATTATTGATATTAATTTACGACACTTTTAATATTTTAATGACCATTAAATTCCTAGCATATCGTCCTTATTCCCTCTCTCTAAGAGTCGGAAATCTAAAGATTCAGATTTGTATAATTATAAACAAGACTTAAAAATTGGTTTGTCAAAGAAGTTTCACTTCTAACATGTCTAACTTGTACGCACGCACTTTTACCCCTTTTACGCATTCGTATTTGTAAAAACTACTTATGTAACATATTGTGAAAAAACTTACGAGTTGCTATCTATAATTCTTTGGAAACCTCATGGGAACTTGCTATTTTACAGATGCAAACCAAGTTACAAAGGCTTATAATTGTACTTCGAGATGGTAGTATACCCAACATGCATTAATCCTTAATAAATTCTAGTTTTTATATTAATATATGGAAAATAATCCGTTATTCTACATTTATGGAAAAAATAGCATTGAGCGATTAGACCGCCTTTTGTGCGTTTGGTTTTTAAACCTCACGCATTATTTGTTTTTCGGTTCCTTTTAAGGTGAGGACTTCTTCTTGATGAGAAACTTCTTTAGAAAGAGTATTTATATCTAAAAGACATGATGGCTTAGTGGTGAGTTAACGTTTAGAGAAATCCTTTACAGGCACCGATAGGTTACTCTTTATAAAACTGAAACTTACACGCGGAGTGCTGGGTCTAAAACTAAACTGCTCTAAAATCGTGTCTCCCATGATTGAGAAGACCTGAGCCCTGCAATGAGGCCGATGATAGGCTTCTACGTACGTTTCATTCTTACATGTTTATCTATATTTTCTCATTATATTGAATGAACAGATAGTCCGTGCTTGGTCTCATACACGTTACATACCGCGATTATCTGAGAGCCCGATATTTACCGACAGACGAAGCGAAATGAAATGTAAATGTGTGGGGGCCATGAAGCTTTAATATGAAGTGTCTCAGTCGTTATTGTCGGTGTCTAGCTGAGGAAACGTAGTTTGTTGCTCTTGAATAGGTGACAGCGTCTCTCTCATTGTTCCCCGAAATTAAATTACTAGCTAGCTTTGTCCTATGTTACCATCAAGTAGAATTTACTCTTTATTAAAGTTTAAATGTAAGACATTTAATTAACGATTCAAAAAATTCACGAGGTTAATAAAAAAGTAGGAGCAACTTCCACTGTAAAATACGTCCCCAAAATTGGCTGATTAGTTTTGAAAGTAATAGCGGGCGAATAATGTAACAAGGATTTTTTTATATTATATATTAAATATGTTGTATATACTATCATTGCGTCCAATTACTTATTAAAAGTCATAATCAATCATAGACCTTGTAACTTTTAAGGAGACCTGCATTAGGAGGACTCGCTTAAAATTGATTTAAAATAATTTTAAATTTATGAATTCATTATTAGACGATGTTAGTAAAAATAAAAACAATGCAAACATATGAACTTGGGCGTGTTCGATTATGACTGTTTTTACATGTGTTGAAGAGAGTGCAGGGAGAGAGAGGAAGAGAGAATTGTGTATAAATTAATCTGAACAATTTTGCTCTTACTCTTTCATGTAACAGTCACCGAGCGAGGATAGCAATGAAACATTAACTATGTTTTTCAATCCCATAGTCCATAAGAGTTGGCTTTATAAGCATTACATGGCAGACCGTTTCACCTCAGTACCATTCAATACCTACAAATTAATGTACACAGCGCGCCTAAACTTTAAAAAATCAAGTTATTATAGATACAAAACTCGATAAATTGTTACCTCGTTAATATTTTAATAAATCACATCAGTTAGCACAGTAAACATTATGGTTCCGATGGTTTTATAACTTTATAGTGCGCCTTTAAAAGCAATAAAAAAACTGGTATACGCAAATTTGAATGGTTGCTTAAATAAAGCTCGTGCGGTAAAAACAAAGAGTACGTTAAGCCAATCAGAATCGGCGGTTAGTAAGGGGCGGGCCTCTTATAAGCAGAAACAAAACCCTACGCAGTTTGCTATGGAATGAAAAATAATTAACGCATTGAATTTTAAGCAGTAAATTCCCTTTTGTTTGCTCAAGCCTTTGACGATGTATTCCGGTCTTGCAATCCCCTTACGCGTTTTCGATTACATGCCAACGCAATTTTGTTTCATCACTCGATATCATGCGCAGTGTGAATAATTGCCACTAAAATCCTTGGTTAAAAGCAATTTCTATGTGAATATGAAACTTTGAAATTCAATGATACGATTACATGAACATATCGACGGCCCCTACGTATAAAGAGACGATGATAAAATCCTAATTATGTAAAACAGTGTTTAAACAATAAATAATCTATTACTGGATTTTTTGATATTTTTGAAGCAACAATAATGGCGGTCTCGCTGGCGCAGTGATGCGAGTATTCGCTTTGCTAGCGGTGGTCCCGGGGTCGATCCCCCGATCGATAGGACGAATTTTGGGAATTGTATTATCTAATTTGTCTGAGTCTGGACTGGTGGGAGGCTTCGGCCGTGACTAGTTATCACCCTACCAGCAAAGACGTATCGCCAAACAAAGATATTTGTGTTCCGGTACGATGCTGTGTAGAAACCGTAAGGGGTATATCGCCTCTTACCAGATTAGCGAGCCTCCATCTTACACTGTAATATCAATTACCATCATGTGAGATCAAGAGTCAAGCGCTAATCTGTCAGTAATATAAAAAAAGAATCATGCATTAATAGCTATAGGACTTATAAAACGATGACCTAGGTTATAATCACGCAAAATTACATGAAGGACTAAATGTTTTAATTGCAAGTTGACTGTTTATACGTAGGATATCGATGTATACAAAATAGCATAGCATGCTTGTCTTAATTAATATCATAAAGAGAAAAAAATTGTGTTTTTATATGTATGTATGTTTTATAACTTTTTCATACAGAAGCTATTGGTCCGATTTCTTCATTAGAAAGGTGCATTTTCACTGAGCGACNTTATAAAAACGATGACCGAGGTTATAATCACCAAAATTACATGAACGAATAAATGTTTTAATTGCAAGTTGACTGTTTATACGTAGGATATCGATGTATACAAAATAGCATAGCATGCTTGTCTAAACTAATATCATAAAGAGAAAAAAATTGTGTTTTTATATATATGTATTATTTTTCAAACAAAAGCTACTGGTCCGATTTCTTCATTAGAAAGGTGCATTTTTACTGAGCGACATAGGCGATATTACTTTCAAAAAAAGTAGGGGTCCCTAAGAAAAATGCATTAATGTAACCCAAAGTGTGATTAAATTAGTCACAAAAAATCTGTCACGGCGTCCGCTACGAAAACTATTGAAGTTAGAACAAAAAAATGCCCAACAATATTATAGAACGTATTAATATCTACAAAAATTTCCCAATACCGATTGTCCAACTACTGTAGTTATGCCACTATAACTACTTTTTTGCATCAAAAGTTAATAAAAGTGCCGACAGTAATCGAACCACATTATTCAAACCTCTGTATTAATCATTATCCTATTAAATGTATTTATTAAAGACCATCTCAATAATTGCAAAATTGCATTCAAACGATATAACGAATTTAAAAATATCAATCGAAAGAAAATAATTTATCCCGGAATCCAACTCTTCTGTCTAATTTCGTGTATAGAAAGTTCTGAGACAATAAAAAAAACAATCAAGTATTGCAAATCCATCTCTTCTTTAACATTTTAGAATAAAGTGTCGCATTTTGAATGTTTATTTTTATTTTTAACAATTTATAACAATAAAGCTAAAAAATACTGGACCGATTAAAAAAATTCGTTTGGTGGTCACATTTTAAGTCTCGTTATATGAACATGGTCCATTGTCTGTATAGAAACAATTGTCAAATCATTTCATACTTTATATTATATCAAACGAAAGCAATAATTAAATAACAATTATAAAAATAAAATTACCTGGTAAATGTACTTCAAACTCGTTCAAAGATCTGCAGGTGGGAACACAAACACGTAGTCAGAATTTTTAATTAAACCCCGCTTTCGGTTCTATCTCTCCCTGTATGAAATGTAAGGGATAATATCTACTTCGTCTGCTGGATCAGCCCAATTACCACAATGACCCAATGGTGAGACGCGTGGAATATTATTAGAGTAGTTACGAATTCGAAACCAGGGTCTACCCTGGTTTCGAATTCGTAACCTGATGATGTATACATCATCAGGTTCTCTTTATAAAATGAAACTTACGTACCTAATTACTCATCCAAGTTCATCATTGTGATTTGCGGTAAAGGTAAACACCATAGGGAAACCTACATATCCCGGGACCAATTCTGGGTTATGCAAAGACTACCAGGTCTCAGAAGAGCGGCGTGGTGAGTTTATACTCCCAAAACCCTCTTGGCTTTGTGCAGAAAAGCCTGCGCAAGCAGCAGCAAGTTAACTGGCTGCTACTTACTATTACTTACAAGCCAGCCAATAAGTATGACTGTTTCTAAGTTCTACGCGACATGTGAGACAGTTCGAAATAGCTAAGAGACTAGAGTATAGAGTAATATACTAGAGACTAAAGTAATATGCCTCTGTTAGTGATTTCTGTATAGGAGTATAATTAGTCAGGGGGTACACATCTTTGTCTATTTGTCCGATAGTCATAGTATGGTACACGGGTATGCGATCCCGGCTCCCCGAGCTATTACTGAATCTTCTCAGTCTTCCGAGTCAGTAATATCCTACTACCTTATATTTTCCTTTCTCTTCCTTACAAAGTTCCTATCTTTTTGACCCGTTCCCCCCTTTTATTCCATTTTCCTACCCACTTCCTGCCAGTCCAAGGTGTACCGTGCCGAGGGACTCATGGCTAGGGGCATTTGCCTAGTCGCAAGCGGTGGCCCTGGGACCGGGCGAACCCAGAAATAGGCTAGCCTTATTCTGGCATGCGGGGCTCTGCCAGAATGGACCTATGTTCCCTTGCTACTCGTGGGAACGCAATGGTGATATTATTACATTCCAAAAATGGCGGCGATGAGATTCGCAATCCATCACGTCACGTTCCTAATGGGGGCGAAAAGCGGGCTACCGAGAGCCGCTTTGCTACTTTGAATGTAAGAGGAGGAATGAATGAAAAGATTGATGAAGTATGCCAGATGATGCATGATAGGTGCATAGATGTACTCTGCGTGAATGAGACAAAGAGGAAAGGATGTGATACCACGAAACATAGCCCTTACACAGCTTACTGGTCTGGTGTAAGCAGTGATAAGAGAGGCTGTCAGGGAGTTGGTATCATACTTTCCGAAAGAATGGATGATTGTGTGAAAGAAGTGAAATACGTGAGTCCTAGACTCATCTGGATCAGGCTAAAAGTTGGACTTACTCGGATCTTTGTCTTGGGTGCTTATGCTCCGACGGATCTGGGCACCAGAAAGTCCAATAAAGCCCAAAAAGAAATAGATGAGTATTGGGAAAGTGTGAGTGATACGTTGAATGAATGTGAACCGAATGAGCGAATAATTATGTTAGGAGATTTTAATGGATGGGTAGGTGTGAAACGTGATGGATATGAAAGGACTCTTGGTATGTTTGGTGACAAACGGGTGAATGAAAATGGACGAAGTTTGCTTGGAATATGTGTGGAACATAGTCTTTTTGTGGCAAACACTATGTTTGAGCACAAGGGGATTCATGTGTATACAAGGGAAGAAGGGAATGCTAGAAGTATGATTGATTTTGTAATTGTGGACGAAAAACTGAAGAAGAAAGTTCTAGATGCTCGAGTATACCGCGGGGTCGACATCGATACTGACCACTACCTGGTTGTTGCCCGAATCGGTGGTCTTTTTAATCGGTGGCGCCATAGAAAGAAGGAAACCTCGAGCATTCTTGAACGAATAAAAGTGGAGAGATTGCAAGAAGAGGATGTTAGAGAAGAATATCTGAAAAATTTGAGTGGGCGATTCAAGAGTGAAGACGAAGGAAATGAGATTGAAAGTTTATGGAATAAATTTAAAGATGGAGTGGTTGGTGCTGCTATTGATGTATGTGGCGTGTCTAAAAGGAGGAAAGGTAAGAAAGAGAAGAATTTGTGGATGGACAAAAATGTTCAAGCAGCTGTGTGTGAAAAGAAGAAAGCTTGGTCCGATTGGTTGGCTACAAAAGCGAACCAACGAATGCAAAAGGCAACGAATGATGACGTAAAAAAGGCAAGAATGGAATACAAAAGGGTGAAAGTAATCGTGAAAGAAGCTGTAAGAAAGAAAAAAGAAGAATACAGTGATATGTATGATAGGAGACTTTCTGATGATTTTCAGTCAAACAAAAAGTTTTTCTGGAAATCAATACAATTTGCCCGAGGGAGATCTACTTCCTCGGAGCTTTGTAAAATCAGAAGTTTAGATGGAAGTTTAATAAAAGGAGAAGAATGGATATTGAAGAGATGGAAGGATCATTTTGAAAGTTTGTTTGAAAGAAATGAAGCAGAGGTAAATATGGCCTCTGCGGATAGCAATGAATGTAAGACAAGTGATAGCGAGATTAGTATGGATGACATCATGAAAGCGATAAAAGGTATGAAATCAGGTAAGGCTGCTGGGTATGACAGAGTGTCAGTCGAGATGCTGAAGGCTGGCCGCGGGATTGTGGTAGCTCAGCTGTACTGCCTTTTCAATATATGCTGGGAGAAAGGTCAAGTCCCAAGAGATTGGAGCAAGGCCGTAATTGTCCCTCTATATAAAGGAAAAGGGTCACAGCAGGAGTGCAAAAATTACCGCGGTATCAGCCTTCTTAGTGTCGTCGGCAAATTGTATGCAAAGATATTAATTGAAAGGGTGATTAATGAAACTGATGGGAAAATATGGGACGTGCAAGCGGGATTTAGAAGAGGAATGGGATGTACGGATCAGGTCTTTTCTTTACGGTGCATAACTGAAAAATGTTTGGCTAAACACCAAAAAGTTTATTGCGCGTTCGTAGATTTAGAAAAGGCCTATGATCGAGTGGTGAGGAATGAGCTGTGGTCAACGTTATCTACGTATGGGGTGAGCGGTTGTCTGATCCAAGCATTGAAGTCTCTCTATGAGGGTTCTAGTGCCTGTGTCAGAATAAACGGAGCGTACACGGAGTGGTTTCCTGTCGAAAGAGGTGTTCGACAGGGATGTGTTGCGTCACCATGGCTGTTCAACCTTTTCATGGATAAATGTTTGACAGATTTAAAAGAATGTATGTATGGGTTAAGAATGAATGAATTAGTCATCAAATGTTTACTCTACGCTGATGATCAAGTAATACTTGCGTCATCCGCTAACGAGCTTCAGGAGATGCTAAATATTATGAATGAAGCTTTGAAAGGGAAAGGAATGAAAGTGAATGTAAACAAAACGAAAGTTATGCTTTTTGAACGAGATGAATCTATGATGAATGGCAATATTTTGATAGATGGGGAACAAGTGGAAGAGGTGAAAGAATTTGTATACTTGGGATCTAAATTTACAAAAGATGGAACATGTGACAGTGATATCGAAAGGAGAGTGAATGCAGGGAATATGGTAAATGGTGCTCTGCATGCTTTTATGAATAGCCAGATGGTGTCTCAAAGGGCTAGACTGGCAGTGCATGCTGGAGTGTTGGTGCCAACACTTATGTATGGTAGTGAAAGTTGGGTATGGCAGAAGAATCACAAAAGTAAAATAAATGCGGTAGAGATGAGAGCGTTGAGAAGCATGAGTGGATTAAAACTGAGTGACAGAGTGAGAAATAGTGTGATAAGAGAACGTTGTGGTATAAAAGAAGACGTAGTGACTAAAATTGAAAAAGGTATGCTTAGATGGTTTGGGCATGTAGAGAGAATGAATGAAAGGAGACTGACAAAAAGGATTTATGAGTCAAGAGTGAATGCGAAAGTTGGAAGGGGAAGACCGAGGCGAACGTTCCTGGACCAAATCCAGGACATTTTAAATAACGGCCAGGTCAAGAGTACTCTAAACCGACGAACTTGTATGAAAGATTTAATGAGATTGAAAGAAGCGAAGGAGATATGCAAGGATCGTGGCAAGTGGAAGGATGTTGTCTCTGCCTACCCCTATGGGAATAAGGCGTGATGCTATGTATGTATGTATGTAGTATAATTTTTGTTTTGTCAAGAATGTGCGTTACCGTCTTAGACTTGACATGGACATAGTAGGGGCGAACCGCACTCATCTGGACAAGTGGCTGGGCAGAGAGCACGGATTACACTCCTACAGGTTGGTACAGGTGCTTACCAGTTATGGTTGCTTCGATAAATACCTGTATCAAACTGTTGGCTGTAAGCCGTCGTCCAGCTGTTACGAGTGTGATGCCTCCTTAGATACAGTCGACCACACGCGATGGCAGAATGTCCCGCCTGGGGTTCTCAGCGACTCATTATGACTTCGCTAATCGGCATAGCCCTCTATAGGTTACTATTATAGGTGCAATACTCATCACTGAGCAGGCCTGGAGAGCGGTTGCCTCCTTTTACGAGCCTGTCATCTCGCTTAAGAACGCACGACAAAGGCGGAGGTTCACACAACTCCTCTCCCTCTAGAATATCTGTGAGCTGGCTGTAACCGAGGAGCCAGAGAGGAATACCTCAACGAACCTCTGGCTTCCCACTCATTGTTGACGACGGTCTCGCTGGGTTTTAGTAGATATTGCGAGTTCTTCGCCCTCGCGGAGTCCCACACTCCCGACCCCACAGTCGGGGTGCATAAATGCATTAACCAGCGACAAAAAGTCAAACTCGTAAATTCATCCTAGATTGATAACACCAAACTCTAATCCAGTACTAGAAAAACAGTTTTGGCTTAATAATGTAGGTATGAGATACGATATTGCTACGATTCTATCTACGCTATATGTTATGTCAACATTCCAACGGTGTTCTGAATGTTTGATATTTGCCGATATCCGTAATCAAGAATTGCAACACTGTATTCCAATATACGAGTTAATGCGCTGCGGTGCCTTTACAAATATTTCTCTACAATGTTCATAGCTTTAATAATTCTACATGTAGAAGTATTCAGTATTGTAAAAGTTAAAAAGTAACAACCGAGTTTAATGTCAGTATCTTCACAGTATAATCAACCTGCTGAACCTGATCTGATCCATGGACAGCTTGTTAACACTACGTGCATAGGAAATATTTGGATTTTGAATTTTGATTTTGAAGTATGAAGTCAATAGAATCCGACTTATCGAGAAAAATTAAAAGTGCGTGCGTACAAAGTACACATGTCAAAAGTGAAACTTCCTTGTAAACTAATTTCTAAGTCTTGTTTCGTCGTCGTCGTCGTTTTCGCTTCAACCGATGCACGTCCAGTGCTGGACATAAGTTTCACGTAATGACGTCCACAAGGCCCGATTTTGCGCCGCCTGGCTCCAGCGGCTACCGGCGACCCTCTTTATATCATCGGTCCACCTTGTGGGGGGGTCTGCCTACACTGCGCCGTCCGGTGCGGGGTCGCCACTCCATCACCCTCGGCCCCCAACGTCCATCGGTCCTTTGGACTATGTGCCCTGCGCATTGCCACTTCAGATTCGCAATTCGTAGGACTATGTCGATGACTCTGGTTCTACTACGGATCTCTTCATTTCTGATTCGATCACGTAGAGAAACTCCGAGCATAGTCCTCTCCATCGCACGCTTAGTGACTCTGAGCTTCCGCATGAGGCCCATAGTCAGCGACCATGTCTCAGAACCGTAGGTCATCACTGGAAACACGCACTGTCCGAAGACTTTGGTCTTCAGGCACTGAGGGTTATCAGCAAAACCACAATATGACAATGTCTTGTTTATATATACACAAATCTAAAACATTAGATTTTCGAGACTGAGAGGAAGGGAAAAAGGAAGATCTGTTAGAAATATAAAAATATTAAAAGCATCGAAAATTAATACAAAAAATTTATTGAAACCCAAAATGACGTATCATAAATTAAATTTTTAATTAATTAAATTTCGAAATGAGAATTAATGAAATATTTTTATTTTAGATTTGATGAAAAATGATATAGATTAAATTATTAAAAGAGGAGCGGTAAATTAAAATGCCACATGTTATTTTTAAATATTAAATCTACCTAACCTTCAAACCTTTACGTATTTATTATTATATGAAAAACATTCAAGCAAGTACCTACTACTATACAAAGTTTTTCAAGCCAGCAGTGATTTTTTTATTGAGTACGGGTTTATGATTGTTTTAAATGATGATACAGTCTGAAATGACAAGGTCCTAATGTGTTTAGACATATTTGACAAGACCTGTACAAATCAGGAAACTTAATTATCTCAACCAGGAATCGAATACGTGACTTCTTTTCACGAATCGAGTCCCTCGCATTATTATGAAACCAATGCGATGGCCTTGGTGGTATAAAAGAGTCCGTACCGACCTTCTATGTGGTAAAATTCTTCTAAAACATAAAGATGTAGTAGTTTTCATGTATATAGTACTAATTGTTTCCCAGAGTGATAATCGCGTAGTTCCCGATTTCGTAACAATATATCTAGCCATACTTTGAGTATGTCTACATCATTCATCAGGAAAAGTTTTGGAGATCTCGTGAGGTGTGATAGAGATAAAATCAGACAAATATAATCACAATTTAACAATTTCCATGAAAATTCAATGAGTAATAATACTTTGTTATATATAAAGATATCATCACATATTAAAATGCAAATTGCTTTATGATTCATCAGCTGTTTGTTACTATAATGGCTACTTGCCTTGTAATTACCACACCCATGCACTTTAAATTAATTTCCTAGTGCAGTGAACCGACGGACACTGTTATTATGTTCTGATATTGCTAGCTGTTTATTATATTTTGTAGATAATGATGACAGCCGCTCAGCTAAAGCACTATACACACTGATCTTTAAGGGTTTTATATTGTTATAGTTTACAAAACCCAAAGCCCTTTATACAAACTAATATAAAATCTAAGTAAATGTAATTAAAACCAATTTATTAAAAAAATGAGCGCCAGACAGAGTGGGTGTCTGTGTATAGTATATCCGTTTTGTTTTCGAAAAGCAGATGTTTCTTTCTTAAGAGAAAGAAGACAGAGATCATGTGCATGTGAGAGAGAGACGTCCATTGGTTATCTGATTATTATGCGTATAGAGGAAGGTATTGATATTAGTCACACTGAGATTCCTTAAATAGATATGGTGTATTGTTTGATAAGTAAGTAAATAAATATTAGTATTCATCTAAATAATAGGCGGAAATTAATGACTGACTACAGTAGGTATTGGTGCCTCTAATTAGGAAAAACCCCGCCAGTCCAGATTAAAAAAAAATTCTCCAACTTTGCATTGCTGGAAATTGAACTTGTGACCTCTGGTAGAGATATAAGTAGTGCCATTCGTTCATCACGGAATTATATATCTGTTCTTAAACAACTCCGTCTAAGCCATCATTTATGGTTACACAGTTTTATCAAATTAATGATTTTTTTTTGACGAAAAATTGTTTATCTGTTGAAAATTCAGGTAATAGAGATAAAATAAAGGTAAGTAGCAGCCCATTAACGTCCTACTGCTGGGCATAGGCCTCCTCACTCATATGAGAGAGGGTTTTTAGAGCAAAGACCCACCACGCTGCTCCACTGCAGATTGGCAGGCATAGTACACAAGTGCACTCTCTATTCTTTCACTATCATAGTCCGATGTGACGGGAATCCGACACGTCCGGAGAGAGATCAGGCACGGGACCGATAGCTTAACGTGCTTCTTCGAGGCACGTGGGTGGAGACCACCGCCAATTTCCCAACGTCGGACAAATATTGAGAAAATCTTAATAGAAAACTCAATATCTATTTTTAAATTGGCCCGACACGGGCCTTGAACCCAGGACCTCATGTCTGAACAAGCTAATCACTAGACCAAAGAGGCAGTTTAATTTATGTAATAGATATAAAAATTGCCATTTATGTTAAGTATAAATTCATTCTAAAATTTTTTTTGATGTGATAATGCCTTACGAATCCGCCTGAACTGACCGTGCAAGCGAGAACGTGAAACTCGCGATAGAGAGGTGCAATCAGCCCAAGCGTTCGGCTAGAGACGAATCCACCTCTCTAACACTCTATTGGCTTATGCGTCCGAGTAGAGAGACAGCGGCAGCAAACAACATACACTCGAAGTTTTTATGAAATAAGGTGAAAATTATCATCCGTACTACCCACTTTACAGACTAGCAATTTGTTTTTATATCTTGTTTTTATTTTTATTGTAAGTCCGTTTGAGATTAATTTTAAGTGTAATTTTTTTACTTCAATTTTAAGTTAACTCACTCATATGATAAAGTGCCTGTGGTGGGTCGTCATAAAAGACCCTTCATTAACATTATGTTCCTTAATAATTTAAAAAAATATAATCGAAGATATTAAGTAACAATACTTAATAGGAATTTATGATGGAGGTGTTCATGAACACTTAAGTCTCAACTGACTACTATTAAATTAGATGCGAACGGTGTGACCATCTTTACTAATAAAAAAGGATATATTTTTTTAAATAAGTGTAATTTTATAAAATTGTCACAATATTACATTATATATATTGTAGAATTTGTTATCAATATATATTTTATTTTCTTAAAAGTATTTATATTAATTTTTTTATTAAAGCACAATATATTAATGCTAAATAAAAATAACTACATATATAAAACAAATTACGTAACTTAACCTAACCTGTTAACGACTGCCCCATTGGTCAAGTGGTTAATATCTTCGACCACAGTCTTGAGGTCCTGGGTTCGAGTCCCGGGTCGGGCTACTTCAATAATCGATATTGAGTTTTTAATAAGCTTTTCTCAATATTTGCCCGAAATTGGGAAGTTGGCGGTGTAATCCACCCCCTTGCCTCGGAGAGCACATTAAGCCGCCGTTACTGCACCTGATCTCTCTTCGTTCGTGTCGGATTCCCGTCAAATCGGACTAAGAGAGTGAAGGAATGGAGAGTGCAATATATATATTTTGAAAGTTTTATAAAGGAATTGTTGAATGTTTTAACTTAGAAGAAATAAATGGAAAATTTTAACTCATCATTAAGAAGTGATAATGTAATTTGAAAACGTTTTAACCTATATACAATAAAATCATTGTATTAACCTATACAAGGAGCGAATCTAACCAACTCTAACTCCTTGTCAGTTCTCAAGCACCATCAATTTTCTCTTTACTCATTTAACTTCAGTATATTTTTAGCTGCAAGAAAAGTTAACGTTCTATTGCGTAACGATCATTGACCATTACAGTTGATTGAAGTAAAGAATAATGTGCTTAAAATACTACTGCATTTTATTTATTTTGTTTCATTTTCCTTGACTTAACAAATAGTTATAAATGAGAACGACTTACTCTGTGAATACTTACTACGGGACTTACGGGAATAACAAAATAAAAGTAAATACTATGTTGATATAAACAAATACTAAAGACATTAATGATATCATTATTACGTAAAAATATTTTTCATAATATATTGGTAAAAAGTTTTTTTAAAGAAACATTTAACGTATTGGGAAATGACAAACTTTATAAAAAAAGGTTAAAATAATATATAATACAATTCGTTACATTATTCATACAAGTTAATTAAATAGATTTAAAAAAAAAAACATTAAAATGTCCTGAGAAAACAGTTTCGCTTGGCAACTCGATATTAAAATTTGAAATTGATATTTAGAAGTTGAATTGCTGTCTTGTATATTATCAGATGCCTTACAGTACAAATGAAATCAATAAAAACCTTCTGGGTTATAAATTGATATGAAATATGAACACCTCTGTTCACATTTCCATTATATTATATTTTAAACGAAATTATTACAATTCGATTCTTGCTGTTATTTTATACTTTTCTTGGTATTAGTTTGAATTTTATACTGTGTTAAGTTTTATTTATGCATTTTAGATTTTGATATAGTTAATTGTAACTTAATATGGACAATGTAAATACAAATTGCTGGTCCCTATTAAGAAAGTCGGATCTACAAAAACACGACTTCAAGTTGGCATTGTAAAACTTTAAGATCCCATGTTTTTATTTTAACGCTGGGAATTCTTCGTCGATACCTGGGTTACTTGGGGGAATGTTCCAGGTCACTCGGAGACGGGGTCACGAGAACTGACAGACATTCGCAACCCCGCCAGCGATGTGGCCGTTTAGGTCCAACTCGGTCCATGACCTAAAACTTACTTCGAAGGTGGCTTGCTTCGAAGCCACCAACTACCTTGCGGGTTCCCTCTTTGTTGGGCAACGGAACCCGCATCCGTTACCCAAAGGTCACCACTAAGGAGGGAGACGGCGATCGTGGGCCTCCTTCCCAGCCTTCTTCTGCGAATAGTCGAAGTGGTCACGTCCGCCTCCCTTAACCGTTTCACCATCTCATTCCGCGTCATGACATCCCCACAAAAGGAGAGCGTAGCACACCACGCTCTCTCGCTGCTTGGTCCAATGTTGTGTTTTGTATTATAAATCCCACTTTCTTAATAGGGGACCAGCGAAATGTTAGCCTAATTTTTAGTAAAAGCGTCCAATTTTATACACGAATTACCTAATTTCACAGCTGTTATAGTGGACAACTTCAGTGTAAAACCCTGATGAAGCGTCTGAAATTAATATAATTCCGGTATCCACACTCAGATCCTTATCACATGACCGAGAAATTTAACAAAAATCTCGTACCTCTGGTATACATCAGACGAAATAATCTATGTATTACACACGACGGAAAAGAAAACTATATCAAGGGGAAGTTAATAATCTATATAATTTTAATTGTGTATAAATAACTGTCAATTATACTAAATAAATATTTCAAATATAGCAGTGACAAATTAAGTATAACTCTCTCGCACAAACGTTACATAGCTGAGAGTAATGGCACAGTATCATTCAATTACCTCTAAATAAAGTACATAAGCGTAACGGAGATTTAACTTTGAAAAATTTAATTTATTATAGTATAAAAAAAGCATTGAAATTTAAAGTAGTTACATAGCTATTACATATTTTTTTGTTTACACGAGAAGCGCAGGTAAAACAGCCTTTTGATAATAACAGTATTCAACTCTTTGGCTTCGTTAATGCACTCCAATGTAGCGTCGAGACTGAATGCTTTTTAATGGGTTGACTGCATATTAAATAAATTATAACTTGGATGCCTCTCCATAAATAGTTTGTGGGCTTGTGTAGGCGGTTGACACTTGAAAAGATAATTAATTTACTTGCATATGTACAAAAAGCTTTGCTTTCTCCCCTCATTAATCTTACTCAGCAAATGTTGAGTTTTGAATAAACAGACTCCTTTTGTGTAAAAACAGTTTCTATTCAAAAGAGAATATAGAACAAATATTTTTATATAGAGTCCAGGGAAATTACATTTTGGTGTTATTATGTATATAAAACGATAAAATAGTCGGAAACTATTTAATGTGCTAGGTAGCAATACATGATTGACTAATGTCAGCTTATAATTATTCCACCCACTTGGTTTAACTTATCTAATGAAATAATAAAGTAATGTGATATTAATGAATATCACAGACGTCTTCATTAGAAATTTATTAAATAATTTTAGTACAAAAGTAATAAATGCTTGATAAAAACCTATTAGTTTAAAGTATCTATTTAATTAAAAAAAATCTCTTTAACGTTATTTAAAATAACGATTTTTTATAGTATATTAAATTTCAACGTAACATTCAAAAATGTCGTTAATTTTTCGAAAATTTATTATCAAAATTCATATCTTCTTTGTAAATTGTGTTCATAGGAAAAATTTCTTTTAATAACTCAACAATGTTATTATTAGTGAAAGAATGAAATATGTATCTATTTCAACCATGGAGATTATGCTGGATATAAATTTACTTTTAAACTTGTTATGACTTATTTCTCGTAGAAAAGCTGACCTGAACTAATATTATTAAAAGAAACTTTTGGGTTTCTAATGTTTTCTCACAAAAACTACTAGACCGATATCAAAAATGCTCTCACTATTTGAAAGTTGCATTTTCACTAAGTGACATAGGCTATATGCATGAAAAATACATTAAAGTAACCCAAGCTGTGAAAAAATAATCACAAGAAATCTGTCATCGCATGCACTGCGGAAACAATTGATAATAGAGCAAAGTTTAGTTTAGTTATTATCATTCTGCACATCATTTATGTGCAGAATGATAGTAACTAACGTATTAATATTTATAAAAAAATATATTAATTATTACTAAAAATCCCAGTAGTTACTTATTTTACACATAAAAAATTGTTATAGTTTCGCTAAAACGGGAAAACAAAATATTTACAGTGAAAATTCTAAAATTTAAACAAGATTTCGTGTAGTCCAAATGAATCCAATTACTTTAAAATTAAATTAAATTTCATTGGACACTCAAATTAAATAAATTTGAGTGTCCAATGAAATATAAATAAAATTGGAGTGTTATTCTACGATAACAGGATGAATACATTTTGCTATTCACGCGTACGCAAAATACTTTTTACTAATTGGATAAATAGCACTGAATTTGTTATATATTTTTAAAATTATTGTTTAATTTGTCGTGGGTTTACTTTGTGTTATTTTTTTGTATCTTGCAATCAATAATTAATTCAATATAACTAAATTTTCGTGTTAAAAGGAAATTTTTGCGACAGGAACTTTTCCAAATTTTTTCAGTTAAAAAAGTCAACTTTTAGGAAATACGATGATGAATTATTTAATTTTCAACAATGAATCAGTATTTGTTAAAACTTAACCATGTACTACAAGATTTAAAAAAATGTATTTCTTGAGTGAGTAAATAACAGAGTACTTTATTAATTATTACAATAATTATGCAGTCAGATTAACGTTATTTAGATTTTAGAATATATATTATATTTTTATCGAGTGTATAAGCAGTATCAGATGGATCCACAGCGAAAGTAGAATTAATTTTACAATTTTGCTACGGACGAACATACGGGTATAATATTATTAAAAAACTTTATTGTCTTTATTACTATATACGTCACTACCTATTTCACCTTTACATGCCATTGTCAAAATGTTGACGCATCGCAGTCATGTCCAAATGTTTAAAAGGCTCCACTCTATAATTATACTAAGAGCTGGTAATCAAAACAATTACGTCATTGAAAGAGTTTTATATTAAAGCCTTTTATTACTAGTTACAAATTGCTCGATTGTTTTGTTTCGTTTATATAGCAAAAGTTTCAAGCTTTCAAATATTAAGTATTATATTTTCAACTCAAAATAATATGGAAGAATCGCAATATTAGCAACAAAACTTAAAGTCAAGTTGGTAAAGGCTCTTGTTTTCTCCATATTCTTGTTTTAGGCAAAGATCTAAAAAAGAAAGGTAGAAAATGTGCTGTGGTATACTGGATGAACAGGATATCGTGGAACAACCAAGATTTTAATCAAAGTGCCTTCGAAAACCTCTTGAGTTTTTGGCCATATAACCCGCAAACCCGGTGTTAGCTTACAAAAAGTTATTATCTCCAGTAAAATTGTGAAAAAGAGACCAAGAAGCACAAGTCCTATACGCTGGACTGAAAAATGCACACCACCCTAAAACCAATATCTCGGATGCAGTCCATATCGCGCAGAATAGAAGATGCAGCATTACCAAAAAGACCAGTACACAAGATTACGACTCCTAACATTGAGGATGCATAGAGATGAATATTTTGGACGGTGCGATGCTATAGAAATCATAAGAGGTAAATTACCAGGTCAGCGCACTTTCATTTAAGTTTTACCATCAGGTGAGATCACAGTCAAGCGTTAACCCATCGCCAATAAAAAAGGTATTGTAATAACATTATTATAGACACAAATGAACACACTGTTAATTAATATAAACAAAATATTGTATTATAAATTAAATTCATTGCTAACTTAGCGTCTAAGGCTCTTAAGCCATTCATTTGTACATTAAATGTAGAAATGTGATGAAGCTTTGTATTTACTGTTGGCACTTTCGTGAAGGTTCCTGCGCTAGCTAAAACAATATAGAAATGGTGTCGTGCGAGTTGTTTGCTTAATGTAGAATTGCATAGCAAAACATAAATTACGTAGTATTTAAGAGATATTAAAATTTCAGCTACATTTTTATACGCCTGACGTAAAGTTTCAACTCGTAATTGATATCTAGGTATAACATACTAAATTAAAGAAAGTAAAGATGGTATATATGTACATTTTTACGGTTAGATTATGCACATTAACTGATTACTTATTAAAATTATATGTTATATATAAAAACCACGTGTCTGTGTTTGTTATCGAAATCTTCCGAAACGGCTTGACCGATTTGCATGCTTTTGTCATAATTTTTTTCATCCTCCTAATCCCAAGCCAATTTTTTTAAAAGCAATACGAATTTGAATAGATCAGCTAGCAATCTTTAACAAAAACGCCTGCCTACGAATTACACATGTCAGAAGTGAAACTTCTTTGGCCCACTTACTTTTAAGTCTTGTTCATATTTATACAAATCTAAAACCTTAGATTTCCGAGACTTAGAGGGAGTTAAAAAGGAAGATATGTTAGAAATTTAATGAGTTTCATTGTCATTAAAATATTAAGTGTCGAAAATGTATACAAAAAATGTATTGTAATCTCAAATGATGTGTTGTAAAAAAAATGCCACGTGTCTGTTGTCTATATTATAAAATTCATGAAAAGTACAAGAGTATGAAAAATAGTATATGCAATTATTAAATGACAAATTAAAATGCCATATGTTATTTGTATATATTAAAAGTACCTAATTTTCAAACGAATGAGCATAAAAAACGCTTCATACATTTTATAATATTGAAGATTTTTTTTCCTATTAAGTTTTATATACAAATACAATATATTTTCGACATTATTTTAACTATTTTAATTATAATTTTAACTTATATGTACGAATTCATATAGTTTTGTATACATTTACGTTTTGTATAAATTTATTTAAATGTGTATAGATTTAAATTTTGGTTTTATTACACTATTGTATTGCACGCCACATTAGGCATTTAATTTCAATAAAGAATTTTGAATTTGAATTTGAAATTTGCTTCATATCTTCGTAATATTTTACCCTCTTGCGCTAAAGAAGCTTCACTTCAAAAATCGGATGTTTTTTTGTACTTAAGTAATAAAAATAGATTAAGAAAAATAATTGTTTGTCTTCATCTCATAAAAACTGGTGATCAATTTAATGTGCCTGCATGACGTGTGTTTGTCAGTCGCTAGCTCTCCGCAATAACTATATGGTAATATTATAGACGGTATAGCTGACGAAACACATGTTGTCGGTGGGGCCATTGTTAAAAAAAATATGTTAGTATTATTCAAAACCGGCATGCTGAATCGATTAACTGATAACATCTAGAATATATTAAATGAAGTGTCTATTTATATACCTCAAAATTGAATTGATTATCATTGGTTGTAATCATAACTCGACTAACGAGTTATCCAGTATTGAGCATATAATTGGACGCTTTAAAATTAATTAACAGTCACTATACGAACGTCTTTCTATTTTAAATCTTAATTGAGTACGGTATAAGTCGTTTAGAACTAAATTTTATAGACACGTAATATATTTTAATAGCTTGTTTTTTATTGACGTGCTAGCTAGCGTCACAAAAATGTGCTAACTAGCGTCACAAAAATGTGCAGCGTTTTTTATCTTAATTCGTTTGAAAGTTAGGTAATTTTAATAGTTACAATTAACATGTGGCATTGTAATTGGCTACTCGTACTTTAATAATTTAATATACTATTTTTATTATAAAATATAAAGTAAAAATATTTCAATAAATCTCTTTTCTAAAGTTTAAATTCAATAACAAGACAAATACCCGTGGCAATTTTAATTACAGTTCGTCATTTGACATTTTAATTAAATTGTTAACATTTCTTCGTTTTACCTCCCTCCAAGTCTCGTAAATCTAGTTTTAGTTTTGTATAAATATAAACAAGACTTAAAAATTTGTGTGCCAACGAAGTTTCACTTCTGACATGTGTACTTCGTATATTAATAATATTTCATCTTGTAGGTATTTAAATTGTTGAAACCATTTTTACGTAAAAATATATGGGCTAGTGATGTAAATTTACACGCGGATACCTTTTATAAAGAAATACGAAAAATCTAATACCTAAGACGTGTGAAGAGGAGATGAAAGCTTGTGAGAAAAGTCAATTTTAAGATCGGGCTATAAAAACTGATATAAAATATAAATAGTTGACTCTATCATTTTTGTAAATTACCTACGTTGAAGAGCACAGAATTAAAAGTTTGTATACTACATATAACGACATTAGCCGACGGCTTTACTAACAAAAGCTTTCATTATGCAAGAGATCCTCATTTCTTTTTTCATTATTACCTCTCTAATGTTGTGATTCGATGTTTATTTAAAGAATGAATTTAATGAAATACTTTTTTGACTTAAAGTTTTCGGGTACTTCGCCACTTTCGTTAAACGATTGGAAAGTATTTAAATTAACAATTATTATTTATTTATTATAATCGTCGATACAAGTCCAATAAAGTTGCTTTAATAAGATCTTTACTAAATAAATAAATGTACTGTGGTGAAATATTCGATTAAATGCCTTAATGGAATATAAAAAGTTAAAATATGTTTGCGTCATGATATTAGTTTTTATATTGACTAAGTTAAGCGGCGCGAACGATGACGAAAGAAGACTATTATTCGTTGAGTACGACAGTAGTAGTTTTAATATTAAGTGTATTAGTAAAGTTCTAATGTATAAGAGTTTAATGTTTAATAGAAATGTGTATATAAAACAGGATTAATAAAATTATACTTATGAATAAAAGAATATGTTATTAATCTCAACATAAATAAATTATAAATGTACAAAGACACTAAAAAACCTGCATATTTACAAAGACGGTGTAAACTATATATTCGAAGAAATGGCCATATAACTAGCAATACTTAATGACTGCTTCAGAAATACCCGGGATATCAAAAACAAGTTCAAATTAAATATATCCAGAGACTGGTTATGGTGTGAAAGATCCAAACTTTGATAATATTTAATTCATTGTTTAAACGCTAAACTCGGCTCTATTCTATTTCGTTTTGGTGGATGTCGACCGAGAAGTTTCGTTTTATGTAAAATTTCAAACTCCACAAAGTCCATTCTTGTCGCGTTAAGACGTGTTTGAATAATATAATCGGCGGCGCCGAAGTTTGAGACAGTGTATCTTTTTAATCCGAATACTGTAAATGCGAAAAACTTTACATATTATATACAATTTAATACTGTTATTTTTAAACGTAGTCGTATTTTGTATAGTTTTTTGTCTACCAACTTTTATAACCTGACATAAGTTAAATAGTTTGATTATATTGGATAGCTTCTTTTCCTTTAAAAAATTAAAAATTTTGAGAATGTATACTGTGTAGTGTTAAGCATTTTTTTTTTCTATTTCAATGGTAGCCACCAGTCACTGTTATACAATATCTAATCAATAAATGTAATATGTCACAAAAATTGATTTAATCTCACACAGTTATTTGTTTCAATACAACGAAATACAGAATGGAATTTAATTTAGTTAGAGAATATTTTGTAATTCTGTATGCCTGTCAAAATTCTTATAACTAATGCTATTTACACTTTTCCAGAACGTATAGCTTCACTTAATAAAATGTTACACATTCTAATTTATACAACAGAATATATTATTCACAAAATTCATCAAAAGTAAAACTTAGTGATGCTTTTGCTGAATAAAGTTTATCAAAACCTCAAACTGCATTTTAGAAGAGTTAGATCACAATGAAGCATACACTAAGCTCCAAGTTTTAACCGAATTTAACTTTCTACCTAAAGTCTGCATTGCGAACGTGACGTTTCTGTATATCCAGAGACTGTATCCATACTACACTTCTATTAATTTTTCGGTGAAAAAAACTATTTCACTATAATATATCCCTTGAATAACATTTATATTGTGAAGACTAGTGCTATAATGTAGCATTAGTTTATTGCTTTAATGTATTACAACTATTTCCTATTGTTTTCTATGTAATAAGAGTCTTTCAAGGCAATTTTCATAAACTTTCAGATCTCCAGACGGATGACAATACAAAAAATTCAACATCTGCCTTCCTAAAAAGCATCTTTTCAAAGTGTAAGAACATACACGTACATTTAGTGTAATAAAATATTTTGTGTTGATATATAATTGAACCCGTGTATTGATTCCAAAACAGTTAATATGTAATCGTAACCTATATTTATAATTAACTTAACTAACTTCTAGTAGAGATATTTCAAATACTTGTTAAGACTGTCTTCATGATATTTTTAGTGGATAGAGTTCCCGTTAATGTTGTATTTCAAATAGAGTAAAGTTATTTCTGCAAGAAGGGTACTTTCAACTTTAACTTTCGCGTAAATTAAAGTGGAACATTTATGTGGTGAGATTTATTTATATTTGAAGATGATGATATATCCTGTATTTCTAACTTTATCATTATCTATAAAATACGTTATAAAATATTATCTTTGTCTACGTCAACTGATCATCTGAATAAGATTTTGTAAATCTATTTTGTAATGTAGACGAACTTTAGAGATGTTTTTATTACTTCAATTGGGCTGTATTATTTTTATTTTATTTGATGACAAACTGTTCTAAAATTATCTCCGAATAGTATTCTTCTTTTTTTTATATTTTTTTTTATTGCTGACAGATTAGCGCTTGACTGTGATCTCACATGATGGTAATTAATGATACAGTCTAAGATGGAGGCTCGCTAATCTGGTAAGAGGCGATATACCCCTTACGGTTTCTACACAGCATCGTACCGGAACACAAATATCTTTGTTTGGCGATACGTCTTTGCTGGTAGGGTGATAACTAGCCACGGCCGAAGCCTCCCACCAGTCCAGACTCAGACAAATTAGAAAATACAATTTTCTAAATTCGTCCTACCGGGGATCGAACCCGGGACTAGGAAAGCGAATACTCACACCACTGCGCCAGCGAGGCCGTCTAAATAAATAAATGCGCATCTGACAAATTCAAGTTTTACATTATCTGTTTCAACTGCATGTATTGAAGTCGCATCTCTCTGTATTTGTGCATAAAGAACCCGTGTATGTAAAATTTAAACTTTGAAAGGTTGGATCAGGTCAGGTTTTACAAAGCTTCCACTTTTAAGTAAATTGAACTTGCTGCGCGAAGAGAGCATACAGGTACGTGACACATCAGTCCGTGTCCACATTACGTGAGTAGATTCTGGCTCTCTGCAGTGCGTTTTGCACATGGGAAATATATCAAGCACTGAAATAGATTTCAGTTTTGTTGTTCTATTACCAGAATCTTCGAAAATATTTAATTCTGTTAACTTTAAACTATAAAATCAACGGACATATCATAGATATTAAAAAATACCTCGTACTTTTAAAAGTAATTACCAATTATAGGCATAATTCTCATAGACTAGTCGAATATATTTGCAATTCTGTTTTAGCATGAAAGTAAGCTACAAAAAAATTTTAAAGAAACTGTAATTTATATACCTCTAAACTTAATACGATGGCTTCATTTTTAATTAGATTAACTTTTAAAAGTAAATTTGGTTAACTGCAGTTAGCAATGCCTTTAAATTATTTGCTTAGAATAAGTTATATAAAATACAATATCGAAATAGAAAAAGGGAGGAAGAATCTGCTTTATCCTCATCTAAAGAAAATATAAATATTTAACTTTTATAAGGAATTGAAAATTGAAATATTCAGAAATGAAAAAAGATTTTTTTATTACCTTATCTGGTCATAAAATTTAATACGAATGAAAATAAAAAAAAACAATGTCGCCGTGTGTCTAACAGCTTATGTTCAGCATGCCAAGTGAGTGTTACTCATTGATTTCGTCATGTCTGCGGTTAGAATAAGTACTGAAAGAGTGGCGTTGTGCCAATCCTTTTTCTATTTTCCTTGAATTCAAAATCAAAGAACGCTAGTAGCATTTTAGGTACAAAAATTATTCATCCTTTAAAAATAAATTGCTCGAACTGCACTGGTCTCGAAAAGAGGACACTAGGGAGTACCTTTTATTTGGTGCTAATATCGACGATTTGCATCAGCGGTGATATAGTCTTCTCCAAAGAGATCTTTTACATTTTTACCATAAAGATAATTACAATCATTAACAAAAATATATATAAATTGTCACAATGTTTTTACATTTTACATAACCACGCCATCATTATTCAGAGCATTTAAATATGATACACTTTACAAAACTTTCTTTAGTTAGCGAATGTTAAAGCGCAAAATCGTAGCTTTTTTATATAAAACATTAGTAAGCGGTAACATAAGAACTTAAATTTTATTCATAGCGTGAACGTGTTCATTCCGACCTTTTTATATAAAAAACATTTTGTATATATAATATATCATAGGTCATAAATATAAAAATCGTAAAAAGAATAATCTACTTATTTCAGCAGAAAAATGACTACGAAACGCTAAATCACGGATACAAGACCTCAATTCTGTCTGCTTTCGGTTTCGCCCTTTCATTTTTTTCCTATTTCTAATGTCCAGGTACCAGTGTATAGGTAAAATTAGTCTATTTAAAAGTATACTCGCACTCCTTTTTTTAAGGCATTTCCATGAGTTCTGGGCCCTTAGACAAGTCATAGCATTCTTCGAAAGTGACTTGTCTACGGGCCCTGAACTTAACAAATTTTCGAAAACAGTGTATATAGAACAAGGTATATTTGGTATTGAATAGAAATAATGTATTTAATAATATTATTATTACTTTGAAGAATGCTTTATTATAACGTCGACTCCAGTTTCACTTGGGAGTTGATGTGGGAAATACGATGTAGAGCCACACTTCACAAATGAGTGCAAAGAGTTAATATGCACAAATATCCACAATTAATATACAATTTATATATTTGGTAATACCTAAATTCGGTTAAAAACCACTTTGCGGTCTCGCCTAGCGTAATAGTGGAATTATTCGCTTCGCTACCAGGAGTTCGATTCCCAGCCAATTTAGAAAATTGTATTTACTAATTTGTCTAGATTTAGACTTATAGCCATATTAGCAAAGACTTACCGTTAAGTAAAATCTTTGCGTTCAGGTATGAAGCTGTATACAAACCGATAAGTAAATTATCTCTTACCAAATAATGGCTTATAACCTTACAGTATATCTCCATCAGATACAAGCACAGTCGAGCGTTACCTGTAAGCAATAAAAGAAAATATTAATTTTTCCACAAATAGGCATTGAATAAATTTTCTCAGACCTATTATTAAGCTCGGTTATATGCAACTTACACGCAATATATGTTCAAAATTTCCCAACTTTATGTTTCCTACTTCAACACCTCAGTTTTATCAGATCATAAACCACTTGCCAAATATTTTTCCCGTGAACATGCAATTTCCTTAGCTTGCGGAAAGCGTAAATTTTCACGTAAAAGTAGGGAGAGCTTCTTGTATATTCTTATTAAAGTTTATATAGAAGCTAAAATAATATTAGTGTAAATAGATGTGACCAAACTAAAAATTATCATAAAGGAATCAAATGATAACGTGTAATCTATATATATACGAGTACATATGAAACACAAGAAATGTTATAAAGTATGTCTACTATCTTTGAAACTAATGTACATACATACATAGCATCACGCCTCATACCCATAGGGGTGGGCAGAAACCACGTCCTTCCACTTGCCGCGATCATTGCATATCTCCTTCGCTTCTTTCATTCTCATTAAACTTTTCGTACAAGTTCATCGGTTTAGTGTGCTCTAGACCTGGCCCTTATTTAAATTGCCCTAGATTTGGTCCAGGAACATTCGCCTTGGTCTTCTCTTTCCAACTTTCCCATTCACTCTTGACTCATAAGTCCTTTTTGTCAGTTAAGGGACCCCTAAATGCACTTAGCGGACACATAAACCTTTAAAAGGAGGTTGGTAAAATCAGGTATAAGTCCACTAATCTTACTCGTTCAGTACGAAACCGTCTAAAATTCAAACTGAAAAATGGCAAAAGGACTTCTTTGGCGATATAAAAGGTCACTTTAAGTCTGTTATTTCACTACAAGTGTCATAAAAACTAAAATTTCATTATATCTAAAATGATCATTCTTTGTTAGGATTCAAATCTCTTTTATTTATATCAGCTGTGAAGTGTAAAATATATTTTGGCCTGCCAGAAATATATTAATAAGCCTATTCCACGTCCACGGATTCGAGTGCATGAATTTCAACTTACCCAATAAATACTCTTCACCACTCTTCAATTAACAGTGCCTATTATGTAGTAACGTAATATTCGATTGACTTGACTATAATCACCTTAGAATATGTTGTACAGTTAAAGAGCACCAAGCATTTATTAAGCTTGTTACAGGTGTAAGTGAGCGGAAGGAGAGCCGCTAGAAGAGTCGTAAACTTGAAGTGTACTACAATCTACACCGCATCGTTACAAATATGTAAGTTATTTCTTACATAATCAAGGAGACTTTAAAAAAAGTTACATTTTGAAACCATCTAACTAAACGAAATTACCATAGCCATTTCTTTAGAAAGGTTAAGATAGTTTAAAACTATTTTCGATTAACTTGAAATTTGCCAAGTTACTTCTTTTATGACATAGGTCCCCAAATTTCGATTACCCCATATCATAAACATGTAAAAATTCAACTTATTGTATTGAACGACTGTTCGGTTAAACTCTCTGTATTTTCAGTTCACTTTATTATTACAATAATTCTCTGTGAAATATTCCCATTATTAGCAAAACAATACTACTACGTTCTTATTATATTCCTCCAACATAATTCTGCTTTCTAAATAAACCTTATTTTTATACAAATACAAGACAATCATTTGATAATATTTGAAATGTGAATCACAAGATAAAAAACTTTAATTTTGACCATAGCAAAAATAAATAACGATGCAAAAAAAGGACAGCTTTTCAGGTTAATTAGTACAGACTTTTTCTCCATCAGTATAATAAGGTAATGTTACAGGATAAAACCCAACAGGGAACAACGTTACGACACATTTAGGCAGTAAAGGCAACAGGTGGCTCGTCTCGGTAAGGAATATTAGAGAAAATACACGCTTGTGACGAACCGTGTAAGGTTTCTCTTCAGTTTACTTTTTTTTTGTTTCAAGTTCTTACTTGAATGTAATCTCATCGCATAATAAAATAGGCTTTAAGAGGATAACTATACTTTTAAAGTGCCAGTGATATTCTAAAAATATTAAAACGGCTTTTGCTCGAAAGCTTTTCGCTTTCGGCTTTAAAATTTCCCCCGTCTCTATAACAGAGCTCTGTTACTAATTGACAGCTCGCGTTCTATCCAATGTGACATTGCAGTTTTACAAAAGACTTCATACCATTCCTAAATTGAGTTTGCTTTTACATGTTTTTTGTATTGACTCGCATTTCAATTAAAAACTAAAATGGTAATCTAGTTTCCAGTGCATAGAATCAAGAATAAAAGTCAATACTTCCAAAAATACTACTGGTCAGTATAGTTACAGTAAAATTAACTTTATATTACCATATAGAAGTTATCGATGATTTTTATCAGATTAAACTATAACATTACTTACTAGATGACAAGATCAAACGCCAACCTGTATACCTGTACGAAAATTCTTTCTGGCATCTTAAATATATGGTATCTTAAATAGTGTAATGTTGTTATTGTATAAACTATGGTCAAAAGAGTAAAAACTGTGTTCCCCGTTGGTATCTTCTCGTGACTAGTTAGATCCAGTGGTAAATTCAATACCAACGGAAAGACTTGCGATTCAAGAGAGTTAAGCTAATTCAAAAGAGTTAAGATTTAATAAAACAAAATTTATTCTGATTTTAATCCCGTGATTAGTAAGTAAATTGCAGACAAATAACGTTCCACTACCGGACACAGGGCCCTCCCTCATTGATCTCGTAGGAGGACTCGTGATCAATAAATGAGAGAGTTTAGTGTTGGAATCACTTATTTTGTCTATCTCTTGAAACAGGTTTGAAGCACATCGATGAAAAGGTTTCAGTATACAATGGACACGATAAAAACAACTTCTGTGTTATATAAATTGACCCTCAACAAAAAGGAAACAATTTGGACAACAATTATGCGAGCTATTTGGTTAATCGGTTACAAAACCTTCCTTAATCCAATTTGAATGTACGGTATACAACTCTGGGGTACAGCTTCCAATTCTAATATAGAAATCTTACAAAGATTTGTATATTAGAACATCACGACCTGAATATGACTAAACACAAACAGGAAATTCTCTTCTATATAAACACCTAGAAGGAAATAATTAAACACCATCCGAACAGCTTGGCAATATAAAACAGCAGATTAGATCTTGGGGCACCAAGAAAGAAAGAAAATTATTATTTGATCTCAACCGTATTTTTAAACAATTTGCTTAGCTATTTTGCGTGATCAAATAATGTCCCCCATGTCATTACGATGCTGCAGCCAACTGCAGCGCTGGTTTTCACTGGGAACCTTTAAAAAGTGAGATTACGGCCATGACAATGGGTTATACGTTTATCTTTGTATATTAAGAGAAGAAATAAATATTAACAAGCTACAATAAAAAGAGGTTACTATTAACTCCATACAAAACTCTTTAACTGCAACAGTGAAGTAAAGTAGTAGGTCGTATACCGAGCATGCCATTCAAAAACCCAACCAACCCACTGATAAATGTCCCTGTGATAACAGATCGTAGTTTAAAGGCAGACAAACAAATAGATATTGAATACAATATGGACCTTCCAAGATACAATTTAATGCCTACCTCTGACGCAGCAATCGACATACATCCACTGCTGGATATAAGCCTCATGAAAAGGCCTGATTTTACGCTGTGTATATCGAGCGGTTACAGGTTAACAGTGACTTAAGCCTCAAATTAACAAATTACGATTTACTTTTTGCAAAATATACTGTTACTATGGCGCCTGATCTCTCTCCGGTCGTGTCGGATTCCCTTCACATCGGACTATGAGAGTGAAGAAATAGAGAGTGCACACTTGTGTACTATGCCTGCCAATCCGTAGTGGAGCAGCGTGGTGGATATACTCGTATGCTCTAAAAACCCTCGCACCTCGGAGTGAGGAAGCCTGTGCCCAGTACTGGGACGTTAATGGGCTGCTACTTACTTTATTATGGCAAGATTTAAGTTCCAGCGTGGGTACCCCAGCGGCATATCTTGTTTTCGCTGGTTAGAGGAGATCTTTCGCTGGAGAGCATAATTGGGGTAATGCTCTCCAGTGAAGGAGGCAAAAGAGAGACTAAGGGAGCAAGAGGCTGAAGTTCTCCCTTGCCGTCGGAGGAGACTTGGTGGCAAAAGTCGCACGTCGTCGCACTTCATGCTTCAACCTATTGAATGGTAGGTTCTCGTGGTCGGTGTCATCCGGGTTACTAGAATGGAATGCTTCTAGGGAACCTCTAGTGATCTCACTCATGGATGAGGAAGGATCCACTGGGTTTTAGTGGGTATTCTATAATATGTGAGACCCACACTCCCGATTGGAAAGTCTTTCATCGGGGTGCGTAAAGGCATTTTCCGAGCGAAAAAAAATGGAATGATTTAAGTAAAATAACATAAGCATTACAACTGCAGCAGTTTTCGAGAGGATTCTATAAATACTATAAGCTATTTTAAGCATATCAGCGACGGCTACAATGTGACAGTTTGTACCGTGGCTGGACAGTTGTACTTTAATTGACAGCAGCACGTGAAATGCGAACCCTCTTTAGAAAGATCAATACACCCAAATTGCATTGAGGTTTACCTTACTCTAACTAAGCAAATCCGTTATTTGCATACACACACGTACCATCCAGAATCTATAGCAGGTGATTACATAGTTGTCCAGAAAACAAAATCTAAATATCTCAAAGTTTTTACCTCAAACAAATTTGATGTATATATAAACTGTAACCATAAATACAGTTTAAATATGTTATTAAAACACGAAAACTTCTGTATAAAACATATAAACTTGACGCAGTTTTCAAGTTTGTTTACACAGGTTCTTAAGTAAATCCGGCTTTAAAAGTATTAAAAAAATAATGAGGAATTAATAATAATGTTATGTACAAAATCATAAGATATTTTGTCCCGTAACGTGGGTATTTCATATATATTAAAACATTAAAATGACCAATAAATTTATATTTACGCGATAAAATTAAATATATTGGTATAAAGTTATCTATAAAAATGTCGATACATAAAATCAGTTGGTCGATTGCTTCATAAAAATGTAACGACGCGCAAGCGTCTTTCATAAATTTACATATTTATATCCATAAGTCTAATATATCTATATATAAAACGCAAAAAAATGTATCTAGCGATGTCCATTATAGCCTTTAAGACCATCTAATCGATGTGCACCAAACCAGTTTCATTAGAAAAGCAATAATGCGAAGTTGGTTTTAGACTACTCATTGCTTATTCAATAAGCAATGAGTAGTCTCTGTATTCTGTGGTTCTTAAACTATCGTCTAAGTTTTCCTGTAATTTCCTTTTTTTTTAATGTTGTTTGCAATAAAATTATCTATTTCTTTATTAAATAGTATCTTGAACTTTAGCAAACCTTCTAAAACCGTTACTAAATAAACAAATTTTTCATACAGATAAACATGGTGTATTTCTTTATCTGTGTAATACTAAACGTTAACGTTAGGCATATGCTAGAGCATGGCAGCCTTGCTGGTGCATTGGTTCGAGTACTAGCTTCGTAAGCAGATGTCTTAGTTTCGATTACCGACAAGGCAAATTTAAGAAATTGAATTTTCTATCCTGTTTGATTATGGGATGCTTCGGCCATGGATACCACCCAAATGACATGCCGCTAAGCATAAGTTTACGATCCCGTTCGATGCCGTATAGAAACCATAAGAGGTAATTTACCTCTTACCAGGTTAGCACTCATCTTAGACTGTTTCATTATTTACCATCAGGTGAGATTACAGTCAGGCATTATCCTGGGTCAACTGCCTCATTAGTCTAGTGATAAGCGTGTTCGTCTAGAGACATGAGGTCCTGGATTCGGGCAATTACAAAAATCGATATCCTGTTTTCTATTAAGATTTGCCAGAAGTTGCGAAGTTGGCAGTGTGCTAAATCCCCGTGCCTCGAAGAGCACGTTAAGCTGTCGGTCCTGCGCCTGATCTATCTCCAGTTGTGTCAAATTCCCGTCACATTGTACTATGACAGTGAATGAATAGATAGTGTTCTGGTGTTCTATGCTTGCCAACCCGCAATAGCGCAGCGTATTGGGTCTATGCTCTATTAACCCTCTCTCTAATGAGTAAGGAGGACTGTGCGGAATTTTTTTTCAAGCAACGATTAATTACAAAGAGATCTCCAATCACTCTCACACAATAAAGAAACTATTAGTGTAAACATACACAATTCTAATCAAATAAAATCAATCAATATACCATCTAATACTACAATGTAATCATAACAACACTGATACTTCCACAATAGTCAATTGACTATCTAAACTATTATTATAAAGAGTACATATTTGTGTTTTTGCTTGTAAGTATATATGTATATTTGAAAGATTTTCACACAAAGCCTATTGGACCGATTTGAACCTAACCTAATAAAAATACATTAAAGTAACCCAAAGTGTGAAAAAATTCGTCACTATTGATGATAGAACAAAACAAATGTTCTACAATATGATATAACGTATTAATATCTACAAAAAGTCCGTGATATCAATGTCCATCTACTGTAGTTATGCCACTATAACTACTTTTTTTAAATCTCTTTTGTAATATTATAGAGGAATGCCTTGCATTATGATTTTTTGTTTTTAATTAGATATATCGTTGTAAAGTAAAAAATATATATTGATTAGATTATGAATGTGTGTATCTAATAATCTGAAAGAAAGTAATTAAAAACTAAGTGAAATAACGAAAATAATATAGTCCGACTTAGTAGACTTTCTACTGTCATGAGATCGGTATCTTCGCGGGTGACACTGTGGTGCATTAGTTGCTAGTCTCAAATAGCAATATAATTCTAACACCAGTCATAACAGGCAAATATGTAAGTTTAATGTACGAGAATATGACTTTAAAATTAGTTGAATGTTTCTTTAAAGCGCCTCAATCCCTACTATTGGGTACTAGGTATAAGACACCCCCCTCTCGAAACAAGTCGGCGAAACCTGCAAGAATATAACTGCGTCTTGCATTAAATGAAATATTTATAAGACCTTACGCTAAACCCGAATTTATTCAAAAGCGCTTGAATAAAATGTTTGCAGTATAATAATGTCTTTAAGTTCATTTCTTATTTAAAATTATAATCGTTTGAGATAATATTTTCGTTTATAAAAGAGAAAAGTAATAACATTTACATTGACATATTTGTACCAGTGTGTATTTTATTCATTTTAAACTTAACAATCTTTACTTAGACTTTAAAAGTTGTATGTATTTGTGTGGTTATAAGCGTAGACGAGAGATATTCATGAATTTCAAGTATTTAAAGAATTGAGCATCGCTGAAACAGACAATGCAATAAGTTACCTATATAATCTGATCAGATCTGATCTGTGCCTGACCTCTCTCCGGTTGTGTCGGATTCCCGTCACATCGGACTATGAAAGTGAAGGAATAGAGTGCACTTGTGTACTATGCCTGCCAATCCGCAGTGGAGCAGCGTGGTGGGTCTATGCTCTAAAAACCCTCGCTCCTCGGAGTGAGGAGGCCTGTGCCCAGCAGTGGGACGTTAATGGGCTGCTACTTACTTACTTACTTACCTATATAATATCTAAGTTAAACAATACCCATTGTGATGGAAGTTATGTAATGATTGTATAAGAAAAGCAAGTCTTTTTTGAATTTGTTGGGGATATCGCTCATTTCATCATCTAATTCAATAAAATATATCTTATTTAGATATTGCTTGTTTAACATTAAATTAAGCAATAAGTATGTTTATCAAATTTCTGCAACGAAAGCTTTTGTGCATGTAGTATTTTAAATGATTTTTCATACTTTATATTTGCATGAGGGTATAATTCAGGTCGCTTCATCTGTTAATACGCTTATAACATTTTTTTGCCAAATGGAGAATAATTCAAGAGAAAGGATTATCTGTATAATATATAGTACAGAAAAGTCAAACAATTCAAAGATTTGTAGTTTGACTAAGATAGATCAAACAAATGTGCTTCGGAATTTTAAAAAGATCGAAAAAAGTCCGCTTTAGTATATTTATTTTTAAAGAGTACAAAGTACATGTGAAACTTTTTTGGCTAACTAATTTTAGAGACTTAGAGGGAGGAAAAAAGGAATATATGTTAGGAATTTTATGAAATTGATATTTAAATGACGGATTGTAAATCAAAATGTCACGTGTTTTTGTTCATATTAGAAATTATTAATAAAATTTAGTTTTTGAAATTAAAATTTAGAACAGAGAATTTATGAAACATTTTTATTTTATATTATATAAAACAGTATATTAAATGACGAGTGGCAACTTATAATGCCATTTTATTTGTTATTATTAAAACTACCTAACCTTCAAACAAATCACGCGTTTCATCCGTAAAAATTTTACACTCATGCGCCTAAAGAAGTTTCACTTCAACAAAATCCATAAACCTAATTTATGTATATCACTTGAACATCCATTTAATACTTTGTTAGTATCAATTTGTCAGCAAATCGTGACAGTTGGTTGTGATTCATGTAAAAAGCGCAGATGAATAACTTGTACGACCCCGCCTCATATGGGTCTACACGTGTGCGTGTATTTTTACACTATTCCGTGACGCAGGGTCCTTATCGCTAGCGACCCGACCGCCTGACCTGCATATATCATTTCAAAGCAAGCTCAACTTAATAAAATAAAGACTTATCGCCCACTTTACTGACACCGATACTATTATTTGTTTTGTCATTAGAACAGCTGCTAATTGTCTCTGATGTAGACGTCTCAAGTGACTGTCTAATATAGTGGCAAAAATATGTATATCACTCGATTCACTTGTAGAAAGTTTAAGTTTCCATCCTTTAGCACATTTAAAACATTTAACGTTTTAAACTATTTATACCAGTGGTCCGTGAGCCAATACAGTGCGGCTCGCCCAAATATGAGACATTCAAATGACAGTAACGATAAATATGCTTGAAAATGCTAAAAAAATATGACTACCCTGATCTAAACAAATTAAAGTTGAAGTCTCTGTTTGTTCCGGCTCATTTCGTGGGAATTCCTGGGAATATGGGGAAACCTGTTCTTAGTAAGAGGTTATTTACAGTTTTTGTCATGATTACTTCAAATATTCCTTTACTCATACATTGCAATTCAAGAATTAATTATATATGTTGATATATTTCAAGATTTTCTTTCGTATATTTTTCAAATATTTAAATCGAGGCGTCAACGAAAACGTTCAAGAGTTACAAATTTTGTAACGAACACGACTTTGTTTTTATAAACAAAATATATATTATTGAAGAGTAGCGAAGTTTTCGGTATGTAAATTTAAAATTACATACATACATACATACATAGCATCACGCCTTATNTAAAAATTGTATGTTGTTGATATGGTTTTAACACCAATATTTCTAGCGTTAATCTTGATCAATGAGCGCAGACATTAAGGTATAGCGTGATTCACTTAATGTATCTGTATTGGCTATAATAATAAAAGGTTTATTAAATTATTCGTTCAGTGCGTTACGATGGGAAATTGACAAAGCAAGCAAAAGGCTTTCAAGGCAAGCTCGCGTGCTACGATGTGTTTGCATCAGTAATTTGTTTGTTGGCGGCAGCACAAGACAGACTACATTAATGGATCCCCGCTCTGCACGCAACTAGATGCCACTCACAATGGAAAACAGTTCAACTTTATAAATATTTTTCTATACATGCGACCGTATAGTATAAAATTTATAATTTGAATACATAACATGCATTTTGCGCGATCTAAACGACGAAAGAGAGTCAAACATCAGGCTCCGGTGGGTGATGCTAAATTGGACTTGCTCAGTTCAACTAATAGACTACAAGCCTATAGAAAAAATAACCTGTGAAATGAACTAACGTGAATAACGCTTAGAAAACTATTACTATATTATAAGATAACTCTGTGCGCTATGCCGTCATTTCTAAGCGGTACAGGTGAGCACGTGAGTAAATGATTTTTCTTACCCTAATATTTTTAATTTTACCATTTATAATGAACGGCTATAAGATACAACGGTAATATTTAATAACATTATGTCACAAAAAAAGTTGCCGTGCATATATAAATGATCTTACAGCAGTAATAACTCTGTGAATCCTAAAATGTAGATAATCGCTGTAAGATCATAAATTTATGTACGGCTACTTCTTTTTTACATCATGTTATTAAATAGTACCCTTGTACTTTATAGCCGTTCATTATAAATGGTAATAAATAAAATTATTAGGATAAAAAAATGATTACTCACGTATTCACATGTACCGCTCAGAAATGACGGCATAGCGCTTAGAGTTATTTTATGATATAGTAACAGCCATCTAAGCATTACTCACGTTGGTTCACTTCAGTCTAATTTTTCCATGGGCTTGTATTGTATAAGAATTAAGCGTGCTTAGGTATATTCAAGGGACCTTTGTCATAAATAATACCGGATAAAACGTACATACATAGCATCACGCCTCATTCCCATAGGGGTAGGCAGAGACAACATCCTTCCACTTGCCACGATCCTTACATATCTCCTTCGCTTCTTTCAATCTCATTAAACCTTTCATACAAGTTCGTCGGTTTAGAGTACTCTTGACCTGGCCGTTATTTAAAATGTCCTGGATTTGGTCCAGGAACGTTCGCCTCGGTCTTCCCCTTCCAACTTTCGCATTCACTCTTGACTCATAAATCCTTTTTGTCAGTCTCCTTTCATTCATTCTCTCTACATGCCCAAACCATCTAAGCATACCTTTCTCAATTTTAGTCACTACGTCTTCTTTTATACCACAACGTTCTCTTATCACACTATTTCTTACTCTGTCACTCAGTTTTAATCCACTCATGCTTCTCAACGCTCTCATCTCTACCGCATTTATTTTACTTTTGTGATTCTTCTGCCATACCCAACTTTCACTACCATACATAAGTGTTGGCACCAACACTCCAGCATGCACTGCCAGTCTAGCCCTTTGAGACACCATCTGGCTATTCATAAAAGCATGCAGAGCACCATTTACCATATTCCCTGCATTCACTCTCCTTTCGATATCACTTTCACATGTTCCATCTTTTGTAAATTTAGATCCCAAGTATACAAATTCTTTCACCTCTTCCACTTGTTCCCCATCTATCAAAATATTGCCATTCATCATAGATTCATCTCGTTCAAAAAGCATAACTTTCGTTTTGTTTACATTCACTTTCATTCCTTTCCCTTTCAAAGCTTCATTCATAATATTTAGCATCTCCTGAAGCTCGTTAGCGGATGACGCAAGTATTACTTGATCATCAGCGTAGAGTAAACATTTGATGAGTAATTCATTCATTCTTAACCCATACATACATTCTTTTAAATCTGTCAAACATTTATCCATGAAAAGGTTGAACAGCCATGGTGACGCAACACATCCCTGTCGAACACCTCTTTCGACAGGAAACCACTCCGTGTACGCTCCGTTTATTCTGACACAGGCACTAGAACCCTCATAGAGAGACTTCAATGCTTGGATCAGACAACCGCTCACCCCATACGTAGATAACGTTGACCACAGCTCATTCCTCACCACTCGATCATAGGCCTTTTCTAAATCTACGAACGCGCAATAAACTTTTTGGTGTTTAGCCAAACATTTTTCAGTTATGCACCGTAAAGAAAAGACCTGATCCGTACATCCCATTCCTCTTCTAAATCCCGCTTAAATAATATACATATTATAAAACGTAGCGTATGTTATTTCCTAAAATATCAGCTAACTACTATTGGAAGCTCCATTGAAATCGGTCTAGCAGTTTAGAAATTACGGCTAACAGGCACAAAAATTTGAATATGTTTTATTTATTTTTTTATCAAAAATCTACAGCATTTTAACTAATTAACGTATAGAAAAACGAATTAACAAATCTTATGCCAATTACAGATTTTTCTTATGTTTACAATGTTTCATAAACAGTTCATTTGAAATTATGTCCAAAGCGTTTTTACCTTGAATTCTGCAAATGTGTATATCGTAATGATATGGAAATAATTTATGCGAAATATATTTTATTGCGAAAGTGATCATGAAAAATGTAGTAAATACGAATAATTTCAAATTGTACACCACTTTGAACGTATTCGTATTGTAATCATATAAATGTTTAAGACGTCAAGAGCATAATGTGAAATATGTAATTATCTAATTTTATTGACACTATTTAAAATGTAAATAACCACTTATACATCTATTTTTACAGTGAAGCATAATTAATAAGTAAATAAATAAATATCTCTACAAATAATATCACGCAAATATTTAAACCTTCCCTTTGAATCAGTAATAATCGCTTTGTATACCACAGACACTAGACGAGAAATGTAAAACCGAAAAGATATAAAAACCTCCACGAATACTATGGAATAATATCATGGACCCTCTTACAAATCGGAAGATAAATATTAACTCCAATAGCGTCTAGACCGGTCTGATTATGTTAACGGTCTGCCAAGTAAGAAAGAATTCAGTTATTAGTGGACATCTAACGAGGTACAACAAAGAAACCACTGTACTGTTATCAAAGTAACTAAGTGTAACAACGTCTTCTAGACAGCCAAATACGTTCCTAACAGTTTACGGTCTAATGAATGAAGTCGAAAAATCAAGATTCATTTAAATAAACGAGCGGGTTACACCAACAAAGCTTTCTTTCGCATAGACATTTTTACTACGTCCAATATTAAAGACGACAGTACGATAACATAAAAGAAAAGAAATGACAAAGGCTGCGATCTTTTTATAGAAATAAACTGGCAAACAAGCGTTACTGCTGTTTAGTGACTTTCATCGTCCATAGACATTTGCAGGTAGCATTATAAAGTATAATTCTTGTCCCAATCAAGTTTTCCTATTTATATATTCCGTAAAATGAATTGACGAATATATTTACACCAACAAAGCTTTCTTTTCCTATATTATTTTTACGAAGTTTCAACACCAAAGAGCACAGTATGACAAATGATAATATTATGAAAAGGAGTGATAAATACTGTAACATTTTTTATAGAAATAAACTAGCAAACGAGCGTAGCTACTGTTTAGTGATTTCCATCGTCCATAGACATTTGCAAGGAGCTATGTTTTTCTATTTATTTATTCCATATAAGGTAAATGTGAATTATACTGACAAGTATACTTACACCGATCTCAGAATGCCCAAGGACCTTTCAGGAAATGTTGCAACAATTGTCAGATGAAAGTGTAAATGCAGTTCTCTCAATGACTATAAAGAAGACAAAAATAATGAGCAATTCTTCACAAGAAGAAACTATCAGAATTAATAATCAGCAGTTAGAATACGTAAACGAGTACATTCTTGGGCAATTAGTGTCACCCGTAGAAAGCATTCAGAAAGAAGTCGAAAGGAGAATATCCAACACTTAGAAGAGGCTCTAGTCATAGAGCTCAATAATGAAAAATAAAGAGGCGCCAATGTCAGAGAAGCGAAAAGTGTTCAACACTATGAAGATATGTTGCAATGTCTAACATATGCTTGCCAAACTTGGGCCGAAAAACAGGCGAATAGATAAAATGATTTCAAAAAGAATCAAAGAAAAGACCAAATTCAGAAATATACAATCACGTCTCGTCGCGACCACGGCCCATGCAATTGGGCCGAAATATCGACAAATTCACAAAAACATTATCGTGGTATGTAACCGTATATAGTATATTTTTCTTCAAATATACAATCAGTTTGCAGAAAATTAAAACGGCAATGAACGGGACAAATGATGATACAAATGAAGGAAAAATAGACGAAAATCATAACTGAATGGTACCCCAGGGAAAGCAAAAGAAATAAAGGAAGACCAGTAAAGCGACGGGAAGACGACCTGAAGAAAGCAACACGACCAAAATGGCTATGTACAGCATCGGATAGGTACAGATGGAAGGCATAAGAGGAGGCATTTGCCGAAAGATAAGCTGAGGAAAGAAGAACCGATTGCCGAGAATATAGTATAAGTTTATATAAAAAAAAAAACAGGAAATAAGACTTATTTTATTTATTATTTTTATACTTACACCAACAAAGCTTTCTTATTAAAAATAACTTAGCAAACTAAGTTATTTTTAATAAGTTGCAATACTAAAGAGCACAGTATAATAATATAAAGACAAAAATATTATAAAGACTGCTATTTTATCCATAGACATTTGCTGTAAATTCCGATTTATACATTTTTATAAGTCTCTATGTTGTCCTATTTATTTATTCAATATAAGATGAGTGGAAATGAATTGAAGGATATATCGACACTTTTACATATAGTGAAGGACATAACTTAAAACCAATTTTTAAATTACACTTCATTACTTACATTTATTTTGCGTACAATTTTACAGCGACGTCTACTCTACTCTACTACTAAAAGCTCTCGTTTAACTTTAAAGATGTCTTTTTTATATATTGGCTTTAAGAAGTTCGTGCTAAAGCATTATATTACTAAATCGTTCAAAGTGAAGATTAAAAATAATAATTGCAGAAAGTGTAATATAGTTCCGCCATTCATTTTATGAAACTTAGAGAGGGTTCAAATTACCGAAGAAGCTTTGATCTCAATTCGAATAAATCGCATTAATCTATAGGAAACAACTTGCCAAGTTTAAGAGAAATTGCCGTCAGGTGGATAAATGAAACGTGTATTTCAAACTCAACGTTAAGGTAGTTATATTATCACTAGCTGTGTCCTGCGGTGTTACCTGCGCACTGCCAGATGCCTTTTTTTTCTAAGATAAAAATAGTAGTGACTCCTTATACCAGCATCTATTNCAGTAAAAAAGACTTATTTTATTTATTAATTTTATACTTACACCAACAAAGCTTTCTTATTAAAGAGCACAGTATAGTAATATAAAGAAAAAAATATTATAAAGATTGCTATTTTTTATAGAAACAAGCCGGTAACTGTTTAGCAATTTCCATCGTCCATAGACATTTGCTGTAAATTCCGATTTATACATTCTTATCAGTCTCTATGTTTTCCTATTTATTTATTCAATATAAGATGAGTGGAAATGAATTGAAGGATATATCGACACTTTTACATATAGTGAATGACATAATTTAAAACCAATTTTTAAATCACACTTCATTAATCTACTACTAAAAGCTCTCGTTTAACTTTAAAGATGTCTTTTTTATATATGGCTTTAAGAAGTTCGTGCTAAAAGCATTATATTACTAAATCGTTCAAAGTGAAGATTAAACATAATAATTGCAGAAAGTGTAATATAGTTCCGCCATTCATTTTATGAAACTTAGAGAGGGTTCAAATTACCGAAGAAGCTTTGATCTCAATTCGAATAAATCGCATTAATCTATAGGAAACAACTTGCCAAGTTTAAGAGAAATTGCCGTCAGGTGGATAAATGAAACGTGTATTTCAAACTCAACGTTAAGGTAGTTATATTTATCACTAGCTGTGTCCTGCGGTGTTACCCGCGCACTGCCAGATGCCTTTTTTTTCTAAGATAAAAAGAGTAGTGACTCCTTATACCAGCATCTATTATATATCCTTTGATCAGTATTCAATAAAAAGCTGTAATATTGTATAATGTGGATTTTATTTATATAGAATGTGCATTGTTTTAATTATTTACACAATTATATGTCAGTGAATACTTTTTAATACACTTTCATTTTATAAAATTGAATTTCTTTCTATGAAATAAATCTGGTGATACTGAATTAGAGTGTATATTTATAGCTTTAAATTAGAAACTTTTTACAAGGTCTTACAGTTTCACTTTTTTATTGTGTGTCTCATTCTCCCCGATGATCTCCGGAATCGATGGCGGAATTTTAACAGGTCATTAATAAGCAATATTCTGATATTATAAATATTAATGTAAGATATTCTGTATCAATACTAAGTACCTAATAGACATATTATAAAAATTTAAATGATTAGATAGATAGATTTTTTCTTCTTTTTTTCATTATTCTTGTAATTAATTAACCAAAGATTATATAATTGATTGAATGATGCATTCAATGTAAAAATGAAATATAGTTGTAATATTTTAGACTTTTAGACTTTTTAGAATATTTTGCACACCAGAATTCTATGGTAAAATGTGAAAGGAAATAATAATTTTAAGATCTATTCATGTACTCACATTCTTACAACTAAATAGTTTTATTATTAATAAAAATAAATACTAGTATAATAGTGTAAATAAAAACATTATCAAGTAAATATACTGTAATTTTTCTAAAACAACTTAGTTTCTTGAACTGTTGTAGCAAAATAGATAAATAAAATCAAAACATGCTTAAATTTAGACAGTAATTTGAATAACAATATTGTTAAGTTAACATACCATTATAGTTAACAACCGGTTAATATATGTTAGTTGATAATCAAGATAACCATATCTGTAGCCACTAATGCAAAAGCTTCCAGAAAGTTCCCAGTCTAACATTCAGACATTATCTAACCAGATCTTTACCAGTGTCAGAGTATAACAAGCCGCAACGTAAACAGTTTCGATCTATCGTGCAATGTCGCTGTATTTCACAGAATGCGAAATGAATTTCCTGTTTCCATTCCTTCGACTTCGCTAAATTATCTTGACAAGAAATTCATGAGGGCTTTTCAAAATGAAAGGAATTATAATGTCACGAGTGGGAGCACCTACATCAAGGTATATACATAGCTTATATCTAAAACTCCCCAAGTGGGAGGCTTTTACTCCGATTTTGGAGATCCTCTGTATAGCCACAACTTTCAAGCTCGAGAATAATATTGTTTTTAAAATTTGCGCTAAACGATGTCGAAATTTTGTACAATTATACTTTCTTTTTTTCTTGTCGGGAAATGCTCATGGATACCCACAAAGCCACGGGTGAAAGGTTATGCCGGACTTTTACCGGCTAAAACCCGATGGTGCTCCTCCCTACGTTCTTTGGCGAAAGCACGGGTTCGGAATATATCCGCACTCTCGTCGACTCTAAAGGGGCAATAGGTCGCGCACCCATTGCCCAGAGGCTACTCCTAGGGGGGCAAACGAGGGTCGTGCACTAACAGTCTGCGCCCAACCCGCCGTCGTCGTATGGTTGGAGCATCTCCGTCCATCTCTCTAACACGCTCCGCCGCCTCCTTCTGCGACATCCCGTCCTCACAAAAGGAGACCACGACATTCCAGCAGGCTTGTCTGCCCACTCAAGCTCGAGATTAACATTGTTTTTGAAATTAGCGCTAAACGATGTCCCTATTAGAAATTTTATACAATTATCCTTATACTTATACTATATTATATCTAATTTTAACGGATTTCAATACAATTACATCTCTAGTTCATCGACAAGTTTACATTCGCCCTTTATATAATTTTTACAAAAATGTTAACACAATTTTAAGTAGGAATTAATTTTATATAATACTTGTTTCGTTACGTTTCATTCGTTACAATTTTACTGTTGTATTTATCTACCCTTTACTTTATTTTTGAAGTGAAAATTCATGCGCATGAGGGTAAATTTTTTACGGATGAAACGCTTGATTAGCGTCACGAAATTGTGTAGCGTTCTCATGCTAATTCGTTTAAAGGTTAGGAAGTTTTAATATTTGGGATTTTAATTTGCCACGCGTCATTTAATATACTATTTTTCATAAAATATAAAATAAATTCGTCATTTGAGGTTTCCATAAATTATTTATATAAATTTTGGATACTTAATATTTTAATGACAATGAAATTCATTAAATTCCTGGCATATCTTCCTTTTTCCCTCCCTCTAAATGTTAGAAATCTAAATTTTTAGAAGAGACTTTAAAATTAATTCGCCAAAGAAGTGAAATGTGTACTTTGTACACTCGCACTTTTAATTTTTAAATTGTCATTTCATTTGTATTTCTAGAAAGTAAAAAATCCATATGTTTTGAGGGTAAAATTTAAATTGAATCTATTTCATTGTTCAAAACATAACAAAACTACTTATATTTAGGTGGGTAAATATATAAAAAAAAATATATGTTATAGATTTTTAATTTTTTTTTTCAGTTATTTCTTCGGACGAGGCTAGTCAAAGACGGACATGGAAACGGATGGAGGCCTATGCCCAAGAGTGGGCTTTCCAATAATGAACTGATAATATTTGACATAACCGATGTCATTATACAACGACATTTAACAAAAGTATTAGTAAGACATAATCACAATTTAAAAGTATTAAATTATGAATAGGATTTTATTATCTTCGAATACGAATATGGAAATGTATAAAAAAATAATTATAATAACATGTAATAATTATGTAAGTGACTCTATTGGAAATAAAAGTTTTATTATTATTATTTCTTCGGAGGTCTGAATGCCCCTACTGGCAATCGAGTCAGGAATCTCTGAAATCGAATCGAGTAGTAAAATTCTCCTATATTCTGCAATATTATACTCGTACGTATGTATAATAAAACAGCCCGCAACAATGATTGAACAAAAATTTTCATGTTCCACAAATTGCTTATCATTTCATACAAAAGATCTCTTTATAGCGTGCAATCGGGTACAGACGCCCAGACGATAACACTAAAAGTCAATCGAAATGTCAAAGTTTAACAAACCACATTTTATACGATATCTCGATTTTTTCACTGTTCCCAGAATAAGTTGAATCATCAAATATACCAAAACGTTATGAAGATAATTACAAAAAGAACCAGAACGATATCTAAAAACTTAATCTGTTCAATAATTCAAATACCAATCGAATTTTGAAGAATAAGTCCACATAGAGACTAATTGAAAGAACAAATAGTATAAATTATTATCAATATTAACTTGTCAATATGTTGTATTATTAAACTAGCTATTCCCCACGGTTACTAGTGTATTCTATAAAAGTAGACTACGTAATAACTTAAGGAATTCTTTATAGCATTAGCCATCTGCTAGTGAAAGTCAAGTCAAAATCCGATCGTGTCGGATTTCCGTCACATGGGACTATGAGAGTGAAGAAATAGAGAGTGCACTTGTGTACCATGCCTGCCAATCCGCATTGGTGTAACGTGGTGCGTTTATACTTTAAAAACCTTCTCTTATATGAGGGAGGAGGCCTGTTCCCAGGTGCGGGACTTCAATGGGCTGCCATATATTTATATGAGTCGCTCACTAGTTTGTAGGTTAAGTAATACTATTCTCAAATTCTTCATTATTATATTACATATTTTAAAATGACTTAAAACACTATACGAACTAAGAACTGTCACTAGGTGAATATCCTTTCATTCTCCCGTGCTATATTTCTTATACCAAACAATAATAAGTCCACCAATCACAGTCGTTATGAAAACGACGACTAAACAAGTGTTTATTAAATTTGAGAATTTCCGGAATAGCGTTAAACCGGATGTAGTGCATGTAAACGTTTCACTGATATAATTACAAAGTCAATAATAAAATTATAAATTTTATTTGTAGATTGCTATTAAATTACTATATTTGTTTATTATTGACTTTGTAATTATATCAGTGAAACGTTTCCATGCACTACATCCGGTTTAACGCTATTCCGGAAATTCTCAAATTTAATATATATATATATATTGTTTCACCCTGTCTTACTCGTTCTTATATTCTTTTTTTAAGTAGCCACGTAGTAACTTAAGGAATACTTTATAACCTCAGCTACGTGCCAGTTAATGTCAAGTCAAAATCTGTTGTGAAATTGATTTTTTGATATGAAAGCAAACACGTGGTAATTCACAAAATATTCTTTTAACAAAACTTTACTATAGTGCCCCTAAAGTCAATTTGTTTAGTAACAAAATATATATCTACTGTGTTAAGAAATGATATAAATATAGTAACAACTTTATTAAATGAAATTCTTTCTGTTTTGACGAATAATTATCGGTTTGCTGGTTACTACTCGTAATCTTTCGAGGGCCGATATAATTACATTAGAATATACTTTCATATTCATTTAGTGGAAAGCTGTTTAATAGAAATTCTTATAGATAATGAATTAAAATGTACACGTGGCTCTCTTGTGTATGTACCCGAACGAGCGTTACATTTCCGAGCGTTTCAGCTTAGTCAAATTCAATACTTTCAAAGAAAATTACTTGAATACTATAAAGTTTATCTGGTCAGAGAAAGTACGGAAAGGTTTTGATCTCATTTTGAAACCAGGACTTATTTAAAAGGCAGTGACTTTGTTAATTGACAGGTGCATAGCATGTTGATGGAGATAAGAAAGGTAAATGTACAAATTAGAATGCACACACGTTTTACGGTCCTCTTTTTATTGGATAATAAAACACACATTCGACATTAATTGGTATATGAAAGCACGATATTTTGGACGCGTTGAAAATATCACTATTTTTTGTTTCTATTTAAAATGCTATTCACTACTAGTTCTGTAGTTCTCACAGATAAGCCTGTGAGATGGATATGACTAATAACGATTAAGTTAAATGTTTTGCAATTGTTTTTTTAAACTAAAGCAAGCAAGGGTAAAGTAAAATACGCTTACCAAGCAAAGCAGCCGAGGCCAATATGATGGTGCCCATGGCTACCATCAACCGTTTGTATAGCATTTATATTTACACTCTTTCGTGCAAAAACCACATGATGTTTTTCTTTATATAAGACTTATAAGTACCGTATATTTTATTTGTAGTATTTTCAAGATGTATCTTTTGTCATTTGGGCTAGTTACATATTATAATAATGACAAAAATGAAGTAACGCTTTTGATATATGATATTACAGCGTCTCCTGAAACAGCTGATCCTCTTAGAATCTTTATATATATATATATATATATATATATGAACATATGATGATAAACAATAACTCAATTAACATATTATGAAATTTTAGTTGAAGTTAAAACAATAAATACTTTCAGAAATTGGAAGCGAGACATAAACCTATAGACAACCGCAGAAACTGACCATTAGCCCAATAAAAAAGGTTTCAAAGTGGTTCATTTTATTAAATAAAACATTCAGTAAATTGACTAAATAAAATACATTTAAAATGGGTATGCACTTACGGCTTATCTCGGCGAAAACACGCCAACGTTCAATGCGGTGCCAATTAAACGGGTAGTTCGCCTGCTATTTACAATAGCTTTTGTTTTTGTTCGCTGTATTTATTTAGTTTATTTTACTATATGGAAAATTCACAGTTGAAATAACTTTTACCGTGAAAAATACACTTGTGTTTTTACACTAACTATCCATTTACCAATTAAAAAAGTTTAAATGATAATTTTTAATTGGATAAGGTATATAATAGCCTATTATTGTCCCACTGCTGAGCATTTACGTACTGCAGGATCTTTAAAATTATTTACTAGGGGTGTGCGAATATCGTTCGAATCGAATCGAATGTCAATATTCGAAAAAAATCGATTAACTTAATAAAATCTAATAATTCGCGAATTAATAAAATATCTCTGTATTTTCAATAGTTTCTATTTAAATCGTGTATTGAAATATTCGACTTACGAATAACATACTTTTCGCAAAAAAAAATTAATTACCCAGAGAATCCAATTGCTCACTTTCAATATTCATCTCTGTTCGGTGCCATAAAAATCTAGATGGTAATATTGGCAAGAGGTTCCGAAAAAAAATTCACCAGGAAGTCATTTTCTTCTACTATATTTCTAGTATTTGCAATTTATTATGTAACAAAGTAGTCTCAAGAACGACAGATAACGTAAACCCGCAATTGAACTAATTCGAATTGAACATAGGTTAAATTTTAACTGAAAAAAGTATGACTTTTAAATGTCGATTTCAATATGGTACATTGGAAACCCTGAATTGAGAATACTTGAAAATTCGCTAAAAATATAATAATTTTCGAATTATTCAGGAACCTTCGAATTATATGAATTCGATTGGGAACGAATAATTCGTAAGTTCTAATTATTCTCACGCCCTTACTGTTTACCTGATTATGTTCAAATTCGGCATAAGTATTCATTTAGCGATGCAGATTCTTACCAAGAAAGGGTTTCCCCATATTTTCATTGTAAATGGTCACTTACTACGCAACTTGTAACGTTCTTTTACAAAAAAATTCATTTCTCTACAGTTATTTCTATTTATAGGTAACTTTGTATGTATACATATATGTTAACCGAAAATATATCTAAAACATATAACGAAAACCAATGTTCGTCAATAATTTCAAACGTTAATGCACTAAGCTCAAATATTAAAAGGATATTATACTCATAAATTATATAGGATGCAAAATTAATATCAGGAAGTAGGTGAAACTAGATATTAGTATTCATAGACTAATCTTAGTTCATAAAAGCAGCTTAATTGAGAGCTTAAGCCAATTTGTTTCCGATCATTTAGTTCCTAGGATATTCAGTGAAATTCAATTAATTTGCGACTTCAATAAACTAAATCTTATTTTCTATATATATCATTCTCTTATAAATCTCCTGTCTGTAGTCCTAAACAGCGGGAGCGAATTTGTTGATTTATTTTTGTGTGTTTTAGAAGTAGATTGACGATTCGATACGAATTTTTCCATATTTGCACAGGATCGGGAAATACGCAGGTAACTCTGGAAATATCGATTCTTTATCTCTTTCGTTGGTCTAGAAATTTCCTAGTGCGCTTTTCTTTCAAAATATATCCTATAGTTGACAATGTTAGAAAAATAAAGCGAGATATTGTAGCCCAAATAAATGAAACCATGGTACAAATTATAAGAAATAGACAAACGTAAAAAAATTTAGTTCCCTTAACTAATTTGAAGTTAACACGATTATAATATTACTTTGTTTTAATTTTATATTGCATATAGATTAAAGCTCATATTGGATGAATCTAAGATGCCTTCTATAAAGTTTATTTTCGCTGATAAGTAGAAAGACATAAATACACTTGTCTAACAGTCTAAACAAAAGCGAATGCATCCCACCGATGGGCAGAGAAACTCAGAGAAGATTTTTAGAGCATAAACCCATCACGCTGCTCCACTGCGTTTGGCTGGTTGTGTAAAATATTATTTATTTATTTACTCTTTATAGTACACCAAAGAAAAAAAAATTCAAAGAATAAGAGACGAACAAATAATAACAAAACAAATGTATAAGTAGGCGGTTTTATCGCTAATCAGCGATTTCTACCAGACAACCTTAAGGAGAAGGAAATTGTGCTAAAGTAGGAGGTGTATAAAGAAATAATTCATACAAATAATAAACAGAGTACTTAGTAGCCAGCGACTTCGTCAGGGCCTTGTTGACACAAAGATGTAATTACATACCTAGCAGAGGTACTGAGTTCGATTCTTGGCATGGCATAATTAGATAATTTTATTTTCTAAATTACCTGAGTCTGGAGTGGCTTCGGCCGAGACTAGCTACTACCTTATCAGTTATAACGTGCAGCCAACCAAACATTTCCGGTATTCTGAGTGGATACTACTCAATATAATAAAAGGTAAGTTACCTCTTACCGGGACAGCGTGCCTTCATCTTAGACTGTATCACCTTAAATTACATTAAACGTTAACCTGTCAGCAAAAAAAATATATAAATTTAATATTGTATTACTGGTCAGAGTAAAATAAAGCAACACATAAAATGTCAAACTGCCAATTAAATAATACAGAATTAACATTTTTAATGAACTTCACGGTGTATATAAAAATTAAAGAGGTTCATTTCGATAAAAGTTTTATTGCAAAAATGGCACTAATATATTATTCTGTGGAATTTATTAATTATAATTTATTATTAGCCTTTTCAACGTTTGTGTAAACGTTTTTCCGAAATTAATTAATTAAGCAAAAACTTTTTGGTTCACACCTTTTTTAAATTTGTTTTAACCAACAAGATATATATATTTAAGATGAGTACCTTTTATGTGAGTTTTCAATAAATGGCGTTATACAATTTTTCATAAAATTACATACATACATACATAGCATCACGCCTAATTCCCATAGGGGTAGGCAGAGACAACATCCTTCCACTTGCCACGATCCTTGCATATCTCCTTCGCTTCTTTCAATCTCATTAAACCTTTCATACAAGTTCCTCGGTTTAGAGTACTCTTGACCCGGCCGTTATTTAAAATGTCCTGGATTTGGTCCAGGGACATTCGCCTCGGTCTTCCCCTTCCAACTTTCGCATTCACTCTTGACTCATAAATCCTTTTTGTCAGTCTCCTTTCATTCATTCTCTCTACATGCCCAAACCATCTAAGCATACCTTTTTCAATTTTAGTCACTACGTCTTCTTTTATACCACAACGTTCTCTTATCACACTATTTCTCACTCTGTCACTCAGTTTTAATCCACTCATGCTTCTCAACGCTCTCATCTCTACCGCATTTATTTTACTTTTGTGATTCTTCTGCCAT
>JACTOM010000025.1:1827177-2150292 GCA_015832385.1 Elymnias hypermnestra
AGAAGTAAAAATAAAATTGCTGTAAATTCTAGTAGGCTACACAAAATTGACAAGTCATTCAAGGGTAACTGTATACGTTTCTACAACAAGCTCCCAGAAGAAGTTACAAAGATGTCTCTTAATAAATTTAAATCTTTTATTAAAAGAAAACTAATTGAGAAATCATTCTATAATTTGAAAGAATACTTAGAAGACAATAAAGCGTGAGAGTGAATGAATTGCTCTATATGTATATAGATATAGAATAAATTTAATATATATATTGTAATGATGATAACAAAAAAACGTACACCCAACTGAGTTTGTTGTGGGCTCTTCTCAGATCAGGGCGCGAAGGAACCCTCGTAACTTTAGATTGTAAGTCGTTCTTTTATGTTATCATCAGTCATTCATTTAAATAATAAATAGAAAAAAAAAACGATTTTTGACGATTCAAAAGTGCTGTAATAGGCCTACTTGAATAAAGATATTTTGACTTTGACTTTGAATGAATGTACTAACGCAAGGTATCTTTTAAATACAAACTCACACGTTTCCTATTGTATTAAAAACGTTTTAAGTATTCCTATCCGGAGAATGTCGGAGAATAAGTGAAATAGATGAAGAATGAACATAGGGTTTTCCGCCGACATCATCGTTAGTGTGGATCACATCCATACTGAGGGCGTTGGTGGATAATGGTGGTGCAATCAAACATTTTATTAATTAACTCAGGTTATAACGTTTTCGATATCAATTTACACAAATTCATTGATAATAATAGCTAGAGACGTGACAGCTTCAACAGTCGACCGCTCCGGCGGACCGCCACTCGAGAACTACGCGTGTCCCACGCCGATAGATAGATGGCGCCAGCGTTATAGTGTATGTGTGTGTGTGTGTGTGTGTGTGTGTGTGTGTAAGCGATTTATGACTGACTCATTCATCACGGGATCGGGACATTTAAACGAAATTAAAGAACGTTGCTACGTTGCCGTAGTAACAATACAGTAAAATTCAAATATCAGAAAATGGATCCATCAACTTTACTCAAACTAGTTTTCCGTGGGATCGAGAATTACGCAGGGAACGCCGCAGGAAACAGCTATTTTTTACATTAACTGTAATATATTATTAATCTTATTGTCTACGTTAAGATTATGTAAATGCGTAATCGCTTTTAGGGTTAATGACATGGTCAAGACAAACAAACATGTACACTACAATGTTATATGGTTTAAGAACACAATACTTGGTCAATATATTTTCTCTTATTAATGTCCCTGTCGTTCTAACTTCGCGTACAATGGGATATTAGGGGCGAAATAAAATCTCGCTTTAGTGTGCCATATATTATTTCTGTGCGACGTATGAATAAGTCCCCTTGAAAAGTCACGCGGGAGAATACATTTCTAAACTTTTAACCCCAAATTCAAACTTATAAGTGTATGAAATAAAACTTGCCTTATATGTATACTTTACGACCCTTTTATAGTCTACATAGGTATATATGTGATCTCATTTAATTTGGACTAAGTCATTAAAAATAACCTAGTATTTTCAGCTCTGTCTCGATAGAAAACACCTATGATTTATTACGGATTTTTTATTGTTAAACTGACTATACCCTACGATATACTAGCGTAGATCCCGATATCACGGAAATATGAGGGAAATAGTCATTTATTGGATCAAGAAATCAATCTTACCCGTGTAAAAACGATCCAAGTGTTTAAAAAGAGTTCAGTGATATATTCTATACAGAATAATTATGAAGTGAATATTGGCTTCGTTAGTATAAGTCCTGGATTCGAGTCCCGCCACGACAACTTAAAACTGAAATAATATTTTCTGATTTATCTAGGCGCTATAAAGATACATGTAACTGCCGCGATCCCACAACTATACCAACATGTTTTGCGTGCACCATAATAATTGTTCCTATCTTTGTCCCCAAACTGGATTAATTAATAAGAAAGGCAACTTAAAATATATACATTTATCGATCATGTCACATTTATAATGAAAATTGTAATAATGTCGATATCATGCACGATAAAACGATTGTATTGAGGGATAGTCTATATCATTGTTTAATGTAAATTTTTATTATTTTTTGGTGTTGAACTTTATGTTTATTCTTTATAATTGTCTTTTATATACATTGTATTTTACAAAAAATAACTCTATTATAATCTTCTAATATATTATAGCTATGTATATGTGTTAGTAATGAGTGGAAACTTGGCTGATTTTTGTGTATTTAGTTGTAATGTAGTTTTTTAGTTATATAATAATTGTTTGTCTCCCAAATAATAATAATACAAAAAAAAACAATGTAAAGATGGTTTTGTACTATAATACTCACACACTGACTCATCGCAAGACCTTCAAATTTACTCTATGTTACAACGGAGTGTCCCATATTTCCCCGAGACCTACCAATAACCGGGAAATATATTTTTTTGTTTAAATGTGTAATATCTGTCACATTTTTAAGTGGATTTGATAAATTCGACGTTCGTTAACATCATCATCAGAAAAAAAACAATAAGACGATTCAAAACAGTATTTTTGAGTTGTTCGATTTGAAATGTTTATGCAATAAATAATCTTTTAACGAGTTTTATGTCTGTCCATTTTGTGTAACAAAAAAAATTGTTTGTTACCTCGACGTTCCAGATACTTTATTGTGCGGCCGGGACGGTATATCTTCAAAGTTAAATACGGCAATTATTCAGAGAAGGCACAAGTTCCATTGTACGTGCCCTGACAATATGGCCGCTCCAAGCGTTCACTAAATATGAAGATTCATGCCTTGTCATCCAACCCAAATATTTTAATACATCTACGATCTTAGTGAGACACGAAATGACGCCTTAAGGCTATGCGATCGGTCAGAGTGACAGGTGACGTCGCCTTCATTTATTTTGTCAAAATATTTTGCCGTCCTTATTGGGGTTTTGGTGCGAGTATTTCGCTTGCGGGGGTATTAAGTTAGATTTCCAGAAAATTGTATTAAGTAAGTTGTGTACACCTTTTTTCGCTGGGAAATGCCTTTTCGTACCTCGATGAAATAATTTCTCCAATGGGAAGTTTGGGACTCGCTGAAATCCAAAATACCTACTAAAATCCAGCGGATCCCCTTTCTCCCGCCTCCTACCAGGTTAACTTGTTATCTTAGACTGTAATATCTGTAATATAAATTGTCTCATGTGAGAATACCATTTTTTTTTGCTGGGAAATGCTTTATGCATGCCAGATGAAGTTTAAACTTACATCCGGGAGTGTGGGACTCGCTGGTCGTGCCAGAATACCCAATAAAATCCAGCGGAACCCTTCGTCTAGGTGTTCGGGTCCAGATGTCCGCTGACGCATTCAGCTCTGGCGCCACGGATGAATCCGACTTAAGGGTTTAGTTTAGTTGAGGCAGAGCAGGTGAGAAAAATTGCGCCTTCTGGAGCCCCCCCTCATCCGGCAAGAGGGAGTTGATGAATACCATGAAACGCTAACGTGACAGTAATAATTGGAACAAAAAATTATCCTTTTCCGAATTGCACTTTCAGAAATTAAGTCTGTTTTTTGTATAAAAAGAGTGTACTATATACAAAAAGATTCTTTAGTGATTTGTTTCATATTTATGTATTCTTTATTAAGCTTTGGAAGCATACATTCAACAGAATTACATATTTGTATAAAGATATTTCACGTATAAAATGAACACGTTGTATATAGTCACGTTTAATCATATACTTATGTTCGCAAAAAAACATGTAACTCTCCAATCACAATGTAATAAGCTCAATACAATTTAGTTAATCGTATCAGAGATCGAAATAAAACCACAGTCTCCCGTATAACGTTATTATGCGGTATAATTTGAAAAGATTTCTCCAGCTGAATTGGATAGTTCCTTTGATCGGAGGAGATAAGAACTCCGTAACCAGAGACATTATTAAGTCAATTAAAGCCTGGTATCATATTTATATCATTTCCGTTTAATAAAATATACTTGTAAACGGGGATAAATATGAACTATGTAATTATTTTGAATGCAATTAACCATGTTTTTCGCATTATTAATACACAAACACGTTTCGACTGAAATATAGAACAAAAGTTTTACAATCCGCTGTTTTCATATTTTCTCTTTCAGTTAATTTTCTTTTACGAAATCTTGTGATTTTGAAGATATTTTTTAAATTTCAAAAATATTATTATTACTGAAAATACATTTGTATGCGATATTTTTATATAGTATAGGGTATATATTATATCATAATGATATACATATACAATCGGAATTTTTTTTTCAGTGAAGTTTATTATTTTTATTTTAAGAAATTTATATCATTAAATATAGTATAAATTTACCACAGTGATTAAGTGGGGATTCCGTTGCAAGCAATACACGCTAGAAGTTATGAAAACTATTGTTGATTTAAAAAATATTCAAACAATATACGTTATATATAACTATTGTGCACAAAAGTGTTATTAAATATCAAAGTTATCTATTGAACTTGTGATATTAAAATTAAATTATGGTTGTGATAGGCAAGTGGAGAATTTAAGAATAAGATACGGTAGGTGTATAGAAAATTAATTTTGTTAAATTGTTTTAGGTTCATTTCTAAATTACCTTCTGAATATTGGTGTCTCTATTTTGTACAAATTTTACTTAAAAAACTACGACTAACTACATCAGGGAAATGCTTAATTAAGTTTTATCGAGATATATTAAGCAAAACTTGAATATTAAAACAGTATCGACCTACAGTTCGCGTTAAGATGCAGTGAGTCATCATTCTTAACGCGAACAAACTGTAATACTTTTCTAAATATTGCCTAAGAGAATTGCGATCTTTATCTGTCCACATGCCAATACTGAACGCAGATTCACAAAAAATGAGCACTGATCCCACCTAAGAGATGTTTATCGCATTAATATAATACCGCATTAAGGTTACAAAAGGACGGCTCAAGAGAGGTCCAATATAGGGCGCTCTAAGGCCTGGCTTTGTTGTGAAAATAACTTTATTCTAAGAATGTACCATCGAGCATAGGTTTCAATAAGGGATTGGTCCATATGGACTTTATGCTATTGTCATTCGTTCCTTTTGTACAAATAATACAATTCAAGTGTGATATTTCGCTGTTTTTTCACAATTAAATTTGCTGTTAGAAATGTAAGACAATACACTGATGTTGAAACTGGCAAAATGGCGTATTTCGCCTATTTTCATAGCATTATGTTTTACGGTATACTGTGTGTAGAATCTCGTGCTTCTCTAAGAGATAAAGTTAAAAAAAACATCAATTCTCACGGTACAATCGCAATATATATCGAATAACATTTTATACAATAGTAATAATATGCACTTATAGAGTAAAAAAAAATGAAATACACAATTTTAATACAAGAAATAAAAGCAAACATGTAATGCCATATTTTACATTGAGGACGGTTCAGAAATCGTTTGTCGGTTTGAGGATATATTCATTTTTAATAAGATACCGCAATCAGTTTTAGATTTGTCTTCACATAATTTTAAGAAATATGTCAAAGACATACTTTTACAAAAGGCATATAAAATGTTTGGACTTGATTTCAGTTGCTCAAAGAAGCAAAATAATACACATAGTACAACACACACTTGAGTATTTTTTTAACATAGTAACCACTGAGTTTCTTGCGAGTTTCTTCTCAGCGGATTCCACTTTCCGAACTGGTGTAGATTTGTTACCAACGATTACTACTGACGATTCAAAAGCGCTTTATGAGCCTACTTGAATAAAGAATATTTTGATTTTGATAAACTTTGCTATATTTTTAATGTGTTGTTTTTAAGAAATTTATCTTTAAATAACTGTTTGTTATGCAGAAAAAAGCAGCTCTCTGTCTGTCTATTTATTGCGGCTAATCTTCAAAACACCTGGACCTAATTTGACGGGACTTCACTTGGGGATAGCTGATATTATTAAATAACATTTTAGTTACAGTGCTGAAGTAATAACAATAATTTAAAATTTTTTACCGAGTAGGAGTCATTTCTTTAGCTTTACTTCTAATAATGATAAGAGGTTTGAGATCTCAGAATATATTTATCAGGGTTTAATGACAGTTAAATATACATAGTAAAAAAAGTGCGTGTGTACAAAGTACATATCTCAGAAGTGAAACTTTTTTGGCAAACTAATATTTAAGTCTCTTATTTTAACAAATTACAAAATACAAGGGGAAAGGAAGATATGAATTTGATGTATTTAATTGTCATTAAAATATTACGAGTGTCGAAAATTAATACAAGTGATTTATTGAAATCTCAAATGACGAATTGTAAATAAAAATGTCACGTGTTTTTTTATCAATATTAGAAACTGTTAATTAAATATAAAAAAAAGAATTTATGAAATATTTTTATTTTTTATGAAAAATAGTATATTAAATGATTAAATGACGATTGGCTAATTAAAATGCCACATGTTAATTGTAAATATAAAAACTATCACCCTTATCAATATTTTACCCTTACGAGCCTTTAGAAGTTTCACTTCAAAAAATACGGTAAATTAGTAATTTGTTCATTAAAATACTAATCAAATAAGGTAAAAATAGAGCAAATCTGAGAATGAGAGTCGATTGGCTTTAAACTAGTATAAAACTTAGTTTCGGCTTTTCGGAAATAGTCGTATGATTCTCGCAAAATTCTCGTCTACAGCAGATATAAATTTATAGCTTCTTTTCCCCTATTCCGATGTGAAACCCCTAATTTAACTGGACTACTACATAAGAAATTACCGTTCATAAGACGATCTATACAGTAGAATCAGAGGTTTAAAAGTTATAAAATTCGCACTTCCGCCCGAGGCTTTCCAATAGCGTAATTTTAAATGGCTCAGCGAACGTTTGAAAGTAACTGAGTAGAAAGGACGCCAGGTATGAAAAGATCGAATTTATTGCTTCATAAGTCATGAGGGTTAAGTAATAATAGTCGACAATGGGCAATAAAGAATTTATAGGTACTAAAGTTCGATCTCATGGCACATTGTAGGTCAGAAGTCAACGGTGCGCATATAGAAATTATTTAAAGAAGGATTTTAATGTAGTCGCTGGCTCAATAGTGCAAGTATTACCTTCGCTAGTGGGTACGAGAATGTGGGTTCGATTCCCAACACGGCAATTCAAGAGGTTGTATTTTCTAACTTGTTTAAGTGTGGATTAGTGGGAGATTTCAGATTTGGCTAATTACTATCGTATAAACAAAGCCGCCGTCAAAAAAAAAAGTTCCACAGCTTTGCGATATGAAAACCCGATAATATAGTTAAAAATGGATGATTGGTGGGAGGCTTTGGCCGTGGCTTGTTACCACCCTAACAGCAAAGACGTTCCACCAAATAAGCAATTTGTGTTCCCGTACGATTCTGTGTAGAAACCATAAGTGATAAATTGCCTTTTACTAGGTTAGCGCGCTTTCCATCTTACATTAGACTGTATCATCGCTTACCACCATGTGTGATCACAGTAAAGCGGTAACCTGTCAGCAATGAAAAACAGAAAGTCATATGTTTTTAATATTATGTAATGATGCCGATTTAAGTCACTCATTGGAGCAAGAGCACAGTACCTCTACAGAAAATTTCACTTCAAAGAATCTATCTAGGATGTTACCTTACTAAATCATTTGAATAATAAAGTCCACCGGCTAGACGAGATAAAATACCTTACTAATCTCCAATTTGTCGCAGACAATGAAAGTGTCTTAGAACTTGTGAAGATTTTCTTTTAGCAAGTAAATTTATTTGTATCAAAAAAAAATTCTCATTTATAACATTATAAGATTTCTTTACAGTTTTATTTTAAAAGTTTTAATTTGTAATAGAATTCATGAATATTTATCGTATAAAATAACGATGCATGACATGCAATTTAAGAAATTCCCTAAAGAATTTGTTATAGAATTATAAATTTCACACAATGATACTAGAAAGACATTTTTATGCAGACATATCTTTGACACGAGGGTGGTAATCTAAATCGCTTTGCTAGCCGAGGTACCGGGTTTGATCCCTGGTATGACGAATTCAGAAAATTGTATTTTCTAATTTGTCTGAGTTTGGGCTAGTGGCAAGCTTCGGTCTTAGCTAGTCACCACTCTACCAGCAAAGACGTACTGCAAAGCAACGATATATGTTCCGGTACGATGCTGTGTAGAAACTATAATTAGAAAATTTCCTCTTACCAGATTAGCCCGTTTTCATCTTAGACTGTATCATCGTTTACCATCAGGTGCCAGCAATAAAAAAACAACACAATTCAATATAATTAAGTAATTTGAAAATGATACCTAACCTAACAATAATTATATAAATAAAATAAAAGTGTTATAAGGCTGTCGCTAAATGTAATATTTACAGATTTTCCTTGACATAAACTCTGCAGCTTTTGAATTTCACTATTAACCAAAACAAAAAGGAAAATAAGCTTTGTAGTTTTACATTATTTTAAGACCGTTGAATTAAAATTCAGGTCAACAAGTCTCATATAAATTTATATCAATAGGATTTAAGATCTGTCATTTCTTAATATAAACGGTGGAAAAAGAACACATAGTAACACAAAAAATACTGTCTTTACAAAAATTTTGGATAAAGTCAATCTGTTTGGTAAGAAAATATAAATATAATGTCCTAAAATGATAATTCTAGTCGATAAATACAAAAGTTGCATTCGACCGATTAACTCCCTTACTTACTTATCAGGATATGTTCAAAACTATCCGGCTGCCCTTGGTAACGTAGTACGGGTTAACCCTTATTTCCACGGCATGGAAAACGCCTAGTTAATGATAATATATGTGAAATTCGAACTAAATACAACATAAGCGTCTAAAGGCTACAACAACTTAATGTAATGCAAATAAAGTAACAATAAAAGTTAATGCAAATTAATTCTTTATTAACTTTATGGCTATGGAGGGACGTATAAAGTTTAGACCGGAGTTATATAGTTGTACCGTTCATTTTTACTGCCAGTTGATAGACATTTCAGAACTTATATGGACATAAAAATGTATTGCATCATGACACTAATTGTATTTGGGATAGTTCTACATTTTGCGTTATATTTTATATATTTCGTTGTTTTTTCTTAGGAAATTCATAAACTAAATATCTTAGTGTCGCACCAAAGGCGGTCTTTTTGCTTTAAAGGGATTTCTTGAAGGCAAAATTAAGGAAGGAGACAAAAATAGGAGAGCATAATGTAATAATATATAAATAAACATACATATATAAGCATAAAATACATATATCCATATTAATTATTTATTTTAATTTTATTTTCAAACTTTATTGCCCATATACCAAGAGAAATAGATATTGAACTTTCTTAAAGAGTTAGTTGTTAAATTAGGTACGCAAAGGCGGTCTTATCATTTAAAGCTTACAAACTTTGGTAAGCGGAACAATAGACAGGAGTGGGAGGTGCAAAAAAAAAATCTAAATTGAATAAATGATCTTGATTTATAATAGTTATATACTACTTAAACAATACATTTAATAATTAAACATGTAGGTTAATGATTATATCGTCTGTGAAATTATAATTTATGATACGAAGAGATAATGATATTTGTACCAGTGTTTTAAAAACATTTATAATATTTAGTGTTATTAAGCGTACTTCAGACTAATCGTTTAATCGTCTTATCATTTTGACGTACTCACTTTGCTAACAGATGTCCTAGACTCGATACCCGGACAATGGCAAATCTAGGAAATTACATTTTTTAATATCTCTGAGACTGGACTGGCAGGAGGCTTCGGTCAAGGCAAGTTACCAAATTCAACCAAAGACATGTTGTTGAGCAAACTAATAACGCTCCAGTACGATGCTGTGTAAAGCAAGAGGTAAATTACCTATAACCAAGTTACCAGGACCTGCAGGCAAGTGTTAAGAAAAAGCAATTTTCCTAATCGAAGTTAAATCCTTAGAAAATCCGAGAAAATTATGAATAAGTTTGATACTTATTCATAATTTTCTCGGTATTGTAATCCATTGCCAAGTGACACTTTATAATTAAAAAGTTCTAATTTAAAGGTGTATTTATAGAGCATAAAAAGGTCAAGTGAGTCTCAAAGAAAATTGAGCATATTTTGGGAAGATCTGCTTTTCCTTAATTAAAATCCTTGTCAAAAAACTTCTTTTCAACTTAAAATTGCTATTAAAATGCATAGCATCATGACACTATTTCTCTCAAAGAAGTTCTGTATATTGAGGTTTATTTATGTAGAATAGAGAAAAGTGAATTGGGAATCTTTCAGATATGTTAAATATGTTTTAAATTGATCGTATCAGACGTAAATAAAAACGAATGCATGAATGCAATGAATTTGCTTCTTTATTAGATAAAAGAAATTTTACTTATATATTTATCTTATCATCTTTGGTGGCATTTGCAAATGTGCATAATTCACTGTTTTAATTGATTAAAACCATCCTCTAATTGCTTCCTCTATAATGTAATAACATTTGGAACTTAGCCTCAATATCTATGAATATATATACACACATATATTTCAACTAGTTTCAATATTATTCACGGCATCATGACAAACAGGCATAAAACTATTTCTCTAATGGATTGCTATACATTTTGTCATCGAGTGGGCTTTCAAAACTCATATTGACCATAAAATATAAACATCGCGTATGAATATTTGAAATAGCTTAATTTTATTAATAGTGGGAATGTCTGATGGCTTTAAATGAAGAGCCGGCACCGTTATAGAATTCGATCAATCACATTAGCATGTTATTTGAATAACACCCGATTGTATCGAATAGTTTACGGCTTAAACGGCTTTTAATTAATTATACGCTGTTATATTTATCAATACATTATAAACATTTGTAAATCTTATAAATAAAAATCTAATTTAGATAATTATTTATAAATAATGCTACTTAAGATAAAGCTTTCGATTTATTATTTGGCAAAATATAGTTGACTTGTCAGCGCTTGATTGATGATGGCAGTGTCTTACAGGTCAATGCAATCGCGTAAAGGGGGAATTTACCTTTTAATAGTTTCTCACAGTATCGTAGCGGCATTTCTGCTAGTAAGTGAGTCAGTAGCAACGGCTGAACCCTCCATAATTTTTTCTATCAGGAAAGAACCTGGGAGGTCTGCTAGCGAAGCGAGCACTGTCAACATTGCGCCTGCGAGGCTGCTGAAATAGTTTAGTTTAATAGGTTTCGTTTCCACCTCCTACCATATTATTATACAAAAATGTTCAAAACCAAGAACAATATTCAATATCAAGAACACCTGGAATTTTCATTTCTATTTAAAGTTAATTTATTGAATTAGGAATTAATTCGCATTGCATAACTTTTACTTACTAATTAATGAAATTGGATTGCCGCATCCCGTCATGTTTGTATAGCTTCTTTGACTCGAGATACTTATGCTTAGAGGAAGTTTCAACTTGAATACTTGAACCTTAGCAAACTAAATTATATTCACGAATACAATCACAAATAAGATACAGTATTAACATTATTTAAAATCAGATCAAATTTAGTATTTTAACATACTGCTTTTTTAGAAACTTGCGGTCCGTACCGACTTCGCACGGGTAGACATAAATAGGTACAGATATTTCATTTAAAGCATGATAATTAAAACGACCATGAATTGACAAACATTATGAAAAAGTGTGATTCCTAATACTAATACTAAGTAGCTCTGGAAAGAACTTTTTAAGTGAATCATAAAAATGTGTTAAAAAAATTCGAAATATTCAATGTCGCTTGCGTCCACTGCGTAAAGAGCCGACCAGCTACCTAGTTCATATTGGTGCACCTCCTTCTCCTGCACTGCCCCCCTGTCTCATCTAGTTAGCTACTCGATGCGCTTTTTTTAATTTCATGACATCTTTTGAATGGAATATCCGATTTCAATCATTCAAAAAATAATCATCAGGTATTGAGACAGTCTTGAATATTAAATAATTTATAAAATTAAAATTTATAAATGGTATAGATACAATAGTTTGACATATGGTCTCTGGAAGTTTTTTTTAGATATTGATATATTCTATAATATTGTCGAACATTTTTTTGTCCTATCATAAATACTCTTCACAGCGTATGTGATGAAAGATATTTTATGGCTAATTTTTTTACACCTGGTTTGGTTTTAATAGGAATTTCTAAAGATTTCTATAGTAATCTAGTACTAAATATAGCTTATGTTATTAAAATCGGTCCAGTACTTTTTGAGTTTATTCGTTACATACAAAAATACAAATCTTTCCTCTTTATAATATTAGTGTAGATTGTAACTTAAATGTTGAAATGTCTTTATAAATAGCAAAAGAACGGTTCTTAAAATGCCTCTCTAAAATGTTGAAGTTTAATTTGAAGTATATTACAATATTCTACGAAGATGTGCAACCACAGCATGTATATTGATAATCGAGATTCTTCTTTGTCGTCTCTCCACCTCTCTTATTGTAAAATATGTGCTTTGATGTTAGATTTAATAGAGTCCCAAGGTTCAACCAAGTCTTGAAGAATATTGTCCTAAACATGCCGGAGTCCAGGCCTCCAAAAAACTAACTTGGAATTACATGCAAATTGAATAACGGTGGCTTTCCAAAAATATAAACCCTCTACCTATTCCTTAACAAGGGTTTTCCGTACATCTTTAAGCAAAGCCCTTAAATCGTTATTAATTTTAAGACTTTATACAAGATGACAATAAGCGATACTCTACGTCATGTCTATTCGCAGTATTGTCAGTATGATATTATAAGCATTTTTATGTACGTATGAATTTAAGGCAACATCCTACCTTCTCTCCCCTTTCGCTGACGGTCTCCCTTTACATTGTTTGTCTAGAAGAGATCACTAATTAGCGATAAGTCCATTCATTATACTTTAGAATTATTTAGGTTCAGTAATTGTATTATTTTTATCTTATGGTGTTCAATAAAGCATACTACCATTTTTCTATATCTTATAAGTCAATGTCATCTGTGCCTAAATCGCAAGATGTTAAAGATTTTTGTTCGTTGGGATATGCTGAACCATATACCTTCAACTAGGATTGTGGGACTCACTTCAGAGTAGAATATCCACTAAATTACAGAGATACCGTCTGCATACTTTTTTTCACCTCGAATAGCTTCGGGAGTGTGGGTCTCGGCGAGATGGAGACCTTACAACACCCACTAAAACCCAGCGAAAACGTCTTCATGCATTAGTGAAACATTCGAGGAGTGCTCGCACATTCATCTCTGATGTTCCGAATAAGTCTGACCGAGAGTTAATTAAGGCGGCATGAAGGGTACAAATAAACGCCGCCTGTAACCCCGCCTTCGTCGGCGGTGAGACTGCGTTTTCCCTCTCTCGCTCGTAGTCCTATTTTAGCGAGATGACCGTCTCACAGAAGAGTGCCACTACCGCCCAACATCACTCATTGGAAAGCATCGCTCCTACAACGCTCTAAAGCGAAAGATCCGCGCCAATTAGCGCCACCATTAGTGACACTGAGGTGCCCAGGCTGCACATTCTGCTAAAGTGTGGAGCGCTGAGTTAACAGCGGCACCACAATCAAGGCAGGCGGCTAGCTCTTCACGTCCAATGCGGTGCAGGAACTTTCCGAAACAGCTCTATCCATGTAGAACCTGCACCAGGTTGAAACAGAGCGACCCATACCCCATGGTAAGCCATTGTTCCAGGTGAGGGCGAATCGCCTCCACAATGACCACACCCGCAACTTGAGACCTGAGATCCTCTCTCCACCTTCAATCAGAGCCCGGTCGGCTTTGGTCTCGAACCTCTGCATCCTGACATGGACTGCCAGAGCTTCGATGGGGGACATTCTGCTTTGGGACCCCGTACCAATTTTGCTGCTGAGCATATAGCCCATTACCACCAAACAGTAACATCAAATAGTGCCTTTGGAGACCTCAAGCAGAGTTTAGTTTTAAACTGCCCAAAATATTAAACAAGTGACAATGTATTACTTTTCTGCCAGACATTTTATTTATTGCGATTTTTCGTAAATCCTTGTAGGGTTACCTAAAAAAGGAATTGCAGTTTAATTGAACTCCGAATCGGTTTTTACGTGGCACCGTACCGGAACGCTAAATCGTTTGGCGCTACAGCTTTGTCAATAGGATGGTAATTATCTACGGGTAAAGCCCCCAGTAAACTGTTGAAGCATGAAAGAAATTGATGTATATCTAGAGTCACCATATGTTAAGCTTGAATCTGACTTTCTTTATTGTTGAGAAGTTAGCGCTTAACTATGATGTTGTCTGATGGTAAGTGACCGAAAAAGCTAAAAAGGATATATAAGCTAGCCGGCGGGCGAAAGTGTACAAAAGATAAATCTTTATGTATCATAAAAATCCTAAAATGACAGAAAATATTAGTGGATGTTTTTAGTAGAAGAATCTTCCATTTTAAATGATAAGATCAAATTTACTATGATACGAGTTTAGTTACTCGAAAATTGAAATAATGATTGTAATCAAAGTTATAACATAAACGAAAGTAATTGTACACCATTTTACTACTATCGTTGTTTTACAAAAAAAAAAAAATACAACTGGAAAAATCATATTTCGAGTGACGAATTTTTTTGTCAATATAAAAAAAATTCCAAAGTCGAGTGCTCAGTTTAAATAGTCTTTTGACATTACACATAGACAAAACGATTTTTTATAGTTATTACCAAAACATTGTCCCGATTTTTTAAATATAAACGCGGCCACGTTAAGTTAAGACGAATTGATGGAAGATTATTATGAAATATTTAAGTTATGTACAAAATATTTAGCTTTAGAGTAGAGAGTTATAAATGATAAACTGTTTGGTTAGGACGGGAGCTTCAAACAATGGAGCTAGTTAGATAAATAACACGAGAGAAAACTAATTAGAAGTCAATTACAATCTCATACATATTTCATATCTTGCACACGCATCCACTTGCACCATATGTAACGAAGCTTTGTTTCTTTTATAATGAAGTTGTCATTATAAAGAATATTTAAAATTACTAACAGGCAAATAATAAAAGTATACTTTTATATACTTTTGAGAATATAACAAAACCAGACGCCTTAACATCACCACATAAATAGTATGACTTTCAGTGATTAATTACTCAGAAATTTTATGAACTACCAAGTACAATTCTGAGTATATAAGTAATAGATAGATGGATAACAGATAAATGATTCATAATACCACGAACGTTTGATAAATTGATTGAACAATCACTTCAGAAATGTTTCAATTATTTATGAACTACTCTTCCATTTAGCGTATAATTAAAAAGTATGTTACAAAGAATTAACTATAACTAAAAAATAACTAAGTAAATAATTATTAACAACAACTGAAAAAAATATTTGAGCTGTCCCCGGGAGAAAGGAGTACAAAAATAAGTTGTTAATTTTGAACAATTGAAAGTCATGACAAGTAAGTACAAAAACTAATATTTTTCTCAAATGTAAGCATTTCAATAAATACGTGCTGTGAGCGTCGCTATATTGGCCTTGGCTGCCGATTGGAGGCGATAGAAACAGTTTCACTTTTAAACACCCAAAGAACACTCGAAAAACTTGAAAGCAAAGGAGCGGATATGCTAACTTGCTGCAATATTTACTGCAATTAAATAAAACTTTCAAGCACCTTCCAATAAAAACATATATAAATACCGTGACAAAGGTAAGTGGCAGTCTATTAAAGTTCTACTGTTGGGCACAGATCTCGTGCCTCATAACATTATAGAGTATATTATATTGAGCATAGACTCACCACCATATCTACACATACATACATAGCTACTCATTGCCAAAGGGCAGAGACCACGTCCATCCATTTGCCACGATCCATGCAAATCTCCTTCGCTTCTTTCATTCTCATTAAACCTTTAATACAAGTTCGTCGGTTTAGAGTACTTTTGACCTGGCCCTTATTCAAAATGTCCTGGATTTAGTCCAGGAACGTTCCCCTTCCAACTCTCTCATTCTCTCTAGACTCATAAATCTTGTTTGTCAGTCTTCTTTCATTCATTCTATCTATGTGCCCAAACCATCTAAGCATACCTTTCTCAATTTTAGTCATTACATCTTCTTTTACACCTCAACTTTCTCCTATCACGCTATTTCTTACTTTGTCACTCAGTTACAATCCATTCATACTCCTCAACGGTCTCATCTCTTTACCAAGTCAAACATCATATGACATCACATTCAACTTTCACTACCATACATAAGTGTTGGCACCAACACTCCTCTATGCACAGCCGGTCTGGCATTTTGAGACACTATGTGGCTTTTCATAAAGGCGTGCAGAGCACCATTTACCATATTTACTGCATTCATACATACATACATGGCATCACGCCTCAGTCCCATAGAGGTAGGTAGAGACCACGTCCTTCCATTTGCCACGATCCTTGCATATCTCCTTCGCTTCTTCCATTCTCATTAAACCTTTCATACAAGTTCATCGGTTTAGAGTACTCTAGATCTAGCCCTTGTTTAAAATGTCCTGGATTTGGTCCAGGAACGTTCGCCTTTGTCTTCCCCTTCCAGGTTTCCCATTGACTCTTGACTCATAAATCCTTTTTCTTAGTCTCCTTTCATTCATCCTTTTTTTTTTATTCATTCTTTCAATATCACATGTTCCATCTTTTGTAAATTTAGATTCCAAGTATACAATTTCTTCCACTTGTTCTCCGTTAGGCTACACATACACCATAATTACGTCCACAAATTTACCATCCCCGAAAAGAACAATCTAGCCAGTAAGTTTCGTTTTTATAAAGAAAAACGTAAGGATGCCTGCTGTGGACTTGAACTCGCGATTTTTCTAAACTAGAATTCACGGCTCTCACCACCAGGCTATTATGGCATAATTAATAATTAAATACCTTAAAAGGTAAATAAAATACAATATTGTATTTCACGGTATAGATTAGAATATTAATTCTCTTTACAGTCTACGATCACACCTGCATTTAATGCGATGCCACATTGGACGTGTTTATTCCAAACAACTGCCGCGAGGCGGTCCCTATCATAACATTATTGTTTTCACTGTCCGCTCCTAGACCAGGGTATTATGTAAACTTTAATGTATGCCAGCTTGAACAGGATTCCATAACAAAGAGTAATTATACGCCCGGGGAAGTAAGCCAACGTAAACTTTACTAATGTACACATCATTCGACGTCTGTTTGCCATGTCAATTTATTTTGAAATAAGTTCTGTCGAAGACAAACAAGCACAATAAAACCATTAAAATTTATGAATAGAAGACAATAATACATAAATTATTATATACATATTTCAATATCTTATTCAAGTAGGTCTATTACAGTACTTTTGAATCGCCAAATATATCAAATTTATTTCCACACACAAATTCTAATGTACGACTGATGATGGTATTAAAGAACGACTCAAAATCTAAAGTTACGAGCGTTCTTTCGCACTCTGTCCTGAGAAGAACCCACAACAAACAAGTCGGCTATTTTGTTTTTTTTTAGGCATCATCATTGTAATATTATATTAGTTTATTATATTTTAATTTAAGTTAGAACAATTCGTTTCTATCGTCTTAAGTAATGTAAATTATAGTATGATTTTTCAATAAATGTTCTTTTAACAAAGCCTTTGAATGTATTAATCGACATCACTAGACTTTATTATAGAAACGTATACTTCCTTACATGAGTTGTTAATTTTATGCAGCCTACTAGAATTATAAGTTCATTTTTATTTGTTAAGTTTTATGAGGTACATTCACTCTTTTTATTAAAAGATTAAATATTTTTATGTATGTAGAAGTTATATACTTCTGTGGAATGAGTTATACTTTACTGTACACCATAACTATAATAAAAATATATAAGGAGACAATTTATGTAAATATATGATGGCAAAAGAAATTATCGATTTAAAGCTATTTTTCAACACTGTGATGGATACTTACTTGAGATTGTAAAGTGATGGTGAGCATTTTTTAAACTAAAAATAAAACTGTTAATTTTATAATTTTCCACAATGAATCTTTTTTTATATTTCAGTATTCAGTTAGCCTTTAAATGTAATGTAAAACATTGTAAGAATTAAAATACATATGAATTGTCTCATTTATTGAGACGGTAGTATGTATGTACATAAATAAACAGCCTAGAAAACAGGCCAAAATCAAAATATTCTTTATTCAAGTAGGCTCTAAAACCACTTATGAATCGTCAGAAGTCTGTCTGTTGGTAAAAAAATCTATCACCGGTTTGGAAAGTTGAATCCGCTGAGAAAAAACCGGCAAGAAACTCAACGGTTACTCCTTTAAACATAGTTTTTGTACGTTACAATGTGTTTAGTTTCCATGTGCAACTGTAATCAAGTCCAAACATCTAGTTGGTAGTAATTAAATGACATAAAGTCTGTATTTACTGCCGCTTTTTATTTTGTTTGCAGCTCATTATAAAAGTAGCAATTATTTTTATGATTACATAAGCAGTACATGTTATAAGTAAGATATTCCCGTAATAAAAAAAAGTACAGATGAGACTAAAATTGAGTTAATTTAACTCCTTGTGGTATCCTAATCTGGACAAATACCTTACTAAAATAAGACTGCAAAAGTGTTTTATTTGACTGCATGCATTCAATTCAAAAAATGAAATTACTATCAAAGTTATATTATAAAACTCTTCTAGCTAAGATATTACAACATTTTTTATGATGTGTGTTCACGGTAAAACGCTAACTAGTACACAAATAAAAGAAATAGTATGTACAACAAATTGTATTAGTTCGACGCGGAAGTAACGTAGTGTCGTTTTAAATTGACAGTGTAAATGTATCCCAAAACACATTATTGTAAAAATAACTTGTAAATAGATAGTTCTTGTTGTTAACAAAATATCGTGTCCATGTACAGAGATATTGACCATTTCGTGACACTTTCCCATGGCGTGATAGTTTCGTCCTTTGTTGACCGAGACGAGTGGAATGTTGCCGAGTCGGTTCGACTCATACGTTACAATGACTCTGGAGCCAATATTTACCCTTATTTACATCGATATTTATGAAGTGTTGATCTTTGAGGGTACCGCTTGAAATACACATACATTTTAAAAAGTGAACAAAGTACATGTTAGAAGTGAAACTTCTTTGGCAAGGTAATTTTTAAGTCTTGTTTATATTTATACAAATCTACAACTTTAGATTTCCGAGACTTAGAGGGAGGAGGAAAATGAAGATATGTTACGAATTCAATTGTCATTAAAATATTAAGCGACGGAAATTAATATAAATAATTTATTGAAAACTCAAATGACGCTACGTAAATAAAAATGCAACATGTTTTTGTCAATATTAGATTTTGTTTTCGAATTTAGAAAAGGGAATTTATGAGATTAATTTATTTTATATTTTATGAAAAATAGTATATTAGATTATTAAATGACGAGTGGAAAATTATAATGCCACATGTTATTTGTAAATATTAAAACTACCTAACCTTAAAACGAATTAGCATATAAACGTTGCACATCTTCGTGACGGTAATCATGCGTTTGACCTGTAAAAATTTTAACCTTATGCGACTAATGAAGTTTCGTTTCATAAAGTCCTACTATTAATTCAGACACTTATGTATATATCTTATTTAAATTTTCAAGCGAAGTTGAAATATGTTGAAGTTACTTGGAGACACTTGATGTTAACAAAGTTCTTCAGATCATTAATAAGTATGATTTAAAAAAATGTGCAGTGCCATTGAAAGCCGGCTTTAATGAGTTCATACTGGTGTAGTAATTGATCTTAAACTGTTTACATTACTTGATACGTGATAACAAATGATAATCAAAATTCATATTGGGGAATGCACTTCAAAATGGGAAATCTTTAGTGGTAATTTATGATGTCTAGTTAGCACTAGCTGTTTGCTGCGGTGTTTCCCGTGGAAATCCCAAGCTCGTAGGAATAATAGAGTCCGTACTTAGGGATCGTCGACATTACGAAAGGAGTCACTGCTCAATTTCAAGTCAATCGCGAATAAATTTGAAGATGGAGCACATCAGTTAGAGAGTCAAAGTCTATAACGGACATAGATTTTATGTGTTTTTAATACACCTGATTTTTGAAGTGGTAATTTTTTTACGGATGAAACGCGTAATTAGCGTCACGAAGATGTGCAGCGTTTTTAATGCTAATTCGTCTGAAGGTTAGGTAGTTTTAATATTTACAAATAACTTGTGGCATTTTAAATGGCCATTCGTATTTAATAATTTAATTTAGATAAAATTAAAGTAAAAATATTTCATTTATTTTAAATTTATATTCAAAAACAAAGTTTTATTAATAATCTCTAATATATACAAAAAACTACGTGGCATTTGTTTACGATTCGTCATTTAAGATTTCAATAAATTATTTGGTTGAATTTTCGACACTTTTAATATTTTAATGACGATTAAATTCCTAACATATCCTCCTTTTTCTCTACCTCTATGTTTCAGAAATCTAAAGCTTTAGATTTTAATAAATATAAATAAGACTTAAAAATAAGTTTCACTTCTTACAAGTGTACTTTTTACGCACGCACTTTTAATTTTTATATATTTTCACTGCCACAATTCAATGAAATTCGATCATACAAGTACAGTATCAACAGTTTCATTTCTTGTACGGAACACGGGGTAAGTCACTAGAAAATCAAGTAACTCTAGTCTACAAATGATGTCGATATTATAGCGGTTTTGTTAAGTTCCACATGATAAAGCCACCATAATGAAATGTACATTATATTACGAGGTTATTAAATAAGAAAAATAATGAGTTTCATACCAACGCAGAAAGAGGTCATTTCTTTTTAGCATTGTGTTATTACAGAAGTCTCGAATAACGTCGTGACGAGTTTATTTCATATTCTCTTGTAATAAGATATAAAATCCAGTAATATTTTGTAAATATTTCATATCTTGACGATCGTAAAGATCCGTTTACCTGCTTGTTTGTTGTGAGCCGAAAAGGGGCTGTAGAGAGGACCATTTTTTTATTCAATTTAACGTGTGGGAATTTTAATATGGGTTTCGAAAAGGCACGCTCTAACATCTGCAGATGTGTCACATTTGGTATCTATTTGCAATAGACGTGATATTTTGTTTAACAATACTAATTTTAATTCAAACATTTTTGTTTGTTTCAATTGTGCTAAGATTGGCAGGTATTATTAAGTTAGTAAAGGCCACTTTTTTTTTTGGTTAAAGATTATTGGGCTAATGACTTTAAAACAACTGAACGTTTTCAAAAACCAGTAAAAAACTCAATTCTTACGTAAAACGGTAAAAAAAATGTGATTGTACTTTTTATTAGTCCAATAAAAATGTTTGATTAATGATTAAAAACTTAGGCACTCTCATATAGGGAAACTGTAAGCTAACAGTAAGCAATGAATCAACGAGAATAAAAATTAAAATTGTGAATATATATAAGTTTCATATTAAGTAGTAACTGGTGTAATATTTTTATGTAGTTTATAAATAAAATTAATTACAGACGTTAATAATATTTATATTACCTCGCAGTAAAACAAATTAAATTGTTAAAAATTTTAATTACAGTTTTTTCGCGTTAAGAATGCAGTGAGTCATTGTGAACTTGACCTTGTAAATTGAAAAGATTTGATTGGTGAGGGGGCGGGGCGAGAATGATGACTCGCTGCATGCTTAACGCGAAATACTGTAGGTTCTTATATTAAGTTGCCCTTGTTTGAATGTTTATATAGCCAGTAAAGACCTTTAAAAGATCGTAAAATAATACAAAAGTTAAAAAAAAATCGTTAAATTTTGTTGTTATCTTTTGACGTAATAAATATAACAGAATTTAATAGAATTAAATGTATTTTTAACTTCAGTGGAAAAGTATTATATAACGAATGAACATTAGAACAAGATATACGAATGGAGAATGGGAACCTTTAGTAGATATTGAAAAACATGATATTTTCAATTCTACAACGTGATTGACATATCTAGTGTCAATCCACACACACACACTGACGAATTCAAAAAAAATATTATTAATATTTATACAATAAGAACAACATCCAAACTTACGATTTATCTTTATCTATTGAAATATAAATTAAATATGTTTTCAATTATTGCAAGAGCATTGGTATGTCCACAATAAAAGGTAACTGATGAAACAGAAATTTAATTATGTTAAATATATAGCAAAATATGCAATAAGTTATCTCAGAACATTCAAAAATGCCATAACTTATGTATATTTAAGAAAAACATGGCTTTTCAATTTTTAAAACATTTTACAATGTTAAAGATGGATTGAAAATAAAAGATTCTTCATGTTTTCAACACTAATTAAAATATTATTTTAAGTTATATTTACAAATTCGTGTACTATTAAGTGTTGTATAACATTTACGTTGTAATTTAGTTAAATTTTTAGTTTTATTATATTGTATTGCACGCCACATTGGGCATTAAATTGCAACAAAGAATTTTAAAATTGAATTTGAATTATCTTTTTCTATTGATACATTAAAGCTATTTTTTTTCCAATTACTGCAATATCATTGATTTATGTGCCTATCCACATAATGAAAAATTATTAAAAAGGTGACTGAAAAATATATTTAAACAGACATATAACTTATGTTTATATAATAAGAACACTGTCCGAACTTACGATTTATCTTTATCTATTGAAACATAAAAACAGTACGTTTTCAATTACTGCAACATGATTGATGTATCTAGTGCCTATCCACACACGGACAAATTTATCGCTGCCATCGATAGACGGACAACTATTAATATTATCAGGGAGTGTAGGCTCATCGCGTTAATATAATAATGCAAAGTCATTGAACGGCTCATGTGGCCCCTTGGCAGTAAGCCCTCGGCAGTTTCGATCGCCTTAAATAAACATAATTTCTTAGAAATCTTTTTTGTTGATTTTACATAATCCAAATTCCACATAGGATATAATATTTTTTGAGATAAAAGCTTTTTAACATATCGAGTCTCGAAATATTGTTTTAAAAAACTTTGGGATATCGCCACTAAGGTCAAAATGTTTAGCACAAAAATATAATTTTCATTTCAAAATATAACCGATGATATGGATGTATTCCTGTTTTAATAAAAAGTCAAAGAAAAAGATGAACAATCTGGAATTTACGGGTCTTGTTTTTTTTTTCAGTGTCGATATATTACTACTATTTACTCACATTCTTCATATATGTGTTGTGATTCGATGTTTATTTCAAGAACGAATTTAATTTTGACTTCAAACTTTTCGGCTACGTTTACCACATTATTTGTTTATCATAATCGTCGATACAAGTACAATAAAGTTGATTTAAGAAAATCTTAACTAAATAATAAATGTAGTGTGGTGAACTATTTGTTGAAGTGTGTTAAAGTATGTTTGTGTCGTGATATCCGTCTTTGTATTGACTAAATTAAACGGCGCAAAAGATGACGTATTTTGTAGTTTGTTCGTAAATTCCGACAGGTCTACTTTTAATATTAAGTTTATTAGTGTGAATGTGGCCTAGACGAAGGTTCTTTCTCGCATATCCTTCTTAATTGTCCCAAACTTTCCCACTCCATTTATGATATTCTCCCTCCCTGATGTCCCTCTTCCCATAAATGTAGAATATTTGTTATGTTTTGTATATAATAGTAATTGTAAATATCTATGTAAATATATAAAATGTAAATCATATTGTATTTTTTTTTTACATTTTTATTATTTGGTGGTGGTTTAACAATATATAACTCCACCATTTACAGATGATCAAAATTAAAGTTGTGATGTTCTCATAAACTTGACACTGGCGAGATAATCTGTGCTCAATTGGCACACCTGAAAGCCATTCAACAAAAAAGAAGAAGTGTATTAGTGAAGCATTAAGCAATTTAAAAGAATATGTGTTATTAATTTCAACATATATCTTATTAAAATTTGCAATATGTAATGAATTAATTTTTTTATTAAAGCACTCATAAATTCTTATTTTAAACTTGTAGTATATATCAGTTTTCAATTTATTTTGAAAACTGATTGCTTCTGTGGATTGAATATAGATACACACATTCTTAGTGAGTGTCTATGTTGCGAAAAGAACATGTCTGCCCAATTCGAAGTTATTCAAGCGAAAGTATTCAAGTTCTCGCAGCAATTTTTTTTTCTATTCCGACATAATAATCGCAATCATTAAATGTGGGTTTTGAGTTATAAATATTGCAACGAAAACAATTTTGTTATATAAATTTATAGTATATATCGTAAATACGATATATATGAAAGCCTTACAATGATAATGCAATATAATATCTTTTAACAAAGAGAAAGATCTGTTGTTTTTAATATTGTATCATTAATTACACTTTATTGTTGTATTCAATTGTATTGTTTTCTAAATGAAAATATATTTCAAACATTAAGGGGACACAAATTTTAATTTAAATCCGTAATCGACTAATAAGAAGTAACTAATGTTGAAATCAGCTGGAGTTCTAGAAAGAAATCCGACGCCCTGCGGGACGCCCAAACAATGCCTCCCAAATTAAAAGGAACCGTAAGCGATTCGACTTGAGCCTCGCTAAATTTATTACTCCAAGTTTTTATTCTTTGTTTCGGTCGCTAATGAGATTCGAATGCTGCTGTTATACGAGATCTCAGAGAAGAGATTAAAAACCTTATCAAGACCTATTGGGGTTTCGTAATTTGCGTGTTTTTCGTCTATTTTTTTCTAAACTATAGCGCAATGATATAATACAATGTACTTATAAGAGACAAGCTGAAATTCTGGTTTCTAACTTTGTAACTATAATAGAAACCATCGTTATATTGTTCGATTACAGAAATGAGGTCCTGGGTTCGAGTCCCGGGTCGGGCCAATGCAAATATCAATATTGAGTTTTCTATTAAGATTTTCTCAATATTTGCCCGAAGTTGGGAAGTTGGCGGTGTGCTCCACTCCCGTGCCTCGGAGAGCACGTTAAGCCGTCGGTCCTGCAACTGATCTCTCTCCGCGAGTGTCTCATTCCAGTGTCATCAGATTATGAAGGAATAGAGAGTGCATTTGTGTACTATGTCTGCCAATCCGCACTGGAGCAGCGTGGTGGGTCTATGCTCTAAAAACCCTCTTTCATATGAGTGAGGAGGCCTGTGCCCAGCAGTGGGACGTTAACGGGCTGCTACTTACTTACTTTTTATATTGCACAAAACGTGCAATATATCAATTAGGATCTCGGGTTTTATTAAAAGAAAAATTCAAAAAAATATCTATTCTCACAGTACCTTTGCAATTTATATTGAATTACTCATCTCTACAGCAAAAGGAGCAAAATACACCATTTTAATACAAGAAACAAAAACAAACTTGTTATGCCACATCTTAGATTGAAGAAGGTTCAGAAATTATTTGTCCGGTTAAACATACGCATTTTTGATTAGATACCCGGATCACTTCTGGGTTAGCCTCCACATAGTTTTAAAAAATATGTTAAAAATGCCCTATTACAAAAAGCATGTTATAATATTGAAGATTATTTAATTGACATAAGTGTTTTGATTCCAGTTGCACATGAAAGTTTATTGTACGTACAAAAACTATATTTAAAGGAGTAACCGTTGAGTTTCTTACCAGTTTCTTCTTAGTGTCAATTTTCCGAACTGGTGGTTGATTTATTATCAATGGACAGACTACTGACGAAACAAAAGTGCGTTTTGAGCCTATTTGAATAAAGAATATAATTTTATTTTAACAACGAAGAACATTTTTAAAACGCATTTATTAACTTCGCCTGTATTATTTTATTTTACATACAGCATAATAACACATTATAATAGAAATGAAATAGACAGAACATACACCAATAAAATTATACAAAACCCACAATATAAAAAAACGTAATGAAAAACAAAATAAAGCAAAAATTAATTTAAATGAAATAATTAGACTAAACTGTATTTATTATAATGGTTTCGATTTGCTTCTCAAATAATGGTAAATGCAGTTAAATAAATCTAAGCTTGATAATAACAACACATTGTAATTGTTACAAGAGCGAAACACTTAGCTATGTATTTCGCACTTGCAAAAAAAAATCAAAAGGTCGATTTAAATGTACAAAAAAAAAGGTAAGTAGCAGCTCATTAACATCCCACTGCTGGGCACGGGTTTCGTCACTCATATGAGAGAGGGTTTTCAGAGCATAGACCCACCACGCTGCTCCACTGCGGATTGGCAGGCATAGTACACAAGTGCACTCTCTACGCCTTCACTTTCATTGTCTGATGTGACGGGAATACGACACGATCAGAGAGAGAGATCAGGCGCATGTATGTCTGCATGTTACTAAATATTGAGTTTAATGTTTTATTAATCAAGATATTCTAATCGTAATTATATTAAAAGATGTTTTTCACTTCTTTCTGTTAGTTTCTTTACACTCTCGTTCCCAATCGTTAATAAAATACGTTTTTTATCCACTGACCTTAAAATACATTTTTTTTTAATTTATAAGCCATGACACTTGATGCTAAGACATTATTGTCTAATATTAATTTAAAACAAAAAAACATTTAATGAAAAACGGCAATCTATTGAAAGCTCATGACAAAGATTCAAATGTTTCTTTCTACATCATGAGCACGAGAAGTTCGTGCGAGATGGCTTACAAATTTACTTTGTGTTTTTATTATTACTTCCAATAATGACACTTTTCTTTAAGTATTTTAGAAGTATAATTTATCATATCATTGTTTTGGTATACCTAACTATGAGTAATTAAATATTTAAAACTGAAAGTTTCGTGGTTTAGCGATATATCGACAAATCAACTAAAACACGTATAATCGTGGTATATACCCGTAAGTAACAGGGTATTAGTATTGCTATTTTAATGAAAAATATTAATATAATATGCTACATAACAATAAGCAAGTGAATATAATTTATAATGTCGCACAATAACCTATACCGATAATATCTATAACATTAAAAGCTCTTGTACTTGCCCTATTCAAGTCATAGACTATCTCGAACCTAAATTATAATAAATAGTCAAAGTAAAATCTACAAAATCTACATAAGAAAGAAGTATTCTTTATTAGTACAGCGAACACGGACAATTTTGCGGCCTGTAATTTAGATAAATACACTTTATAAAATAATTTGGAGCGAGTAAGATGATTATACAGAACTGCAAGCAAATAAGCACTATACCAGAGCAAAACTATACGCAATTTTATTACATCGAAATAAAGCTCGAATTGATTTGTTGGAATAAGGCTTCGCGGGTGGTCTAAGTCGAGTTAACTGTTGAATTGAAACAGGAACAAGAATGCAAATTTCAACTTATGTTTATAGCCCGTGAGCTCTAAAAGTAGAATGTCTTAATTAATTTAGAAAAATATATATATCTCTTTTTATATAACGGTTTTATTTGGATAAATAGTATCATTTATATATAGATTATATACTCAACTAATAATATGTTTTATTTTAATTTAACTGTAATAAGTATCTGTCTATTTACATCTAGTATATAACTATAATAATAAAGGACTAAGTGGTTTAGGACTAACCTAACCTTAATAAAAGGAGTTTTTTTAAATTACATTTAGTGTAAAATTGGAGGTAGGTACTGTTTATTTATAGAAACACACACTAACTCACATTAACTAACAACTTTTATTCCCTCCACTATTTTAATATACACAACTTACACAATACTAATAATTACTTCACTATTAGAATTTATACATTTTAGTATTACTGCTCTTAAAACAACTACTTCACGAGACACAGCTCGAAAGAATAACTTAACAAAATTGTCCGATCGTTAATGTTACCTCGCATTGCATTACATTTCGTAACATTGCACAATGTCCATGGTATTTTTAGTGTTGCCATTATACCACTCAACAACTCAACATTTCAGAGCCATCCAACTATCCATAGTCATGATACACGTCAAAATTTTGTCAACTATATTAACATAATACGTTTTAAAACATGCAATATCACAAATTTGTTTTCATTTCACTTTCAACCTACTCTTGCTTTACAACGTAAAATTACAATCCTCATAGACTAATTAGTACTATAACTTTCGACGTTAACTACTTAGAATGTACCTACTTCTTTTATCAGTCTGTATCAAAGGACTCACACCTCGTCGTCTTGTTTAATAATAACACTACCTTATTGTATCACTACATTTTCACTAACTTACACTATAACACAAAATTACAATCCTTATAGACTAATCAGTATGACTTTGACATTAACTACTTAGAATGTATCTTATTGTTTATTAAATCTGTGTCAAAGGACTCACACTTCTTGTTTAATAATAACACTATACCTTATTGTGTCCAATTTAAAAGGTTTAGCCTTTTAAGTCTTCCTTTATTTAAGTGTTATCCAGAAGCTTAGAAGTCTCAAGCTCTATTACACTAACATTACCTAGAGCATCATATAGTCAGGGGACTCCGTAGCTACAAGAACAGTACAATTTTGTTAGCGTTTCATAAAGGGTTACTTGAAACATTTACGGAGGTAGATAGTTACACATAAATCCATGGACGCAATACAAATTAAGTGCGGCAAACTAGATCCATTGAACAATGCGCCGCTCTTTTGAGAGCCTGACGACGTTAAGTAGGAACAAAGGGACAATAGTGAAAGAACGGAGTATCGAAGCGTGGCGTTCCAGCGCCTGCTTCCGGTAACGTGGGAACGCCTTTTTATTAATGATAATATTCTCCGCAATATCAAAACAACCCTGCCTCTCGTAAATCCAGTTAAAAGCACATTTATTCAGAGTTTAGACGAGTTTACAGTTTAAACGTTTGCCATTTAATAATAGTGTTTACTTCGGCTTTATACATTATCATTACATATTGTTATGGCTTTTAGTAATTAGGTGGACATATTTAATTCTATTTTAGTCTTGTATATACCTTTATTCTTCTTCTACACAGATATGAAACAAGTAAGGCAGAAACTTAAGCGAACAGAACAATTAGGGGACTTTATCGTTTATTAGCGACTTCCAGCAGACAACCTTAGGGTTAGGGTGATTATTTGATGTTATCTAATATATTTTATAATATTAAATAAATATATAAAGAGCTCTCGAATATAAGGGGTATGTTTTTATAGTAGTAAGTGAAGATGCGAGAAGGAGATTGTATTTGACTTTACGATTGTATTATCACACAGTCTAAATTACTGTCGCGTTAATGATATAATAATCGCAATCTAATCACCATACATATAAAACAAAGTATTAAAATTAATTTGGACATTTCAGAATTGATCAATAGAGTGTAAGCACTTTTCGATCAAGCAGAGGTATAGATGTTTTTCGAAGGATTTGTATAGTAAGCCTTTGATTGAAGAGGGCAACTCATTCAAGATGCATACTATCAAATAGTAGAAACTGTGTGTATGTATAGCAGTTTTGCAATATAGATTTTGGAGGGCTTATTGTTAGTTTACTTTCAAGTATCTCGAAGCATTATAGATTACAAACAAGGATAAACATCTACCACAATAACATACAATGCTTATCAGAAATTAAATTGGAGGAATATCCAGATCTAGTGATCGCCTCGAAAGCACTCCAATGGAACACATTTAATCAAATAGTTCGCAAATAGATTTTCGAAAGCCAGCAGATTCAATATCAATAGGACTCTGGGGAATATGGCCACATCTATACATCTCCAAACAATGCTTCATCAACTAGGTATATAGCTACCTCGAGTTCGACACGTCATTTCACGGCCCATCGGCTTCTGTTCTATTTAGCGTTCCTATTTTCTTGACGAAATACCGACGCAATCGAGAGCGATGTGCTTCAATTGTTCGCTGTCTTCCTCTTTACTTTTTTATACCGTGGTTAAACTCTGTCAATAGATCTTAAGTTGATTTACGTGAAATTATATTATCCCTTTGGACCAACGCTTAAACCAAGACGAAATAAATACTTTACATCGAAAGTAAGGACAATTTTGAACGGTATGTTTCAACTCTGATGACATTTTCTGCTACCAATATAGAAAATACGAAGTATTGCTTAATATTTTGTAATTATATCTTCCCCATTATTTGTGATTATATATCACCATCGCCACCAGCTGCATCTTTAAACCTATAGATAGATTCGTATGAGTAATAGATATTGCTAGTCACGTTTTGATATCGATGTATGATTAGTTTCATTAAAACCAATAAATTTTATATAGATCAATACCTCTTCTATTGCAACGTGTCGAAGTAACGGGCAAAATTTATCAACTTTAAAAAATGTGGTCAAAAAAAGCTACGGCCATTGTTATAAATAAAATAACTTTATTTCAGGTTAAGGCCCATAGAAACAATTACATAGAAATTACATGTACAATGAATTTAAATAAAATGTACACATGAATAAAAAGAAATTTCACAATGAAATCAAATTAAATTTAGTTTTAATTATAGGTCGAAAATGAAAAATAAAATTAAGAATGTCAAATTACAAATGAATGCAGAAAATTATAGTTAAAAGTAACATAAATTAAAAAACTTCACTTTTAAATTTAATTGATTTCTAAACGACAAGACGAACATCAAAAGTCTGACAAGAAAAAATAGTTTCAAAGGGAAAACGAAATTGTTGTTTTTTACCATATTTCAAACATTTTCATGTTATTTCACAAATAATTTAAAACTAAGATTAGCCAAATTAGTCCAGCCGATCTCGAATATTAGTGACACTAAAGAACATCGATTGATTTATTAAAATATACACACTAATAACATGACAGACATATTTTTATCCAAATTAAAAAAAAAGAAAACAGATATCAACTATAGTGCCATTAGTCGAAAATGTATATTAACACTGGTTAAGTAGTTACAAAGTGTTTCATATACATATTTTGTAGGTAATTAAAATAAGGTTAACATCTTTAAGTAAGAAATACGAGAAAACAAATTTAAAGGAATTTTTTAAACTTTTCATTTAAAAAAAGCTTCTTACGATTACAGACTTAAATAATAAATTTCATTTTACTATTATAAATTTAAAATATCTTAAACCTGTCCAGTAAACGCGTAGCTGCTTAATAAAAGGTCACAATATTCTGATAAACCAAGTTGAGACTTTCGCAATACCCTTTATGCCTAGAAAGGTATAATAGGCCATTGGCCTCGGTTATCATGACTAACTTGATGATAATTGCTTACCTAATACGGAAAACTATTTTAATATATGTACATGTTATACAATGTCCATTGTATTTATATGTGAAACGAGAACTTCGTCTGTATAAGGAGTGAAAATTACTTTCTTGAATTCTATGACTTTTATATAAAAACAAGTAATGCACAAAAATTTAAGCCAGTTCTTCCTTAAATCTATATTAATAATAATAAATATTAATATTATTAATATAACTATATTAATAATAATAATAAAAAATATATTTCAACATGAGTAAACAAATAAAAAATCACCCCATTAACGTCACTTTATGAAGTAACGTTAATGGGGTGGGTTGATGGGGGAACTATGTCCTGGATTTGGTCCAGGAACGTTCGCCTTGGTCTTCCCCTTCCAACTTTCGCATTCACTCTTGACTCATAAATCCTTTTTGTCAGTCTCCTTTCATTCATTCTCGCTACGTGCTCAAACCATCTAAGCATACCTTTCTCAATTTAAGTCACTACATCGTCTTTTATAACACAACGTTCTCTTATCACACTATTTCTTACTTTGTCACCCAGTTTCAATCCACTCATATAAGGTGTATTAAATAAGTTATAAGGTTTTCTAAACTGAATTTCACTAATTTAAATAATTAAAATTCTAATTCTCGTTACTATTAATGCTTTTCTGTTACAGAATTGAAATTTATTAAAATACAAATAATATTAAAATCCAAAATGACACTCTCAATAACCAAAATGATGTTCCAGTACGATATTGTTTGTCAAAATAATGCTGTATTTTAGTTTAAGAAGCAAATTATTTGAATGAGATTTAGTTGGTAAAGTCTTAACGTCCCACAACTGGGCCCAGATCTTCACACTCACAGGAGAGAGGGTTGTAAACAATGTAACTGCCACGCTACTTAACTGCGGGTTGGCAGACTACATACACCCTAGAATTACTCCCGGGATATGCAAGTATTCTATGTTTTCTATCATTATAAGGCACAGTGATGGATTGGAAAGAACAAATTACTACGTAAGTTTCATTTTTTCGAAGATAAATTCAACGAAACTTGCCCAGGATTTCAATTCGAGATTATCTAAACGAGAATCTACGGATCCGACTACTAGGCCATCATGGTTTTGTCGTAAGCCTATATAAATAAATTACGTCACAGCGAGACACACAGTTGCACTGATCAGCCTAAAAGTGGACAATATAAACGCTTCGCCAAAGCTATAAAGATTGCCAAATGATTTCCTTAAAAGCTATATTTTTCTCAGTAGTCGATCGCAGACATTAGATAAGGGTGTCTAACAAAACTAACAAGTAAGGAGATCTCTTGCCAAATACAACCCCTACGCGGAAGCTCCACTCGAACGGGGAAAGCATGATTTATTGGTGAAACTTCTACCATTACTCATCTCACCATTCGTTACTCCAATAAAAAGAACGTCTTCCGATAATTTATTAGAAGCGGTATGGAATTTTATTGCGGCTGTCTATTTTAGAGTGCTCCCCGTCGTCGTTATTAAACCGTAAATAACTAATATTATTTATGACAATTTCAAAAATTTCGAAACACTCAATTTCGTGGCCTAAAACTGTTTTATGGTGTACTGAAATTTTTTTTATCTTTTAATTGACTAACTGGTGATGGCAATTAAATGTAACATAAAATGATTAATGACAATCCATTTCTATACTTTCTACTTCTGAATATTTTATCGCTGCTTTGGATTAACAATCATACAATTCAATTATTTTTAATTTTTATTGTGGACACTGAAGAATCCTGAGCACTCTCTATTTTCTTGTGTTAAAATCTTTCATATAAATCAAATAAAATGATGCTTGAGCAACACTAAATATTGATTATAATTGGATGATTAAAAGGTTTTAATATTCAAACAGCTCTCCAGCAAAGTTGGCTTATCTAAATTGTGTCACTTTTGTTTCAACGCAGCGTTTTGTAATAATTATGTAAATTTTTGTGTGTTTGTTTTATATTCGCCAGTTCTCCGGTAACGAAAAACAAGTGGCACCATATTAATTACTTGTAATTGCGCGACGCTTGCAATTAACTCAATTGATTTGAAACCGATGTTTGTGATAATTAATTTAGTTATTTCTAATGAATCCCACGGTAAATTATGCGAAATGATCGCCTTTTTGTAATTTTTTTATGTGCCTTATACAAATTTTTGTAGAGTTCACTATACGAGTATATCTTTCTATTCTGTCTCATATACATGAATTATTCTTCGTGGTTACATCAAATACTCTGTGAGTAACGTTGAACAAAGATTACGCCTTAATAAATCCTATCACAACACTTTAGATTAGCCGAGATAAGCACGGACAAATAAATAAATAATTTCCGTTAACGCTCCACTTCAGAATCACGGCAAGACATTTTATTTTGTCATAATTATTAATGAAATATAAATCAGCTACAAAGTTAACAATATTATATACTAATAATCTCGTTAACATCCCACGACTGGGCAAAAGTTTCGAAGCATAAAAGGAGATATTGCTTGATCTTTAGGCCCTCTTTGCTGTCTGGAGTAGTGCATAATTTCTACATATAACATAATTGAAATATCTAATTTTATACTAAGACTCCGGCCATGCTTTGTAATAGCTAAATATTCTTTTCCAATAAAAGCTAAATTTTAATTGATTCTCTATAATTGAAGTTTTTTCGCCACTGAATATTTGCACTTATCTTCTTCAATGATAACGTTAAACATATCACAATAATAAACTACTATCCAAATATGTCTAGCTTCTGTAATATTAAATATGAGTTCATGAGTTAGTCAACTAGTCTGTTAAATATATAAAATAGGGAAAAAAAAATATTTTTATTCGGACCAAGGTACGAAAATATAAAAAAAACTACCCATAAATGTTGCACCTCAACACCAGTTCAAAGCTAGAACATAAACAGATAATAAAAAACAAGTAAAAGAGAAGATGTATGTGATAATAAACAGTAATAAAATGGAGCCATAAACAAATCTGATTTATAATGAAACGGAAACTCCAAATAGAGCGTTTCTTCGAAGAGCAATTTTTTAAAATTTCTTGAAAATATACGTTGATGTGTTTAAGTTCTAATTCAATGTAACAAACTTATGTTTTTGTATACAAAAGTAATGAGTATACAAAGATTTTTAATTAAATAAGATTTCAGGAAATATCACAAAACTCCTCTGTTGCTTAGTTGTATTTATATTTTTTATTAATAATTCATAGCAATGTAAAGTAACTTTAAATAATCTATTTATTGTCAAAATACCACCAGAATATAGCTTCCTAATTACATTATAACATACACCCACCTGTTATATCGACGGCAAACTTGCGAGTAAGTTTGAAAATTTCCCAGAGATGAACTTTTCAAAGTTGAATTCTGTCAAAGTTGATTAAACTTCGCTTTTAAACTTGACAAACAAATCCAATTGGTTCAACGCGGCACATAAACGGGAATGGCAGTAGATAAAAGAGTTTTTCCCACTTCAATATTCACAGAGAACTTTTTCCAAAAACTTACACTTCACGTAAAAGTGAAAAACACAACGCACTAAACAAAAGCTTTGTCCTTAATTAAGCACTATGTTCACAGGCCTCAACGAAAAGTTTTTATAAAACACTACACAATATTAACATGTGACCACATTTATAAGACCGGTTCGTAAAGTAAACGAGAGCTCGGGACGATAACGTACGTATGTACCGTAGGGCCGCACGAGGCGCTCTGCCTGCATCGTAGGAACAAGAGCGGCGAGGGGGCACGGACAGACGAAAATGGCTTCACAAGTAAATTTTTTTCTCTTTCCTCCTTTAATTCCGCATATGCCGAGGGTAGCCGATGAAGCACACGCATGCGCCCCAACCCCAACCAAAAACCTAGCAAGTTAAGATTCATTTTAAATCAAATAGAACCTTACTTCATTACAATAAAGTACATTTCAAAATAACAGTAACCAAAATACCAATAACAATAACTGATTTTTTTAAATAACAGTAACATACATTATTGTTATTTAAAAATGTACTTTAACTTGTTACATCAAAGTTCAATTTAATAACTTCTATGAAATTATTAACCTTGCCATTTTTAAACCAAATAGTCTTGTAACCAAACCATGTAGGGTTGTAACGCAATGGGTGCTCTACATAACTTATTGGGTCATTTATTGAAGCCACTGTTTAATACCCTTTCCATGTCGGGTTTTGGTGCTGACGCCCATACAATGAAAGTTAGAATATTAATCAGTGTTATTAATACTTTGATCTGTCTAAACTTCAATTAATTTTAAATCAACGGCGATTCGAGGTTATATCGCAAAGTTTGATGATAGTTAAACTTTGATAGAGCTTTACTAAAATACAATTTATACACGAGAACTTTGTTTATTTATCATTTACTACCAATGCCCCGCGGTTTTCCGATGTAACAACGTCGTGACCACGATCCATGCAACTGGGTCGAAATATCGGCAAATAACCGTTCAAATAGTCAATATGTTAATAAACCACGAAAATTTATGTTATTAAGAATATTATACGAGTATTATTGCAGGGAATTGGTGCTTTTACTTCATATCAGCCTAGCAGATCGCGGGTAAAACTAAATTCCGTGTCGCTTTTGATAATTGAAGGTGGACAAAAATAAAAGAGGAAGGAATTGACATCTGAGTGAAATTGAGACATTTACGATTCAAGATTGTTAAGGAATTTATTTTTCATATTTGTCATATCATAGATCATTTATTGATTTCTCATATAATTTGATGTGCTTTTAAGTTAAGTGTTGTGCAAGAAAGGGGTAAGTTGCTTTATTGATATGATACTTCGTCGCTTGTGACAATAAGAAATATAATAATGTTTGCTTTATTGTCACAGCCTACCGCAACGCCCTTTCTTTTCTTGGTTGAGTAACGACACCACCACTTAATAACCCTGACGTGGTCGCGGCTTGGTTTTTGGCAGAATTCCGTGACAATAGGCACCCAACCGGAGGCCTATTGAAATTAAACAAAAATTCTCCTGGCGTCCAACCTTAGTTTAGTACTTTTAGTTTCTTTATTAGTTTCTAGAATTAGTTAGTAGGCATAGGTTAGTTTATAGGCATAGGTTTAGTTAGTTACAATAAATTATTTTGCACAAAGTTTATGTATTATTATAATAAACCCCTAACAATGTATAAAACAATTAGTTAATTTCTTAGATTGAAATTTTAAAATTCGTTATATCATTTTAATGGAAAATTATATTTTAATAATTTCAAAGTATATGGTGTCGCTGATTGGAGGTAAACTCTCGTTGGTGAGCATAATTGGCGCAATGCTTGCTAACGAGACAGGCTGGAAGGCAGTCGCTACCTTCTGCGAATCCGTTATGTCGCTGAAGGAGGCATCGGAGAGGGTGAGAGAGAATGTCATCGGCGTTCCACCTATCCGACGGAGGAGGCAGCGCAGCAGGATGCGTAGATTTGCGCATCTTCTTCCCCTTCCATAAACTATTGAGATGAGGCGGCTACACCTGGGGTACCAGAGTGGATTGTGTACTTGTACCTCTGGTTATCCACTCAGGGATGTCGAGGGCTCCGCTGGGTTTTAGTGGGTATTCTGATCTTTCAGTGAGACCCACACTCGGGGTACGTAAATGCATTTCCCAGCGTCAAAGAAAAAAAAATTACAGATATTGAAACGGTCCCTAAATAAAATATCATTTAATAGAACAATTATTAATACAAAGGTGTAAATAATATGGTTTAAATTTTGTCGGCACTTCTATTAATTTTTTAAGTAGTTGCAGTGGCATAACTATAGTAGTTGGACATATGATATTACGAACTTTTTTATAGATATTAATACGTTATTAATCATGTAATTGCAATTTTATAATAACAAAGATATTAAAGAACTTGAAATTATCCTTTCATACCAAATAGAACGCAGCATGTTCTCTATTTTGTGGTCTATTTTATGTATAGATTAGCCAATGTATAGCTAATGTTATACAAAGACTCAATTAGTGAAATTAGCTCGTTATACGATGAAACAGTAAACGGAATCGACCGCAGAGATATGAGTTCACTATCTTTAAAAATATTGGTTAAATACCCAATAACGACTCTTGCTTGTCCAGAAATCCAACCCAGATTTGTAATCAAATAACGCAAGCATGGAACAGTGTCAAACAATCATCGTATCCACCTTTTTTGTATCTATTTTCATCTTTTCCAACGTTCAATGTTTCGTGTGACCGTTTAAAACTAGTCTCCTTCAATTTGGCTGCCGTTCCCTTGCGACCTGTCAATCGTCCGAGCTCACTATTCTACGGGAATTCGGATAAAAGAAAAATTCGTTTTACATTCACTGGCGATTCGGATTTCTTGCTGAATTTATACATTTTATCTATCAATCTATCTATCTTTATGCCGAAAGACTCTTTATGAATATTGTCTTTTAAATAATCTAAATACACGTTTATTTATACAATATAATTCTTCTGATTCGTGTAATGTATATAATTCAATTTTTATAATTTGGCTGCCTGATTTTATGCGTGTAAGGTAAGTAGCAGCCTATTTACTTTATTTAGTTGCTAAGATAAATATACCCCAGAATCCCTTCCGGGATATGCAGGTTTCACGATTCCATCAGCGAAAAGCACAGGGATGGATTAAAAAGAACACTCAAACATGTAAGTTTTATTTTTATAAAGAGAAACTCAAAATTGCATGCACAGGATTCGAAACCGCCGATTTCTCTAATTAGATTCTTTTTTAAATAAATAAATTTACAATTGAAATGCGAAAAGAAGTTACCCGCGTAGTCTGTACTTATTTACGTGACCTAACTCCTAAACGGATGGACCTATTTTGATAATTTCTGTGTGTGTTTAGGTGGATTCAAGAATAATTATGATTGTTAATTTGATCTGATAAATAAAAGATGTCCCCTACATTTCCTCAGGAACGGCAAGCACGTCGGTGTCACCACCAGGAACAGCTAGTTATATACTACCTGGTTATACAAGCTACTATATGTACAAGCAAGGTAAACCGAAACATAAAAATATTATTAGTAAAGATTTCCTAGCAATCTAGTTATTAAATATATATTTGAAAGATTTTAGTTAAAAGCCATATTATTTAATGTAATGGAGAGTTGTACTGTAAATAATAAACAGTTCCACTGTTAAAAATTCGTTGTTTGAATATATCATATATCATGCTATATGATGATAAAATAATCTAGCTTAAAATATTTAACACAATCCATTTTGCTTATCAATTTGTTTGTTGGTAATTTTTAAATGACAGGATGTTAATTTGAGATAGACGTCAGTAAACCATTCTAATCTAAATGAAAAAATATATATGAGTGCTTACCAGACAAAAACATGAAAACTTCATCAAGGTGAAGATAAAAATACGAATACACAACTATTTTTTTATTTTATACGTTCATAATGTAATAACATTTTCTATATTCTTGACAAGTTAACGTTTGGCTATAATTGCATACAGTCTAAGATTGAAACACGCTGGAAAAATTTAGGTTTTTTAAAATTTTTTATTGCTGAAAGTTTAACGCTGACTGTGATCTTACCTGATGGTAAGTGATGATGCAGTCTAAGATGGAAGCGCGCTAATGCGGTAAGAGGCGATACCCCTTATGGTTTCTACACAACATCGTACCGAAACACAAATCTCTTTGTTTGGCGGTACGTCTTTGTTGGTAGGTTGGTAACAAGCCACGGCCGAAGCCTCCCACCGGTCGAAACTCCGACAAAAAGAAAGCGAATATTCCCACTATCAGGTCGTCAGTTACCTCTAGTCCATTAATACAAAAATATTTTTTAAAGTGAAACTTCTGCAGGCGCATAAAGGTAAAATCTTTACGGATGAAACGCGTGATTAGCGTCACGAAGATGTGCAGCGTTTTTATGCCAATACGTTTGAATGATAGGTAGTTTTAATGTTTACATACAATATACATATGAAATTTTATTTTATTACTCATTATTTAATAATTCAATATACTATTTTCACAAAATATAAAATAAATATAATTCATAAATTCTCTTTTATAAATTTTAAATTCAAAAACAAAATTTAATTAATAATATTGACAAAAAAACGCGTGGCATAATTATTTACAATTCATCATATATGATTTCAATGAATTATTTGTATTAATTTACGATACATTACGATTTGAATGACAATTAAATTCATTAAATTCCTAACATCTTCCTTTTTCTCTACCTCTAATTGTCGGAAATCTATAATTTGTTATACTTCTGACGTGTGTACTTTGTTTAAATATATTTCATTAAATATTTTTTTTATTTTATTCTTTATTGGTAATCAAACAGCGTACAATTTTGACATTTTTTTTACATTACATTTAACGCTAAATATAGGGCCATATCATATTACGTCTATTTACATAAATAAAAATTAACAGAGTGAAGCTAAATTAAATAATAAGGTAAACAATTTTGTATGTGCGTGCGTGCGTGCGTGCGTGCGTGCGTGTGTGTGTGTGTGTGTGTGTGTGTGTGTGTGTGTGTGTGTGTGTGTGTGTGTGTACATTGCTTGGCGTCGCGTCTTAGGAAGTGGTGTGGTATATAGACCTGCAACTTCCTAATTTGCCCTGCCAGAATTCGAATTCAAAACCTCAGTTAACGAAGCCATTACTGGCAATATTAAAACCATCAAGCCTGCCAGTATTTCTTTTATTTTACGTGAGAAATATGTGGATTATTCATTCATTTCTTTCAATTCCACCAACGTAATTTGCACTCTCCCTATATGTGATACAAGTAGTCAGTTGTTAATAAAATATTTTGTTTTTCTAGTTCAAATATTTAAAAAAAAAAAACTGTTAATGTTGTTCTCTTTTAGGTAAATAATTTCTGTACATTTTTTTGTATCCCTAACAAATGAAACGGATTAAACATTCCAGTTATGTAGTGTACAGTATAGACTATATTAGTTCCTATTAGCTGTTTCGTACGCGTACTTTCTTATCCCGTAGGAATATGGAAAAATCCGTATTATGAAATTTATATTGCAATATGAATTCTTATTATGAAGTTCAAGTTAATCGCGCATAGTTATAAAGACTTTGTAAAGAGTTAATAAATTTATTTGGTAGTTTAAAATCATCTTTACATTATTGTTTTATATAATGAAAATCGGTTTGAAGCGCATAGTTGGATGGTTGTACATAAGTCTATAAATGAAGTTTTTAAACTTTTTTGTTAAGTGGGATTTTAAAATGAAGACTTCCCTGTGTAAATTATTTCACACTTTATTATCAAATGGAAATGAAATATTTATTAAGCGTAACATATGACGTGTTTTTCCAAAGGATTTCCTTTCCTGCCAAAGAGATACGTGATCCAAATGAAGAAAACTGGTGCACTGATATGTATTCCGCATTGTTTCTCTTTGGATAGTCATCGGCATCAGGAAAAATGTCTAACCATAAATTGGTAAGGTTAAATAAAGTTAGTACAAAGGTGAGTTGTACTGTGGTGGACTACTGAAATTGTTACATCCCACAAATTTTAGATTAAAACAGATTTAAAATATGTAAGAAACATATTAAAGTCCCACTTCTGGGTACACCTTCTGTTCTGATAGGAAAGTGGGTATAATTACAGTTCCATGGCGGATTGCCAAGCCCCGCATAGCTTCAAAATTACTTTTAAGACATTGACGCAGGAAAGAATATTGTAGTAACCAGCAAATCCGTACTTGTTTATCAGAAAAAAATTAAAAGTGCATGCGTACAAAGTACATATGCCTTTGACGGTACCTTCTCTCTCCTTTCTTTGACGGTTTCCCTAATGCCAGGGTTGCCTGGAAGAGATCGCCAATGAGCGATAAGACCAACCAATTGCACACTAGAAGTACCTTATACTGAGTAATGGTACATCTATTTTTAGCGTGCTGTCATTAAAGAATATTATCTATATGTCAGAAGTGAAACTTATTTGGCAAACTAACTTTTAAGTCTTGTTTATATTTATACAAAAATCAAAAACTTTAGATTTCCGAAACTTAGAGGGAGGGAAAAAGGAAGATATATCAGAAATTTAATGAATTTTATTGTCATTAAAATATTAAAAGTGTCGAAAAATAATACAAATAATTTATTGAAATCTCAAACGACCAGTTGTAAATAAAAATACCACGTGATTTTTGCCAATATTAGAAATTATTAATTAACTTTAAAAAAAAACATTTTTTAATTAAAATTTAGAAAAGAAATTATGAAGTATATTTATTTTATATATTATGAACAATATAAAATTAAGTTATTAAAAGACGAGTGGCTAATTAAAATGGCAAATGTTATTTGTAAATATTGAAACTTTCAAACAGAAACATACAAAATGTGTCGCTAATCACGCGTTTCATTCGTAAAAATTTTACCTTCATGCGCCTAAATAAGTTTAACTTCAATAAATCATGCTTACCACACACATACATCACAAATTGCTTAGAATCGACCAACAAATTAATTAATTTGTGTTGAGTCTGACTCCTAACCAGATTCCTATGTTTAGAATATCACATATCCATCACATGTGGACATTTACCTTATTATGAAGCTAGTCATTGCCCCTGGTAGATCGTAAAAAAACGGAGAAACCAAGACAATAAGAAAGAAACTTAAACGACATGTTCAGCAAATAACTCATTAATTATAACAAATACATAAAATTTATTGCAAATTGTTTCATTTAAAACACAATACTAAAGTTATTAATGTTTGAATAGGTAATAAATCGAGGAAGTAGAATTGTGAAGTGGTGAAATAGTTTGATGCGCATTCATCGGCCGACCACGATTGTCGGATTGCGTGTGCTGACTTGATAACGAAGCTAAAAGTAAAATCTACTGTGAAATATTGACACGCTGTTGTCGAAATGTTGCTCTATTTCCGGGTGACTAACAAATATTTATCACTTCATTTTTAAGTATTTATATCTATGTCGATGTAATTGGACCAATTAAAAAAAATCCACCATTTTCACGTTTTTGTATTGAAAGTTACCTATTAATTATTCTAGTAAACAATGTGTAATTAAAAATTCATATTTAAGAGTAAAATTACTTAATCTTATAAAAAGCTTACCTTCTCCTCAAAGTCTAATAAACATATCACATTGAAACTTTGTTAGCTACTAGTAATAAGTTCCCAAGGTTTAAAAGCCAATGTGCACATAAGTTTTTATACTTATCGAGATCGCAAATTATGGATCCCGTGGAATTGGTAATATCAATCCCTAAATTTTCGGAATCTCGTCTAGTTTGTAAAAAAAATGAAGTTCGGATGCCTGAAAACTATAAAAACTGCTTGGTTGTTGTGGTAGTGAGATTAATTAAAATATAATATTTTTTGAGAGAAAAAAAGAAAACAACCCGAATTATTTAGTTACTAAATAATTCCATTTTTCCATAAAAAAAATTAAGGAGATGTTAAAGTAGTACCTAGGTCGATTTTGAAAAGAGCTACGTAAATAACAATGTATGTTAAGAGTACTATCTGCTAAACGGCATCTAATGTCTGCAATGTACCCAGCTGCTGAGAATGCTCCCTCTGACTCAACACTAGTTGGCAACAGCGTAATTAAACAATTATATTCAAACTGCAGAAATCTCCCCCTTATTCCTCCACACTCAAATAAATCCAATCCTTTTTTATGTTCGTCTCTTTATGTGTTAGAGCTCATGGATACACGTGTAAAAGGAGTAATGCTGTGTTAGTTTGTGCAGCTACAGCGATAGCACGTAAATTCAAATCCTCTACAATCATAGAAAGAGGCAAGCCATCTTCGTTTAATACTGCCATATTAATCGCTGCTTGGTTTGCTTCTTCGCGATCTAATCGCGTGATTATATTTTTAATTTCTTTCCTTATGAGACATTTGTCTGGCAATTGGAAAGTCTCTTTAGCTTTCCATTGCTCCAGGCCAGCTGGATATATGTAGCGTTGCTCACCATTGCCCTCCAGTCCCTAAGCATAAGCTAAGCAGCATTGCGCCAACTATGACCGCCAGCGAAAGGTTTCCTCCTACATCGACTTCAATAAACCCACACCGGTGCACCGTATAGCGCCAATACGCCAGCGTAAAGTTTCCTGCAAGGTGGCCCTGGTCCCCCCACGTTGGGCAACCACCGACCTAGCGCTGCAGCAGTATTGATGAGCCGAGGAGTGAGCCAGTCAAAATGAGCTCGAGATCCCCATCGGCTGTCCAGATCCAGAGATCCATTAGGTCTAGATGCTACATCGAAATCTTTAAAAAAATAGCTGTTGTTTAAAATTATTTATTTCGTTGTAAATTAGACCTCGTCCCGAAAAGGGTAAGGATATTAATAGTAAGTTTTAACAAAATGTGCTTATTTTTAGGAATAAGTGCATTCGGCAACTTTCGTGATCGCAGGGTTGCGTGTGCCGAACTGATAACGAAGCAAAAGTAAAGTAATGGACTCGTTCTTATAAAAACGGTACCAATTTAATATAAGAATATCAGCAAATGCGTTCCGAATTTAACCTCTCATCATCATTATCATTAATCTCAAACAAACAATTGTAAAAATCATCTACAATTGTCATATCATTACTAAAGTAATTTGAAATTCTCAATTCCGACATTCCAATTGGGTTGAAAATTGTTTCTTTGCTCGTTTTGATCTGTTTATAAAACTTATCTATTAAAATTACTTATTATTACTGTATTGGTATAACAATTACTCACTCACTATGCCTTGAACTGCTTCATTAGTCTAGTGTTTAACAGGTTCGACTACAGACATCAAGTCCTGGGTTCGAGACCCGAGTCGGGCCAATTAAAAAAATCGATATTGAGGTTTCTATGATTCCTAAGATTTTCGCAATATTTGCTCGAAGTTGGGAATTGGCGATGTGATTCACCCCCGTGCCTCGGAGAGCACGTTAAGCCGTCGGTCCTGCGCCTGATCTCTGTCAAGTAGTGTCGTATTTCCGTCACATCGGACTATGAGAATGAAGGAATGGATAGTTCACTTGTGTACTAAACCTGCCAATGAGCAGTGGAGCAGCGTGGTGGGTCTATGTTCTAAAAACCCTCTCTCATATGAGTGAGGAGGCCAGTGCCCAGCAGTGAAACGTTAATGCTCTGCTCCTGACCTTTTTTATGCCATGGTAAACACCAGTGAAGGGGGTACGAAGCAGAGCACAAAGAACACACACGAACATAATAAAAACCTATTATAATGCTTCCTAGCCTATGTTCTCCCACGTTAAATCTTTTAAATTTATAAGTATCTCTCTTTTTAATATCGCTTTTTCGTTTCATCGACTTTTAAATCACAACGATGCTAAAGAAATTTAAAATTAAAAAAAGAAATTTATAGGTGAAAATTTAACAAAATGTTTATATCAATGAAATACAACGATAATTTGAGGCCATTTTTGCCGATGTTAATTTGAATTTTTAACACAATAATATAAAATATTCTGGATATGCTGAATCCGTAACAACAATTTTGAAAATTTTGGATTTTGTTTAATGTAAAGCAGCGATAATTTTTTTAATTTGCAATTTTTTTATAGGATTGTGTCATTCAAACGTTTACTGTTATCCCGAGTTGTTTTCATTTGTTTAACTATTCAATGTAGATTTATCTGTTTTGGTATTTCTTTTTGATTTTGATTATGAGACAGAAAACATTTTGATAATGTACTGCGAAACTAAAACTCGCTAATTTTAGATCTAGAAAATCAATAGAATCAACACCATTTGAGGTGTTAAATAATAGATAAAAATTATATTTAACGTTTTTCGAGATAATGTTTTTTTTCAACGAATTGATTATCCCGTACCTTCTTTCATTAAATTTTCAAGGATTTTAATCCCTCGACGTGCCTGTTCCACGTAAACACGAAATTCCATTAACAGTCTTCATTGAATTGATATAATTCGCCTTTTTAAAATGGGTTCGATACAAATTTACAAGTCAATGCATTTTTTAATTTTCGTTCATCAGGTTCAATGAACAGAAAGTGAGAAAATCATTTTTCATGAACGAACTTATAAATAAAAGCGCGAAATGTACGGCGTGGAATTCAGAAAGAAAATTTATTACATCGACAGTATTTTTTTATCGAAAAAACTTTTTTGTTTAAAAAAAATGTTGATTATGTTTAAAATTTTAAAACAAAATATCCATCTTTTTACCATTATAAAAACTAAAAAGTATTTACAAGTTTTTGACATTTATATACTTTATTATTTTTGTAAACAATAATAAATAAAAATTTGTGTTATTTATTATGAAATACTATATATTAAACGATATATTCTGTGTACTCTCGATCGGCGACGATGTGTTACTATGTATTTTTTAAGTGAAACTTCTTTAGGCATGTGAGGGTAATTATTTTACGGATGAAATGCGATTATAGTCACGAAGATGTGCAGCGTTTTTTTTGCTATTCGTTTAAAGGTCAGATTGTTTTAATATTAACTAATAACATGTGGCATTTCAATCTGCCACTCGTCATTTAATAATTTAATATACTATTTTTAAATATAAAAGAAGTTCTGACATGTGTACTTTCTACGCACGCACTTTTAAATTTTTTGCATTGTATATATAACTCCAACCCTAATGTTGCCTTGTAGATATAGCTGGAACCCATAGAAATAATTACATTTCTCACAAAAAATATACATATATTGAATTACATAATTAATTTAGCAAAATGAAGTAAAAAACAGTCGAAATTAATAATGACAAATTAAAATTACATTATTAAGATAACTAATAAAGTAATTGAGGTAAAATTAAAAAGCAAAGAACTACTGGTGGTATTCAATATTCTCTGTGGCTCTAATAATATTAATTATTACATAAAACTTGAAAAAAAAAAAATCTTTATTGGTCAACATAATAAATACCTAATATATGACCTGATATGTATACTCGTATAATCCTGTACCGTGGGATCCTGACTTTACATAATCAAACAAATTTATAAATAGTTGTCGCTATTGTTACAGCACATAAATACCCAAATTAAGCTATTACACCAACTTAGAAAACATGTACATTATAGCCATATGATTGCTCAATTCTCTCATCTACCATAGGTAACCACTTATGACAGTTGAAGAACAGAGTCCGTAGACAATTGACTTTCGTAGATCGTTAACGCTCAAAAAATGTATGGGTATGACGTTTAATTTTTCGATAAGAAATGTCATTCCCATACATTTTTTGAGCGTTAGCAATCTTCGAAAGTAACTTGTCTACGGGCCCAGTGCTTCGGTTGAGCAATAGTCTAACGATGCGAGCCAGTTGAAAACTTTTTTACGAGTATCATTTACAGAGCAGTGTGCAATGCTGCTAGATATTACATACATTATTAAATTGCGTTCTATTTATAGTGAAATAATTCCAACTAACAATGTTGTCTCCAGATATAAAATTGAGAAACGTCAAAGAGAAAAATATCCCAATTGAATTATGGGTCAATTTTAAGCGAGGGCCGCCTTTCTAAAACAGCAAGTCAAATATCAAGGCACTTGTAACGCTTTCATTCAAACACTTGTACTATTCAAAGCAAGTGGCTAACCGAAGTTTCGCGTCATAAAGGCCCTTGTCGCCGCCTAGTTGATATTCATGATGACTCAAAGCCTCCGCGGCGTTATACAGCCCTACGTCAGCTAAATTGGTTTATGGCGGAGGGTAAACATGTATATAAATATTTGCAATGCTCGTACAATATTAAGGCATAAAGAGATGAGGTGTAACGTTGAGCTTCTGGTTTGATATGACTGCAATGACGTGTTGAAGACGGGTTGTAACTTACAATTTTCCCTGACAAGGTAGGTATATAAATAAATTATAAAAATTCTCTAAGATAAATCAATATCCTTGTCATGGTATAAAATTGTAACTAATAGATAAGATTCAACGCTGGTTATTAATATATTAATGGCTGTAGCAAAAATTTCATTAACGTTTTTACGTTAATTGCGCGGACGGAGGAGTATGAGGAGTATGAGTAGAATTTCGCACACTTGCAGCTCATATAGAGAAAGAGTAAAGTAAGTAGCAGCCCATTTTCGTCTCACTGCTGGGCAGAGGCCTCCTAACTCGCATGACAGAGGGATTTTAGAGCATAGACCCACCACGCTGCTCTACTGCGGATTGGCAGGCATAGCACACAAGTGCACTCTCTATTTCTTCACTCTCATGGTACGATGTGATGGGAGTCCGACACGACCGGAGAGAGATCAGGCGCAGGACAGACGGCTTAACGCGCTCTCCGAGGCACGGGGGTGGATCACACCGCCAACTTCCCAACTTCGCGCAAATATTGAGAAAATCTTAATAGAAAACTCAATATTGATATTTGAATTGGCCCGACCCAGGACTCGAACCCAGGACCTCATGTCTGTAGTCCAACATGCTAACCACTAGACCAATGAGGCAGTCAGAGAAAGAGTACAATTAATAATTTCTTATATTGGCAAAAAACACGTCGCATTTATATTGACAATTCATCATTTGAGATTTCAACAAATTATTTGCATTCATTTTCGACACATATCTATATCGATGTATACAATGGCGAGGCGTCACCACGTCGCTTCTCTTCGTCACTAAATTAAATGAATTAATTAGTAAGTAGTTAACTCAATTAATTTGTATCATTGTATTTTTTTTTACTCTTTGTTCAGACATATCTTACAAAAGGCTTGTATCTATCGTTCTAAAGCCATATAATAATACAAAGCGATACGAAGCGAAGAAAGATACTCAAGTGAGTTGATCCCCACCCACTCACAATTATTTCTAACTTTTCCCCTCACCATGTCCATCATTATAAGTTGGAGCAAAAAATACCATTTAAACTTGGATAAATTTCATAGATAGTTGTAACATAAAACTTTTACTGATCCAATTTCGTTAATATTCAAGAAAAATGTAAACAAGTTGTAAAACGGCTACTACATAAAATAACAAATAAACGAAAACGGCGAACACAACAAACTTCAGCATTTTAATAAAAACATAACAAAAGAAATAGCCGAAGTTTTCATCGCGTCTTATTTTGGCCGCAAACTTTTCAAAGTCGGGTCCCTATTAAATCATGGGAAACCTCGCTAACAAATTATTTTAAAAAGTCAAAATATTAACAATTACGTAATTTTGTGACATGTATCTTTAATTTTTTTTTAATCAGAATATAATCGTCGTACTTTTACAGATGTAACCTAATAAATATTTACTGTTCCTTATAAATTTCCGCAAAATAAAATCTCTGTTTCGTTATTTCTGAAAGAATTACGAGTTTGTAAATCTTAAAGTAAATACTGAATCGTAGTTAAATAGAAAAGCTTTCGTAAGAATAAAATAAAGAGATACGTGAATAGCGGTGATGGTTAATTCGCGTGCGTATTTTAATAAACTCCGTTCAGCAGAAACTTCACTGTTTGTGTTAGATTTATTTACTATTAGCAGACCCGAAAGACTTTGTTCTGTTAAAAATATTTGGAAAGTGGCAGATTTCAGTTTTACGAATGTTTTTCGAAATTAAATTACAGCAGTACTGAATATCTATAGCGCTTACATTTTTGTGACTATTCAATTTGGTCCGGTTGTGACTATTCAATTGATTTTGAACTTTGTGCAGCAGTAATAAAGTGCAAATGACTCTTTGACGTGAACACACCTACATTGCTTAGACAACAGTGAGCACTTGTAATTTATTATGAACTATATTGAATAGCAATAAATGTCAAATTGACTCTACATTTTGGTTAGAAAACGTTTGTGTGGGAAACAGAAAAGGGCTGTTTTTAGGGTTTTCCCCTGCAATTATTCGAACTTTTCTCGTCGTCCAAACCATCCTTGGAATTCAACGAACATTTAAAAAAGAATTGTCAAAATTAACCTAGGCGTTGTTGAGTTATACGCTTACCAACACATTTTGCGATTCATTTTATATTATAGATTTACGGCCTCGCTATCTCAGAGGTCCTGGGTTCAATCCTGGGTTCGATCCCCGGAAGGTCACATTTAGAAAATTGCAAATTATAAGTAGTCTAAGTCGGAACTGGTGGGAGGCTTCGGCTATGGCTAGTTACCAGCAAAGAGTGTGTAGAAGCAATAAGTGGTAAAATGTCGCAAAAAAAATAATATTTATAACCTAGATTCCCATAATTATATTTGATTAAAATAATTGCTATAAATAAATCAGATTAATTATATTGTTTTAATCAATAAGCACACATGGCTTTTCCACGCGACGCTAAATTTTTTTTATTAAAATGTGCTTAAAAACAGCAAAGTTTATTTTCTGAACAATAAATTACGTAACTCTATTTCATTCTGGTGTGATTGTAATAATCGAGAACGTCTTAACTGACAGAAAAAGGGTAATATTTTATTTCTTTCCTCACCCGCTTTGACTTATTAATTTACATAATTATATTGCTCTTAGTTAAATTAAATTCTTCTTCTAATAATAGCCATCATAATGTTTTTTTTTATTAATATTTTATGTTTTGATAAACTTTTTACTTCAATACCTATTTCATGTTTTTCATAGACTTTATATCCAATGCACCTTAAAATTGTGTAATTATGTGTTTATTGACTGAATATATGTATTATAATTTATATTTTACCAGTTCCTTATTAACAGGCTATAAAGCTAATTATAGTCTTACATCGACTTCATAAAGTCGCATTCAAGGCACGGAGAATTACCATTATTAATCACTTGGGAGGTCTCCTTTAACTGGATTACTACTAAATTGGGTCAAACTTAAGAACCGTGATAGCTAAGTGATTTTAACACCCAGATAAATCGAGTTCGTATTCACGTTATTCCAACCATTGTTTATGTAAATATCACTTTAAAAAGATAAACGTAAAGTATAATTACTACATTTAACAAGTAACGTAATATGTTTTATTGATTTGCTTTATTGTACACCACCATTACATAATAAGAAGCGGCTTGACAAAAGGCGGTCTTATCGTTTTATAGCGATCTCTTCCAGACAAGTTTAAGATCAAAGAAATACAGAAAACGAAAAGTTAGGCGACGTACGTAAACACATTTTTAATATCTTATACTTTATACTTATAAACGATACATATACTACATATATATATTCTAAAAATATATACTAATAAACATGTTCATATAAACTAATGAAGTCGTCGTTTTTATTTAGAGGACAGTATAAGGTAATATGATTTTACTTGATTTTTGTAACTTAACTAATGTAGTTGCGCGACGAATTTGGAGAGGAAGTGCATTCCAAAGTCGAGTAGCCTCCGCTGTAAAAGATTTGTAAAAGAAATTAGAATGGCACCTAGAAGGTCTTAATAATAAATCACTGGTTGAACTAAGGGAATTTTTTTTTGTCGCTGGGAAATGCACTTACGCACCCCGCCTGTGAGACAGACGGGAGTGCGGGACTCGCCGGTAGTACCAGAATACCCACTAAACCCAGCGTAGCCCTCGACATTTGGGAATGGAAGGACCTGAGGTTCTTTGGGGCATTCCACTCTGGCCCCTCCGAATGAAACCGGCTCAAAAGTGCGCGACAGGAAGAGCAATTGGATAAACATGTGTCTCCTATTTCCTATTCGCCTCGATCCGGGGTACTGTGCTTCAGCTACATTTGCCCTCTCTTTTTGCCGTGTCTCCTTTAGCGAAATGATAGTTTCGCAGAAGGTGGTAACAGCATTCCAGGCCCGCTCGTTGACAAGCATTGCACCGAAATAAGGGCATACGTTTTAATAAAAGAAATAAAAACCACTTTGTAATACCGTATTATAGGGTGAAGAGGGTCTAGAAATTATTTGTCGGGTTGAGCATACGCAATTTCAACAAGATACCCCAATCGCTTTTAGGTTTGCCACCACATCACCAAAAAACAAACAGTTATTTTAAACCGATAATAACAATCTAAATAGATAAAACACAAAACCAAAAAATATTGCACTAAAAACACAAAGCCAAAGTACAACTTATGTAAAGAAACTAAAACGTAAAACTACTTCTTATCAGCTAGAATAGCTCTGGTTTGTTTTTTAAATAAATGTAAACGGCAGTTAACAAAATCTATGCTAGGTGAGAACAAAAATATGACAAGAATATCCTTTTACAAAAGGCATATTATAATGTTTAAGATTATTTTCAACGATAAAAATGTCTGGGCTTGATTCTAGTGACACGCCGAGGATAAATACACTGAAACCTACAAAAACTATATTTAAAGGAGTAACTGCTGAGTTTCTTGCCGATTTCTTATCACTGGAATTCCCAATCGGTGGTAGTTTTGTTACCAACGAACATACTACTGGCGATTCAAAAGAGCTTTCTTATAATATAATATATATATATAATAATGAATATTTAGATTTTAAGCTTAATCACTTTTAATCCAATCCAATTGACTGTTATATTTTTGCTGTTTACATCCAACAGTATTTCAGTATTTAATAAGTACAATATATATATAAAAAAGGAACAAATTTTATTTTCTGATTATACCAAGAAGGAAGCGAAACAATCATCTATTTCTTATAAAAGGTCTTATATTAGAAAATACATGATAAATAGATCGAAACAGATGTTTCAAGAGTGGAATATTCAACGGTTTTTGTTAGTTTTCAAAGACTTATATTATGTACAAATGTATTAACTGTATCTATAGCTATTTTATATTACGAATATTTTTGTTTTTAAGCTTTTATCAAGAGCTTTCATTTAAAACTACGTATTCATATTTGCAACATAATATGATATCTATAGATTTTATTTTAAATAAAATATTATTAAAACGTGGAAGTCATATTTTAGATTAAATAACGTTATGTCAACATGGTCAAAAGATAAATTGTATAACTCTTGCAAACGCTGTAAAAAGTCCACGCAAAACTTCAGTGAAAGCAAATAATGGCGGACGAGAACGTATGTGACGTAATTTATGTGTTGAAATTTTCCGCATAAAGCCTAGCACATATTTTGGCTGCCACCACGTATTAAAGTACAGGTATTTTTTTACTTTCCCACAAGACATTGATTATAATTATGGACTGTATCGATTTTAAATTAATTTTGAACTTTTAATTTACATTCTTTCTTTTATTTTCTGATATTAAGCGTCTTTTTATGATAATTGATATATATTTCTATCCGATTACATATGGTTATATCTTTAGTATTTATGTTTTTTATCTGTGTGACCATATGTATATATTATATAGTTTATGTATGAGTATATGTATGTTTATAATATATCTTTAGCTTGTATGTATTCTGACATATTCTTAGATTTTTCATACCTGTGTTACACCACATGTTTTATAAAATTCTTACACTTTCTATGGTCCCAGGAAGAGATCCCTCCAAAGGGATGAGGTATCCCATGTATACTAACTTTTAATATCTTATTACTGTGACTTCGTTTTTGGTGCATAAATAAATAAATCTTTTACGTTACTTTAAGTCGGTTTGAAGTTTTGTTACTCTTTGAATCTCCTTGATAGGCATTTTATAATAACGTTATTATCAAATATTTAAAATCCAGCAGTGTATAAATAGATAAACATGATTTTTAGTATAAAAAAGGTAAGTGGAAAACTTACTAAACTTACGTAAAATATGTAAAATAGAAAAATCGCTGATTGTTATTTGTTGACGTGGAAGAAAAATTTAAAGCTGTTTTTATTGTAAGATAAAATATACAATTTGGAGATCGTTTTTCTTTTCTCTTATCGAGGAGAAGATTTTAAAGCGCAAATATACCATACTGTTCCACTGCGGGTACGCAGGCTACATATTACCCGGTATTACTCATAGGATATGCTTTATCGAAAAGAACAATGACGAATTTTAAATTAGGCAGAAGAATTTTACAAAGGAAACAGTGGTGCCCGCCCAAGATTAACGTGTCCATCCATTGAGCTGCTACGATTATATTCTAAATGTGTTTAACTTTATATAAATATTATAATTTATTTGTAAACTCCATCTGAATCTGCGCTAGCTTTAACATGTCGCCTTTCGGTATCTTCATCGCAAGATTTTCGAAGCAACATTGCTATGAGGATTACAATAGGCTGGGATTTCGAGGTTGACTTAACTTTTCCTCATAAATGATTATTTCGGCTATATTAATACGGTTACTGGGATCTTAGTCCGGTTGCGAAAAAAAAAGTAAATTTACAAAGAATGCAAAATGTTTCGAACGGTAATGTAAGCTGAATGTGCAATGAGCTAATTAAAAGGCTCATAATAATATCCCATTTTAAATTCAAATAGTTGATGATGCGTAGTAAAAAGTAATCCGCGAATCCGTATATAACGGATCCGTATATAATAATTATGCATAAAATTAATAAATAATGTATGTCGCCGATTAAAATTTGGTCTAATTATTCTTTAAGGAACTTTTGCAGTGAAGAAGGGAAGAAAGAGAACTTTTGCAAGAAAAATAGCCAAGGAGTGTGCACTAACAAGCGGAACGTAAAAATTAATATTCAATAAGGTTAAGAGACTCATTTATTATACTAAAATTATGGACCATTATAGAATAGCTGGTCTAGTAACTAACTCATTGGTCTTGTGGTTAGTATGTTCCGCCACAATCGTGAAGTCTTGGGTTTGAGCCACAGATCGGGCTAACTCAAAAATCGATATTGAGTTTTCTAGCAGAGTTTCTCAATATTTGACCGAAGTTGGCAAGTTCGCCGTGTGATCCCCCATGCCTCGGAGAGCACGTTAAGCCGTCGCTCCTGTGCCTGATCTCTCTCCGCGAGAGTCGGATTCCCGTCACACTGGCCTATGAGAGTGAAGGAATAGAGAGTGCACTTGTGTACTTTGCCTGCCAACCCGCAGTGTAGTAGCGTGGTTGGTGTATGTAATGACAACTCTCTTTCCTAAGACTGAGGAGACCTATGCCCAGCAGTGGGACGTTAATGGTCTGCTACTTACCTTTTATACAATAACAAAGTATAAATATAAAAGTTTTTAGCCAAAGACAGCCAAGTGGACACAGATGTATAAAACGGAAAATTTACTATACATACTCTGAGCCCGATGGGAAATCAATCCAGCTATTGGCTACATGGCTAACTTTAAAAATGGCGAACGTTCATACAATCTTTTGTTTGAATTTCCTGTACATAAAGGTAGTTTGCAGTTTAGGCTTGTCTGTTATGCTTGCTATAAGAGGAGGTAATATCCTTTTAATGTCCCACTGCTAGAGATATACAGCACCAGTTACTGCCGAGATACGGGAACACTTAAGGACATGTGTATTACAAAAATAATTTAGTGGTGTCTAAGAAAAACCTGCACTACAATCTTCTTCCTTAGAAATGATAATGGTTGCATCCATTCACAACTTACAATTATATTTTACTACAAATAATATTAAATAAAAATAGATGCCTTAAAATTCTCTACAAATAATTGTATTTCCCTGCAAAATAAAATAATGCACTTCAATCAGCTAATACCAATTTTATTTTATTACAAATAAAAATAGTTCTACTACAAACCTCTACTAAACAATACAATAAAATCAGTGCAATCCGCTTGTAACATTTTTTTTAATTACAGGTGAAAATAATTACACTAAAATCCTCTACAAACAATTTAATTTTCCAAGAGATAAAAAAGTCACCAAAACCTCCAATAAAAACTCCTTTTTTAGTTTGATTATTTTTTTATATTATCATTGCTTTTACTTTGTATTTACCTTGATTAGAATGTAGAATAAAGTTATTTTCTTGCTTTCTTTCAATTTTTTAAACCACAATTTTTCTACAGAAAACAAACGCAAAACACTTCCAAATGAAAATATTTATATTATACTACAAATGAAAAGTTTCATTACAATCCAAAACATTCAACTGGCCACTTTGAATTTGACCTTGTAATATGAAAAGATTTGATTGGTTAGGTGGCGGAGCTAGAATAATGACTCAGTGCATTCCTTACGCGAACGGACGGTAGAAATGAAAAAAAGTAAAATTTTCATTAAATTTAAACAAGCAATATCAATGTTGATTAGCAAATTTTCAAGTATATTTTCCGTGTAGACTATAACGCTGTTTGTGTAAAGTTACAAAAGCAAACCGAAGGACGAAGTTTAAACTAGCAATAATGTTCTGGAACCTTGAAACTTGGCAAATTTACTGTTGCTGAAATCGTTTTTGCGGTTAAAGTTTGGCGATCAAATTCATACGTCATTCCATGAATTTGGTTATTTTCCATTTACATTCGTGTTCATTGTTATGTGGTCCTATTTTTATGATGTGTATATAAATTATATTTATATCACTAATAATAAACTACACTTACATATAGCTCAAATTTTGCACATCAGATTTAAAAGTTTTTATTATTTAAACTAATTCCACTCGGCTCTCCTAAACAGTTGTGTTTTTTAATCAAGTTTATAATACGTACCAGAGATTTGACTGCGTTGCTTCGTGTTCTCTTTGCGCTAGTAGTGTTAGTTGCGATTCCCGGATACTGCAAAATACTTGAGATGTCAGGATGTGATACAATTAAGATATTGTACAAAAATTATATACGTTATTTATTGGTCTAGTGGTTAGCATGTGCCGCCACAAACATAGGGCCTTGGGTTCGAATCCCGGGTCAGGACAATTCAAAAATGGATATTGAGTTTTCTATTAAAATTTTCTCAATAATTGCCCAAAGTTGGAAAGTTAGCGGTGTGTTCCACCCCCGTGCCTCTGAGCATCTTAACCCGTCCGTCCTGCGCTTGATCTCACTCCGGTCGTGTGGAATTCCTGTCACGTCGGACTATGAAAAAGAAGGAATAGTGAGTGCACTTGTGTACTATGCTAAATGGCAGTGGAGCAGCGTGATGGGTCTATGCTCTGATAACCTTCTCTCCTATGAGTGGGGGAGGCCTTTACCCAGCAGTGGGATGTTTACGAGGTGCTTCTTACCTACCTACCTTTTACATACATACATACATAGCATCACGCCTCATTCCCATAAGGGTAGGCAGAGACCACGTCCTTCCACTTGCCACGATATTTGCATATCTCCATCGCTTCTTCCATTGTCATTAAACCTTTCATACAAGTTCGTCGGTTTAGAATACTCTTGACCTGGCCCTTGAAAGTAGAATAGAGTACTGACCTCTACACTCTATTCTGAGAGGAACGCACAGCAAACTTTGTCCAATGTCCTTGTGTTCCTGTCATCATTACAATATTATTTTATTTTACTTAGTCGATAACAATACATTCAATCACGTGATTTATCCCATAATATAAANCGTGTACACACAATTAAATATCTGGGCGTCACCTTAGACTGCAATTTAAATTTCAAACAAGATGTACAGACACTTACAAGTAGAGTTCGAAAATTAACCTATGTTTTCAAACACCTTTCTTACACTTTCTATGATCCCAGGAAGAGATCTCTCCAAAGGGATGAGGTATCCTATGTATACTAACTTTTAATATCTTATTACTGTGACTTCGTTTTTGGTGCATAAATAAATAAATATTTTACGTTACTTTAAATCGGTTTGAAGTTTTGTTACTCTTTGAATCTCCTTGATAGGCATTTTATAATAACGTTATTAACAAATATTTAAAATCCAGCAGTGCATAAATAGATAAACATGATTTTTGGTATAAAAAAGGTAAGTGGAAAACTTACTAAACTTACGTAAATTATGTAAAATAGAAAAATTGTTGATTGTCATTTGTTGACGTGGAAGAAAAATTTAAAGCTGTTTTTATTGTAAGATAAAATATACAATTTGGAGATCGTTTTTCTTTTCTCTTATCGAATTACTCATAGGATATGCGATATTGCTTTATCGAAAAGAACAATGTCGAATTTTAAATTAAGCAGAAGAATTTTACAAAGGAAACAGTGGTGCCCGCCCAAGATTAACGTGTCCATCCATTGAGCCGCTACGACTATATTCTAAATGTTTTTAACTTTACATAAATATTATAATTTATTTGTAAACTCCATCTGAATCTGCGCTAGCTTTAACACGTCGCCTTGCGGTATCTTCATCGCAAGATTTTCGAAGCAACATTGCTATGAGGATTACAATAGGCTGGGATTTCGAGGTTGACTTAACTTTTCCTCATAAATGATTATTTCTGCTATATTAATACGGTTACTGGGATCTTAGTCCAGTTGCGAAAAAAAAGGAAATTTACAAAGAATGCAAAATGTTTCGAACGGTAATGTAAGCTTAATGTGCAATGAGCTAATTAAAAGGCTCATAATAATATCCCACTTTAAATTCAAATAGTTGATGATGCGTAGTAAAAAGTAATCCGTGAATCCGTATATAACGGATCCGTATATAATAAATATGCATAAAATTAATAAATAATGTATGTCGCCGATTAAAATTTGGTCTAATTATTCTTTAGGGAACTTTTGCAGTGAAGAAGGGAAGAAAGAGAACTTTTGAAAGAAAACTAGCCAAGGAGTGTGCACTAAAAAGCGGAAAGTAAAAATAAATATTCATGAATGTTAAGACAGTCATTTATTATACTAAAATTATGGACCATTCTAGAATAGCTGGTCTAGTAACTAACTCATTGGTCTTGTGGTTAGTATGTTCCGCCACAATCGTACAAGTTGGCAAGTTCGCCGTGTGATCCCCCGTGCCTCGGAGAGCACGTTAAGCCGTCGGTCCTGTGCCTGATCTCTCTCCGCGAGTGTCGGATTCCCATCACACTGGCCTATGAGAGTGAAGGAATAGGGAGTGCACTTGTGTACTTTGCCTGCCAACCCGCAGTGTAGTAGCGTGGTTGGTGTATGTACTAACAACCCTCTTTCCTAAGATTGAGGAGACCTGTGCCCAGCAGTGGGACCTTAATGGTCTGCTACTTACCTTTTATACAATAGCAAAGTATAAATATAAAAGTTTTTAACCAAAGACAGCCAAGTGGACACAGATGTATAAAACGGAAAATTTACTATACATACTCTGAGCCCGATGGGAAATCAATCCAGCTATCGGCTACATGGCTAACTTTAAAAATGGCGAACGTTCATACAATCTTTTGTTTGAATTTCCTGTACATAAAGGTAGTTTGCAGTTTAGGCTTGTCTGTTATGCTTGCTATAAGAGGAGGTAATATCATTTTAATGTCCCACTGCTAGAGATATACAGCACAGTTGCTCCCGAGATACGGAAACACTTAAGGACATGTGTATTACAAAAATAATTTAGTGGTGTATCAGAAACAATGCCTGCACTACAATCTACTTCCCTAGAAATGATAATGGTTGCATCCATTCACAACTAAAAATTTTATTTTACTACAAATAATATTAAATGAAAATAGATGCCTTAAAATTCTCTACAAATAATTGTATTTCCCTGAAAATAATTACACTAAAATCCTCTACAAAGAATTTAATTTTCCAACTGATAAAAAAAGTCACCAAAACCTCCAATAAAACCTCCTTTTTTCGTGTGATTATTTTTTTTATATTATCATTGCTTTTATTTTGTATTTACCTAGATTACAATGTAGAATAAAGTTATTTTCTTGCTTTCTTTCTATTTTTTTAACCACAATTTTTCTACAGAAAACAAACGCAAGACACTTCCAAATGAAAATATTATGAGCAATATTATAAAGTTTCACTACAATCCAAAACATTCAACTGGTCACTTTGAATTTGACCTTGTAATATGAAAAGATTTGATTGGTTAGGTGGCGGGGCTAGGATAATGACTCAGTGCATTCCTTACGCGAACGGACTGTAGAAATGAAAAAAAGTAAAATTTTCATTAAATTTAAACAAGCATATCAATGTTGATTAGCAAATTTTCAAGTATATTTTCCTTGTAGACTATAACGCTGTTTGTGTAAAGTTACAAAAGCAAACCGAAGGACGAAGTTTAAACTAGCAATAATGTTCTGGAACCTTGAAACTTGGCAAATTTACTGTTGCTGAAATCGTTTTTGCGGTTAAAGTTTGGCGATCAAATTCATACGTCATTTTCCATTTACATTCGTGTTCATTGTTATGTGGTCCTATTTTCATGAAGTGTATATAAATTATATTTATATCACTAATAATAAACTACACTTACGTATAGCTCAAATTTTGCACATCAGATTTAAAAGTTTTTATTAATTAAACTAATTCCACACGGCTCTCCTAAACAGTTGTGTTTTGTCGAAGTTTATAATACGTACCAGAGATTTGACTGCGTTGCTTCGTGTTCTCTCTCCGCTAGTAGTGTTAGATTCGATTCCCGGATACTACAAAGTACTTGAGATGTCAGGATGTGATACAATTAAGATATTGTACAAAAATTATATATGTTATTTGTTGGTCTAGTGGTTAGCATGTGCCGCCACAAACATGGGGCCTTGGGTTCGAATCCCGGGTCAGGACAGTTTAAAAATGGATATTGAGTTTTCTATTAAGATTTTCTCGATAATTGCCCAAAGTTGGAAAGTCAGCGGTGTGTTCCACCCCCGTGCCTCTGAGCATGTTAAGCCGTCCGTCCTGCGCTTGATCTCACTCCGGTCGTGTGGAATTCCTGTCACATCGGACTATGAAAAAGAAGGAATAGAGAGTGCACTTGTGTATTATGCTTGCTAAATGGCAGTGGAGCAGCGTGATGGGTCTATGCTCTGATAACCTTCTCTCCTACGAGTGGGGAGGCCTTTACGCAGCAGTGGGATGTTTACGAGGTGCTTCTTACCTACCTACCTTTTACATACATACAAAGCATCACGCCTCATTCCCATAGGGGTAGGCAGAGACCACGTCCTTCCACTTGCCACGATACTTGCATATCTCCATCGCTTCTTCCATTAAACCTTTCATACAAGTTCGTCGGTTTAGAATACTCTTGACCTGGCCCTTGAGAGTAGAATAGAGTGCTGACCTCTACACTCTATTCTGAGAAGAACGCACAGCAAACTTTGTCCAATGTCCTTGTGTTCCTGTCATCATTACAATATTATTTTATTTTACTTAGTCGATAACAATACATTCAATCACGTGATTTATCCCATAATATAAATTTCTATAGAAATAAATGTAAACAAACTATGAATACTTAGCGAAGTTGTACAGACGAAAGCTAAGAATTTCTCAATCTCCAATGTTTTTCACACTTTAATAAAGAAAGCAACGGCGAATTACGTAAAGTTTCACGTTTTCTTGTATCGGAAAACTTTTCGAATTCAGCCGCGTAGTTAAAACGTGGAAAGCAATTTCATAAACGTCAGTAATTAATTTGGCTTCGCAGTAAATTGCGTTAGAAAGTCCATTTGATTTCGTCAACAGTGGTGGAAATTCTGGAAAAGTAACGAATAGATTGGCTATCGCTAGGGTGCCCATTGCTAACTAGATTAGACAGGTAAATACATAAATTATTTATTACACAAAACATATTAAATAGCAGCTAGCAAGGACGTGCAATGGCAGCCTTATTACTGAAGTAATCTCTTAACAACTTTGCATATAGGAATTTGTTAATAAAAGCAGGCAGTGCGGTACACAAAATAACTAGACACAATACATAAACTAGATACAAATATACATGGATAAAAACAAAAAATATATAAAACTATATACTTATATAGTATGTAAAGTTATTTATAAATATATACTACAATAATTAAAAAAAATTTAAATATCTGTTAATAAATTAAGAAGTGTTTAATCAATAGGTAGAGGTTTTAAATAATGTTCAGCAATTGTCTTGATATCGTTTATTGGTAACAAGTTACGATTCAAGACACCTATCGTACCAGTTTTATAGCATATACTTACCAGTTTTGTAGATAAATAAATTACCGATTTTACTTATTTTTTTTTGGTTCACGGTAATTCTTCTCTAGATATTAGATACCAAACGTAGCCAAGACCAGTCTCAACAGTCCAGACTTAGAGCTAAAAATAGAATTTTCTCTGCAGGTGAGATCACATTCAAGCTTTAATCTGTTAGTAGTAATTTGATTGTCTCGCTGGCGCAATAGTGCGAATATTCCCTTTGCTAGTGGAAGTCTTAGGCTCGATTCCAAGGCTAGTTTAAATTGGACGGAGGCTCTGGGTGTAGCTGGCTACTATCATTAGACCATCATCATTATCATTGCTGATCAGATGAAATGTGAAAAAATTAAAAGTGCGTGTGTACAAAGTATACATGTCAGAAGTGAAAACTTCTTTGGCAAACTAATTTTTAAGTCTTGTTTATATTTATACAAATCTAAATCTTTAGATTTCTGAGACTTAGAGGAAGGGAAAAGGGATACGTTAGGTATTTAATTGTCATTAAAATATTGAAAGTGTCGAAAATGAATACAATAAATAATTTATGGAAACCTCAAATCATGATTTTCATTTGTGTTTTTTGTCAATAATAGAAATTATTAATTAAATTTTGTTTTTCAATTTAAAATTTAGAAAATTTTACATTTTATGAAAAATGGTATATTAAATTATGATATGCCGAGTGGCAAATTAAAATGCCGCATGTTTTTTGTAGATATTAAAACTATCTAACCTTCAAACGAATTAGCATAAAAAACACTGCACATCTTCGAGACCCTAAGCACGCGTTTCTTCCAAAGTCAGTCCAATCAAGTTTCATTTTAAAAATACGTCCAGGAAAATCCTGTGTACATGGTACCACTAACCGTCAATGCCAATGTTTTCACATTAGGCTATACTCTAGCAGTGCGCGTTTCGATTTGTTGCATTCAACGAAACCATGAATTGCCGTGATTGCCAGTTCGCGTGTGTTGTGATGGTTTATCCAGGAAAAAAAACCTTATTGTCTGCGCGAAATTAAATCCTTGCTTTGTGTGATGGCAAAATAATAGGGCAAAATCCAAGTACATTTTGTGAATTAGGTTTGATTTACACATGTATTATTTTCCCTAGGTAATATATAAAAGTAAGCCATACAATTTTGTGCTGACATGGTAGAAAAGAGGCTGAGATTTATGGCATTTTGTTAGAAGTTGCGACTAAATTTACACACTGTGCTGTGGCTCAGTTTGTTAATTTCATGCCTGGATTTTCCGTATCCACTTGGAAATTAACGCAGAAATTTTAAAAAGCTACCTGGCAGTAAAAGTTCCGTCCAAACTTAACATCTATTTAAGTATCAAGTTTTGATTTTTGGAATCAATCACGTAAATATTTGCGGGGAAAGAAATACACGTATTACTTGAAGAATGGTTTAATTGCCTGGTGGACAAATGCATAAATGCTGTTATTGACGCAACAGATGAATTCTTGTAGAGCTATACAAAATGTAGACATATAAAGGAGGCTTCAATGCTTTGAAGGATTAGGCAATATTTTCGATGAAACCGCCCAAGCGACTTGACTTTTATCAACATTTTCAATTATTGTTGTTGTTTCATCAAATTTACGCAAAACCTAAATGAAATTATACATCTAAACCTTCTTCGTGAATCGTTCTAGCTACTGGTGATAACCGCTTGAAAATCTGTTGAATATTTTTTTAGTTTATTGCCAATATAGAGACAGACGCGGCGGAGTTTATTTAGTAGTATATGAGGATAATAAAATCTAAACTTTACGTTAACAACTATCATGATATTTTACATTGTCGTTTACATAAATTCGCTTGAAACGGTGCGATAGTATTTTAGTAGCACGGTTCTGTCGCAAATGTGTTAGAATAAGTATCAACAGTGACATATTTGGCAAACCAACCGACTGTGACAACACGCTCTGTATATTGTGAAAACTTAAAAGCGGTTGTTCTTTTAAATTTATAGTCTACTAGCTTCTGCCTGTTACTTCGTCTGTTTCCACTACATATATCCTGACAAACTATTAACATCGTGTTACAGCGAGCAGTGTTCATACCGGGTAAGTGATAATATCTGTATAATTCAAATAAATACATATAATACGTATTGCACATAACGCAAACGAATATAAAATGAACTACAGAGAAACTGTTTTAAAGTTTAATTCTAATAAAAACATCTCACAAAATACATATGAAGAAATATTAAATTGCAGATAAAGGATATAATTATGCGTCGATACTCATAAGAGAGAATGTTTTTGAAGCTTAGACCCACCAAGCTGTACAAGTTGCCAGGTTAAGTACATTAGCATCCCAGAGTACGCTATATTGCGTCAACCGATCCTCTGGTGCTCCACTAAAGGATGGGTATCGCTGGGTTTTAGTGGTGTATTCTGGCTTACTGCCAGCGAGTCCCACGCTCCCGTTTAGATTTTATCAGAACGAGGTGCGTAGAGACATTTAAGTATATTATATAAAAAAATTACGTACATAAACTAGACGCTCAGTATTTCAAATGAAACGCGTGATTAGCGTCATGAAGTTGTGCAGCGTTTTTATGTTAATTCGTCTAAAGGTTAGGTAGATTTTATATTTATACATTTCATGAGGCATTTTAAATTGCCACTTGTCATTTAATAAATTAAAATACTTTTTTACATTAAATCTAAAAATATACTATTTCATAAATTCTCTCTTAAAATAGTTAAATTCCTAACATGTCTCCCTTTCCCCTCCCTCTAAGTCTCGGAAGTCTAAAGTTTTAGATTTGAAGAAATATAAACCAGACTTAAAAATTTGTTTGCCAAAGAAGTTTTACTTCGGACATGTGTACTTTGTACGCACTCACTTTAAATTTTCTTTATTGGTCCCAGGTTAGCGCTTCAATGCGATTTTACCAGATAGAAAGTAATGGTACAGTCTATACTATTATTAATTTACCTCTTAATACAGTAGTTTCTAATAGAAGATTTGGTTTCATGTCAGAACTGTATTGAGCAGCCCTAACATAAGCTATGCTCATAAGGAGATATGCAAGGATCGTGGCAAGTGGAAGGATGTTGTCTCTGCCTACCCCTATGGGAATGAGGCGTGATGCTATGTATGTATGTTCTAATAGAAAGTAAACTTTTCGTGTAGTTTGATCTATTCTTGTAATGTTTAACCAGCGTTTGAGTTTTAAAGGCTTAATATAAAAAACTTCCTCTACATATTACTTTAGGTGCTTCATCTATTGCTGAAAACTTCATTTAAAAAAACGTTACACAGTTTACAAGAGTTAAGTAAGCAGACAGTGGTAGCGACTTTATTTTATACATGTCTTTACATATAAAACTCATAGAAAATGGTTTATGTTAAGAGTTTTGTAATACTAAAACATTCAAAAGCATCCTTTGTTTGCTGGCAAATCGTAATGGGTTCAGATTGTGTTAAGGATTTACCTTACTTATTCTTATAAATTTTTCCTCAAAGAGCTTTCTGTAGCTAATTGGATTTAACAATTTTTTAAAATGAAAATAAAAGTCGAAAAAAATTTTACGGGTTGGAATTGATTTTGTATATACTGTTGAATAACAGATAAGTTTTTCATCGTAAATTTCATTCATAAATAACTCGCCACACAATGTCTTCTAAGGCAATTATTTATTGCTAAAAGCTTCGTGCTTAAACGTGATCTCACCTGATGGTAAATGATAATACAAAGATGGAAGCGCGCTAATATTTTTCTCTCGTGATTTTTACACAGCATCTTACCGAAACACATTCTATTTTTTTTTGGTGGCACAGCTTTGCTAGTAGGATGGTAACAAGTCACAACCGAAGATATCCATCAGTTCAGACTCAGATAAATTAGAAAAAAAGTATCCTGAATTTGCACTTGGCATCATATGAGATCACTTTTCAACTAAAACACGCCGTCCTTTCTGTTAGTTGATTTAATAGCCAGAATTTGCAAGATAATTCAGAAAAAAGTGAGGTTAAAGTCTCGTCGACAGAAGGAAATTCAATAAAAACCAGTTTCCTTGATTTACGACAACTATTTCCTCGTTTACAATCCAGACCCAGGACTGCGACTGCACTTAATTTCACTACAAGAAAATCTCCAATGGTTTATGCAATCTTTTAATTTAAATATGGACTGATATATCGCCTTTTACCAGATTAGCGCGTTTCCATCTTAGACAGTATCATCACTTACCAACAGTAGAGATCACAGTCAAGCGCAAACCTGTTAGCAGTTAAAATTTATATTACTTTATATATGATACGAGGTGTGTTCAAAAAGTATCGCGAATTTTCGCGGGTTACGTATATTCGAATTTCGAATTTTTTGTGGCGTTATGTTGGTACTCATATCTCTCACTTATGCCGACAAGCTCGGCCATTTTGAATGTTCATTTAATTGTTGACAGCTGCTTTGCTTGCACGTGTTTTGGATCGTCTTCGATTTTTACCTATTCAAAAAAATGGATCAANGTTGACAAAAGGAAATTCAATAAAAACGAGTTTCCTTGATTTACGACAACTATTTCCTCGTTTATTGGATTGTAACTTGAACCCAGGACTGCGACGCACTTAATTTCACTACAAGAAAATCTCCAGTGGTTTATACAATCTTTTGATTTAAATATGGACTGATTAATAAAGTTTACTCGGCTTTGACGTTTCCACAGCGGCCATTGACGGCCTCGCTGGCGCAGTGGTGCGAGTACTTTCTTTGAGAGCAAAGATCCCGGGTTCGATCACTGGTAGAGCGATAGGAAATTGTATCTGTACTCGTGGGAGACTTCGGCTGCGGCTATTTACCATCCTACCATCAAAGACGTACCGCCAAACAAAGAGGTTTATATTCCAGGACGGTGCTGTGTAGAAACCATAAGAGATATATCGCCTTTTACCAGATTAGCGCGCTTCCATCTTAGACAGTATCATCACTTACCAACAGTAGAGATCACAGTCAAGCGCAAACCTGTCAGCAGTTAAAATGCATATTGATATGATATGCATATACATGTATAAGATATAGCTTTGAAATAATAGTGACGCAATCCTAAAATGAAAATTTTATATAAGCATTTGAGTATTATCGAATATCGAATATTCTGGATTCCGCTTTAGAAACACATTTTTCTATTGCTGATAGTTTAGGGTTTGACTGTAATCTCACCTGACGGTTAGTGATGATGCAGTCGGAGATGGAATCGCGCTGATCTGGTAAGAGATAATTTACCTCTTATGGTTTCTACACAAAATTGTACCGGCACTCAGTGTTTTTCCTTGGCGGCACGTCTTTGCTAGTGGTAATTAGTCACGGCCGAAATTACCCACCATGCCAGACTCTGACAAATTGGAAAATGTTATATTTTAGTTTTTCTCGAATAGAAAACAGAAGTATGTACTTGCACCATTACACCAGCGAGTTCGTTAAAACCAACTAGTGACATGAATCGTTTTCTGTAAAAAGTTATCATAAATATCACGGAGATATTTCTAAACTACTAGTTACTCAACCGCTTATTGTGAGATCTTTAAAAGGAAAAATCTTCAAAACCTTTTGAGGAAATGACTCTTATTGCGATATAGATGAACACTACATACAAGGTGTTAGGAGACCGCTCCCGAACACGAAGACTGACGACACCACTAATGGTCGGACAGAAAATAAATGCTAAGATTAAAAAATAATATTTTTTAAACGTTTGATTAGCATTATTTGCGCTGTATTATGTTAGTACAGCTAAATGCGACTATTATTTCATAAAAAAATGTAACATTGCTAAAACAACAACCAGCACTCAAACAAAATATTAAAACAGCTGACGTCTCAGACCGGGTCAACGACCTCGAGCAGACGTGGCCGCGCTACCTGCGAGCGCTCGGGCTTCTAGAGGTCGTTGACCCGTTTCGGGAGTGGTCGCCTGACACCTCGTATAGGTTTCCCCATAGAATCACGAAATAGGAAACCATGCGAGCGACACAGCAAGGAAAAGTTGCTCTGATACAGATTCTATTACAGTAACTGATTCTCATTATCTGCAGAGTTACATGTTGTACTTATCTTAAAATATTTAATCAATTTTCAACTTAAGTATTTATGTAAAAGCAATTTAAATGCGATTTTTGTTTAAAATGAATACTATAGAAATTTTTTGGATATTATTAACGGTAAAATTTACGTGAAGTTCTTTGACGTAATTAGAAAGTTAATTGTGCTTTATTAACGTCCTATTTAAAAACAAGCTAGTACAAAACTCCTTAAATAAATCTTCAATTATTTTGCTTCAGTTTGTTATGGCGTTGTACAATTTTTAGCTAGAAAATTTGACAGAACTCATAATTAAAATTTCAAAGGGTAAATAAAAAATCTTTTATTATCCAGGAGACATATTTAGAGAAAGGTCAGTTACTAGAAAACAACCTTAATTTTATAAAATCCATTAAAATGTACCAACGTTACAAAAATTTACACGTGATATTTCTTGTTCATTGCAGTTTAGTAATATAAAAATATAGGTATATTTAAAATATATCAAGTGTAAATATCCTGTGAAACCTAAAAAGCGTATGAAAGGGACAAATTGATTGCTGTCTCCGTCGTATCAGATCGTCCCAAGCGGTTTCGATTAGTCAAAGTCAACATTAATCTTTTCTTAATGACTTCAATATTGTATGAGTTACAGTAAAGATGAATAAAATGAATGAAAATTCTGTATTCTAAACCAAAAAGTAGCTATCCTAAACCATATTTGGCTTTAAGAAAAATGTGTACAAATTGTACGTTCTTATCGATAACACCTATTTAAAAAAATTAAAATTGCATCCTTACAAAGTGCATGTCTTTTTTTCCAAAATAATTTTTAAGTCTTATTTATATTTATATAAAACTTAAGATTTTCGAGACTGAGCGGGAGGGAAAAATTAAGAAATGTTAGGTATTTAATAAATTTAATTGTCATTAAAATATTAAAAGTGTCGAATATAAATGCTAATAATTTATTGAAATTTTGCATGACGAATTGTATGCCATGCCATTTATAAAAATGCTATGTGTTTTAAGTCTATATTAGAAATAAATGATCAAATTTTGTTTTTATATTTAAAATTTAGAGACGAGAATTTATGAAATATTTTTATTTTATAGTTTATGAAATCTTGTACTTTAATTGACGAGTTCCAAATTAAAATGCCACATGTTATTTGTAAATATTAAAACTGCCTATTCAAATGAATTAGCATAGAAACGCTGCACATCTTTGTAACGCTAATCATGCGTTTCAACTGTAAAAAAGTTACTCTCATGCGTCTACTAAAAAAGTTTTACTTTAAAAAATAAGTAATCAAGCACTGTCTGGCACAGGCTACCTCACTTAAAATATAGACCCATCACGCCGCTCTACTGTTCTGCCGGTGCAGTGGAGGTCCCCGATTTCTGACGTCACCCGGACGTGGACTTCACCTACGTTTTCGGGGCCGCTCTTGATCACCCCTCCCCCAATGTCCAACATGATGATAATGATAACGTGGCTCCAAGTCGAGGCTCGGTCTTACAGGATACGCCCTTGGAGCAGTGTTTCCATGAGAGCGAGGCTCGCACTCGAAAAATGGCGGCCTCCATAAGAGCCCGTCCTTCCCTCCGGTTACGCTGTAAAAGCCAGTAGAGTTAAAGCTAATGACACTTCGAACAAAAAAAGAAAAAGCTCCACTGCGGGTAGGCAGGCTACATATAATACCGCCTCGCTTTGACAGCCCTGATGGTGCGAGTACTCGCTTTGCTAGTAGAGGTTGCGTATGTTCAATTTCAGGCAGGGCAAATTTGGCAAATTGGCAGTTTTCCAATTTGTCTCGGTGTGCATTAGTAGGAGGCTTCTCCCTTGACTAGTTACCACCTTACCAGCAAAGACGTACCGTCAAACAAAGAGATTTGTGTTCCTTCTAAGATTCCGATTTCCTTCTAAGATTGTATCATCAGGTGTGACCATCTTCAAATGCTAAACTGTCAACAATAAAATAAAATATTAAACAACCACTATACTAATCTAAAATATAAAGATTTTGCTTAGGTAAAATGTTACTACGACAATGTAACAAATTATTACATAAATAATTAAATTCAATTTTATTTCTTCTTAAAAACCAATACATGTAGTCAAAGTAATAAATTTAGTAACATATTATGTACATATAATTAAGAAAACATAAATTATGCTTTACGGTTAAAAGTAACACAAATCATAAAATAAATTATTCGTACATTAATGAAATCACTACCACACGAAGGGTTTTATTTAATTTCAAATATTACGCATTATATAAGATTATCTCATATATTTGACTATTTAATACGTCAATTTAGCTGTTACAAATAAAATTAAACTGTTTAATAAGTAAATATATTGCTAGTTTAGTTTTTCTACTATACATCTCAGAATAACTATTATGAATATTAATTTTAATGTGAAACGGGTCAGTACATTGTCCTTTCAAGTATAGCAAAATAACAAATAATTCAGAAGGAAAGTCAAGGAGACCTTCGCTATAACGCAGCGATAAAGAGTAATTTATGTACATAATAATGAAATAGATGATTATAAATACTCTCTAGGCAAACATTTAGAGACTATAAACATGGCTTTGCCTAAAACTTTTCTAAGTAATAGCTATTTGGTATATTAAAGTTGTTTTGTTGCTTACGAAATTGTACTGTATTCCCCTTGGAAGTCAATGAATTGTTCTCTTCGAGAGTCGTAAATGATAATTTAAAAGTATATTGTTGTGGTATAAAATTATAGAAAGCTAATCATTTATATTATTTGAAACTATACGTATTTAAGATCTGTATATTTTTATCCTTCAAAAGCCCGTAATGTGATAAATTACCTTCTTCCACGGTAGCGCTTTACTATTTCAGTCGGTATCTTTACTTACCATCAAGTGTGATTACAGTGAATCTTTGGTACAACCATTAAAACGGTTTCTGTATAGTCAATAAAAAAAGATCAGTAGCACTAAATTCTACTTCTGGGTACAAACTTCTTCACTCACATAACAGAAGGTTTTATAGCATAGAGCTGCCGTTCTGCATTCTGCCAGAGTACGATAAGCCTTATTGACGGGGGCACAACACGCATGGTAGATGGGCGATTCCTCCCGGCCCGCAATATGATGCAGGAACTTCCCGAAACAGCCATGTTCGGTGAGTACCTCCACCAGTGTATAATAGAGCGCTCCATAGCTCCTGCTCAACCACTGTTCCAGCAGAGGGCGGAACGCCTCCAACTTCGTGACACCTACTATGGGGGACTCGAGATCCTCCCTCCATATCCAATCAGAGTCCTTTCAGTTAAGACTCTACTCGACTCGACGAGCCTCGTCATTACCAGGCGTTTCTCCTCTAGTCCTCGCGTCTTGTCTACATTGATACGTAGCGGCGAGAATTTCCGCCCCGACCTCCCATGGAGGGTCAACCACCAGGAGTGTTGCTGCCATCTAGGACACTGTACATTACCCATTAATCGCCCTAACCGCTTTTACTCTCTGCGCACTTCGCAAGAGAGTTTTATTACGAGTGGTCAGGTGTCTATACGGATGCCCCATAAGGGCCATACTAGCAATTACTCCCGCATATAAAGCCTACCTGCATGCAAATCGCAATGGAGTAGCATGAGGAGTCTACGCTCTAAATCTCTCTCTCTTGCAGCAACGACGTGCCGTCGAGCAAAAAATTTCGTCCGATACGATGAAGAAACTATAAGAGTGAAATCACCTCTTACCGGGAAAGCGCGATTCCATCTTCGACTATATCAATACTTACCATCAGGTGAGATCAGTGAAACGCTAACTTGTCAGCTAAAAAAGTATATTCGATGTAATAATAATGAACATACACTACTTTCAATGTAACTACATATTTAATAGGTACTCGTAATTCTACCTTTCACGCGTGCGTTTAATTCGAGCACTGCCTCATTATTTTACTAGAGCCCACGCTTTTAAATAAATGTTATTAAAATGCAAGAGCAATATTTTGAAAACGTTAGACGCAAACTTTCTGTTAAACGAGGTGAGCGCTTTAATTAAAAAAATCATAGGTATTTTGTTTTTATATATATACAGCTTTTAAAACGCTTTCAAGTATAAAAATTAATTTATCGTGTCATGCTAAATAAACAACTTTTATGTTTACTATATGTATTATGAAGTTGAAACACCATTATTTAAGAAAAGACCGCAAAATGGAAATCAAGTTATGACTTTTTGAAGAAGAATTTTGTCATTATTTACACTTATTTACCAAAGTAATACAATTATTAAATATGACATTTCTTTATATTCAATGAAGGAAAATATTCATAAATGTCAGATATAGTTAGGACTCATTTAATATTATTAGTTTATACTCCCCAGACATATGTGCATATATATCTTGTTCAAATTTTCAATCGTTAATACTTATACATTCACTCAAGTTTAAATACATTTTTTTAACTTGTAGGATTGCTATTGATTTTAGTACAGTCTTTATCAAATGTCATCAAATAACATTAAATAACCCTTCAATAGACAGTTCTGCAGAATTGTCCTTTAATGGTCGTCGGCGTCACTTCAACCGATGGACGTCCACAGCTGGACATAGTTCTCACGAAATGATGCCCACAAGGCCCGATCTTGTGTCGCCTGGCTCCAGTGGCTACCGGCGATCCTCCTTATATCGTCGGTCCACATTGTGGGGGGTCTTCTAACACTGCGTCGTCCGGTGCGGGATCGCCATTCCAGCACCTTCCGGCCCCAACGTCCATCGGTTCTTCGGACTACGTGCCCCGCCCATTGCTACTTCAGGTTCGTAACTCGTATTCCATGCTCTTTAATGGTGGTGTATAAATTGTATGCTGATGATACAAACTGGAGGGTAATTGCCTCCTTCGGTGAGTCGATCATTTTGCAGAAGGAGATACTTGGCAGGGAAAGGGAGGGCGCCGCGGATTCCTCTGCTGGACCTGGAGGACGAAGGCGGGGTCTTGCCCGCCTCCTTCCTCCATTTTAAAATTTAATACTGTTGTGAAGGCAAACGAATCCGGGGTGCCAGAGTAGAATGTTCTCTCTGAGCCTCTGGCCCCTCACTAAAGGATCAAGGGGGTTTCGCTGGGTTTTAGTGGATATTCTGGTTTTGTTTAGTGAGTCCTACACTCCCAACCGATGACTGTTCGGTTAGGGTGGCATTTCCCAGCGTAAAAAAAATATAGTCTTTAAGTGTTTACATAAGGCTTAATATCTCTGTCAAATTTAAATTTTTACATGTGACTTCAGAGGTTTAAATGCTATTTCAATTGACAAGCTACGATTAAAAAATATATAATATAAGCAAGTGATTGACATCGAATACCCGTCTACCCAAATGATCCCACGGATTAAAAAGGCGCGATCGGTCAAAGTTAAGGATAATCCTTTTATAATGAGTTTTAAAAGAAAGGAACATAGGGAATGTTATCTACTTAAAGTGTCCACATTTTAATATTCACATTGCAAGTGTTTATTACAGACAAAATCGTTCAATCTCTCTAAAACAATTAGACTAAATAAGCTCTTTTGGATTGTCGATAGTATATCCATTAGTAATTGTTGAGAGTCTTGAAAGAAAAATCGCTGGTTATATTGATGAGCTTTTATTTAATATTAAAATATTACCAATATAATCGTAAAAAGTAACAACAACGAGAAAATAAAAATTTATGATTTTGCAATGAGACGTTACAAAGAAACATGAAAAAAAATAAACCGGGTTTAGAGAATTTAAATTTGACCTCTTTCCTTTTTAGTAATTAATTTACGATTGAATTGCAGAGTTATTTTTTTACATGTTTGTTTTTGTTTCTTGTATTAATATTGTGTAATCCGCTTCAATAAATCAATTTTCTTACCTTCAGCTTAAAATGTTTTTATTTAAAATAGTTGTACATAATTGGTTTGTAATTGATGGAATGGTTTTAAATTGTAATGCGTTTGTGATTAAATAAGCAATTAAGTTGCAGGTGAAAGAATGAAACGGAATTTTACGGTTGTTAGGATCAGAAAATGTTTTTGACCTTTCGTAAAAAGAACTTAATTATAAAAGATTATAGATCCATGTTAACTCAACTTAATTAATGTAAATACTTTCACAATTTAGACGTCCACTAAGGATGAATATTTTCACTGGATCGAGAATTGCGCGGATGTCGTCGCGGGGCAAAGCTAGGTTTTATATGGAAGTATATATAATTTTGGGTTTATGTGATTGAAATCTTAAACAGTTAGATCAATTTTGATGATTTTTTTTTACGTGAACAGAGGCAAGAGTGATATACAATTATTTTCAAAAAATAATGGATTTACATATATTTCCACAGGATGAAAACCGGTAATGTTACTCATATAAAGGTAAGTAGCGGCCTTTTAAAGTCTAACTGCTGGGCACAGGCCTCTTCATTAAAAGAATCTCTCCTATTATTAGAGCATAGACCTACCACGCTGCTCCACTGCGGATTGGCAGGCATAGTACACAAGTGCACTTTCTATTCCTTCACTCTCTTAGTCCGATTTGACAGCAATCCATCACGACCGGAGATAGATCAGGGGCAGGACTGAATGCTTGACGTGCTCTCCGAGACACGGGGCGTACCACCAATCTTCCAACTTCGGGCAAATATTGAGAAAATCTTAATAGAAAACTCAATAACGATTTTGATTTTGAATTGCCCTCGAACTTAGACCAATGAGGCAGTCTCTCATTCATAGGAGAGAGGGTTATTAGAGCATAAGGCCCGCCATGCTGCTCCACTGCGGATTGGCGGGCAAAGTTCCAAAGTGCAGTCTCTACTCCTTCACCTTCATATTCCGATGTGACTGCAATCCGACAGGACCGGGGAGAGATCAGGCGCAGGATAATGTGCTCTGTGAGTCTCAGGGGTGGAGGCAATCGCCAATTTGCCAATTTTGGGCAAATATTGAGAAAATCTTAATAGAAAACTTAATATTGATTTTTAATTCACACGACCCGGGACTCGAAATCAGGAGCTTATCCCTGTAGCCGAACATAGTAACCACAACACCAATATCACTACACGATGTTTTACGATGTAATCTGAGAACCACATTGTACTACATAAATACATACTTACGAAAATATTGTACCTGACTGGAAGTGTAAAAGACGAAATCATTATTTGAAGAGGATTTCGGACGTCGATTTATTGCTTTTTCAAAGCTTGAAAATGTATTAAAGAATTTATATCATAGCGGCTTCCTTAAAGTTTGCTAGAGAACGAGGCCGAACATAAATCTTAGACTGCCTCAGATTTTAAGTTACTCGTTCAAATAACTGCACATAGAGCATTGTCACAGTTGGCTGCGACTGCGAGCCGCTTGCCAAATATGTCGCTACTGATACCAACGCATATGCAATAAGATTTACAATTTACTACAGTTTGTCACATTCGCTTTCTATGTTGAATACGTTTAATACATCTTTTACACTACATTATATCATATTTTCTCATAATTCACAAGTAAGAACACGTAGACATCGAACTGATTATATTCTAACGTGTTGCGTAAATGAAGGTACAGAAACCACAATAACATTTGAAGAGGTGATAAAATGTCATACCGGGTTATTTTATAGTATTGCAAAGTTTTAGCTGAAACTTCATTAAACCTTTTTATATACGCCTAGCTGATCCAGGCAACTCCGTCTGCAGTTCATAAGAAAGACAGAGAATGAACAAATTTGGTAAGCGTTAAAAAGGTTAAAGCGAGTTTACATATACATGCATGCAACAGTAAGTTGCTTTTGTAGAACTTTTAAATGGAAACAATACATATTTTATTGTGAAACTTTACCGTTTACGCAGTGCACGCAGCGGAAGCCCTCAGAAGAAAAAATAACCCCGATTGTGAAATATTCTTTATTGGGGTAACGTTACTTTTGGTTTTAGTGACATGATATTATATATGAAAGACAAATGTGATAGAGTTCTATTTAATGACGACACTTTTGCTATTTAAAGTAGATAGAAATGTAGAAAATTATGACGATGTAAATAGTATCCTGTCACATGTCTGTTAATAACTTTAGACTCTGGGCTTCAGTGGGGTGACCATATTAAGACTCTAGCAAGCAAACACAGTTTAGCTGCATTTGCTGTTAGGAAAGTAAGGCAATACACTGATGCTGAAACTGCTAAAATAGTGTATTTCGCTTATTTTCATAGCATTACGTCTTACGGCATGCTATAATGGGGTAAGGCGGCGGACATTGAAACTATCTTTATATTGCAAAGAAGAGCAATATTTCAATATATTAACTAGGATGTCGCGTTTCCTTAAGCAAAAAATGCAAAGAAATATATCACAGTACCATAGCAATATATATTGAATAACATATTACATATACGTGATAATATTCATTTATACAGCAAAAGCAGCGAAGCACACAATATTGATATAAGAAATAAAAACAACTTGCAATGCCATATTTTAGAGTGAAGAAGGTTCAGAAATTATTTGTCGGGTGGAGCATGCACTTTTTAATAAGATACCTGAAACACTTCTGAGTTTGCCTCCACATAGTTTTAGGAAATATGCTAAAAACATCCTATTACAAAAAGAATATTATAATAATGAAGATTGTTTAAGTGACAAAGATGTTTGGACTTGCTTCTAGTTGCACATGAAAGCTAAACACATTGTAACGTACAAAAACTACGTTAAAGGAAAAACCGTTGAGTTTCTTGCCGGTTTCTTCTCAGCGGAATCCACTTTCTTAACAGGTGGTAGATTTATTACTAATGGAAAGATTACTGACGATTCAAAAGTCCTTTTTGAGCCTTCTTGAATAAATAATATTTTGATTTAGACTATAGCCTTCCTCGATGAATGAGCTATCTAAAACTGAAAATTTTTTTTAAATCGGACCAGTACTTACTGAGATTATCCCGTTCAATGAATCAAACAAGCTCTTCAGCTTAAGAATATTAGTATATATTATTCTATACTATTTTAATATTTTTTTCGTTCTGGTGGATAGAAGGATGGTTAAAAGTGACATTGAAATATGGTAAACAGCTAATATAAATACGTTATAATATGAGCTTCAGATTAACTTCGTATTTGAATATCACAAACACTGCGTTATTACTAAGAACAAGTATAACTTGTATGCAAAGCTTTGTATAAGCTTAAAACTATATTCAATTAATCATATTTCAGTGCATTAACTATAACGAAATAACTAAAAGTAATAAAATTGTTATTTACTTGAATATCCGATTTATTATTATCCGATTATTATATAGTACACTAAAATTTACTAAAAGACACTAAAAAAAATTACGATGTTTCAATCAATACTCCAAGCAAATTTCTTCAGCAGCTCAGAAAGTTTTAATATATTTTAATAAAAAGCCTTTTTTCTTAGGTTTTCTTTGAATAAGGCTTAAACATAAATATAAGTAAGTAGCAGCAGCCCATTAACGTCCCACTGCTGGGCACAGGCCCCCTCTCTCCTATGATTGAGACTAGATGAGTTTTTAGAGCATCGACCCACCACGCTGCTCCACTGCGGATTGGCAGGCATAGTACACAAGTCCAATCTCTATTCCTTCACTCTCATAGTCCGATGTGACGGGAAACAAAAACGACCGGAGACAGATCAGGCGCAGGACTGACGGCTTAACGTGCTCTCCAAGGCACGGCGGTGGAGCACACCGCCAACTTCCCAACTTCGGGCAAATATTGAGAAAATCTTAATAGAAAACTTAATATTGGGTTTTGAATTGGCCCGACCCGAGACTCCAACCCAGGACCTCATGTCTGTAGTCATGCTAACCACTAGACCAATGAGGCAGTCTCACTAACATAACAACAACATAAATAAATTAGGGCTTATTTGTTAAAAACTGTATTTTTTTTTAAATTGAATAGCTAATAATATAAGTATCGCATTAAGCGCCTTATATAACTAAAAAGAAAAATACTAAAAAAATTATGAATCCAATAATAGTGAGATTCTCTATTTTTGCATCTAAAATGTCATTCAAAATACAAGATAAAGTTCACGAAATCCTTTCCAAAGCCCAAGCAGCGATACAGTGACTTATTTTGTTTGCTACGACAACTTTAATACGAAAAGGGTTGCATTTGTTTTACTTAGAGTGACAGAACCTGAGATATCAGGTTGCTGGATTCTTAAGGAAAATCTTATATAAATAAAAATGCCCGAATGACGTAATAATGCACATTAGAGAAAGAATTACTTAGAAATATTGTTTATAAAATAATTACTAACTTTATTTATTTCGGCATAAAAAGAATGATACATAACTAGAATACCCTGGACCCTTAAACTAGGTAAGCCCGTGAGTTAGGGGTCAGTATTTTCCCAATTTTACAATATATTACACGCTTAATCTACATAATTAAACGAAAATTAAAAATGAATACTTAAAACTAGTCCATAATATAATATTAGTGGTTGTGTGTACGAGTATATGTGCGTAATTAGATTAACACATTTTCTGTTGCATTATAGTCTAGATTATAAAGAAAGATTTATTTTCAGTGTGTGGCTGTTTCGTTTTATAATATGGTTTTTTATTCATTTATTTTATTATACAGCAATTGAGGGATGTAGGGAAATCGACGTGTCGCATAAGCACTTCTAATTCGATGTACTTGTTGGATGTCTTGATGATTATGGGATTATTTGTCAATGTCAAATGGTGAGTAATTACTTATTTTTCTAGATTCATGACAAAACACTGTATTTTTTTAATCAAATTATATACTAACTTTTTAATCACATCACAGTTTTACAGTAGCAGGTGAACTGAGGTCAAATAGTTATAAATACAGTTGGCAGACGTGTTGAGTCTGACACTTTAAACAACTTGTTGTTTTCAGCTTCTCGTGATTTTCATAGTAACTAAAAACTAATTGACTGTCTTTTGATGTCCCACTACAGGGTACAGGTATCTTTATACACAGGGAAAAGGATATTGCCTACCCTAGACGTAACGAACTGCTTGAATGCTGATTGACAGGCGACATATATCTATTGATATGCTCCTGGAAATGTAAGATTTATTAAAATAAAATTCTTCACTGGCAAGAATTTAAATAGACGCATAAGCTTCTTATAATTTAAACAGGTCAAACATATACTCGCATTTTTAGATTCTGATCAGAATTTAACGAACGATTAAAATACCTACCTGCACATTCACTTATATAAAAAATGGCTCATTACATTGTGGAATATTTTATTTATATTAAGCACTAGCGACCCGGTACGTGCTTCTTTACGAGTACGTATTAGTTCAAAAAAAGCTCGTAAGCATGAAAAAAAGTTTCAATTTAACAGCAAAGCCCCCATTAACTAAAAATGTTATAAATAAAGAACCGCTCGACAGATTTTGTGCAAACTTCACATAAACCATCTACTAAATAGCCCGAACAATGTTTAAACATTTTGTTTGAATACGTGAGCCCGTTCTTCAGTTATAAAGTTACAACAAAAAGTGACATTGATTTATATATATATAGATAGATTGCTCAAAATTACAATAAAACACAATCCGCTGGTTAAGACGGGCAGAATCATTAATGCTTTTCTACGGATGAAACGCGTGATTAGCGTCACGAAGATGTGCAGCGTTTTTATGCTAATTCGTTGGGTAGTTTTAATATTTACAAATAACATGTGACATTTTATTTTGCTAATAATTTAGTACACTATTTTTCATAAAATATAATATAAAAATATTTCATAAATTCTAATATTATAAAAAAAACACGTGGCATTTATTTATAATTTAAAAAAAATAATTGTATTAATCTTTGACACTGTTAATATTTCAATGACAATTAAATTTATTAAATTTCTATCGTATCTTCCTTTTGCGTACATGTAAGTCTCGGAAATCTAAAGTTTTGGATTTGTATAAATATAAAAAGACTTAAAAATTAGTTTGCCAAAGAAGTACATCACTTTTGACATGTGTACTTTGAAAGCACGCCCTTTTAATTTTTTATTTAGTATTAAATTTACGTCTCTCACAACACAGCTGAAATGGAATTATTATTACTACCAATCCGATCGCGCATAAATTTACATGCTCTTACTCTCCTGTATTCCATACTTTTTTATCCCCACACACCATCATATTTAAAATCACGCTTTACTTTTACTGAAAGAGATAAACGTCTACAATTGCGTTCCTATGGTGATTTGAAGCTTAATACTCCTTATTGTCGGACGATGTGCTATTGGAAGTCCTTCACGATTAAAACTATGAATTTGTGGAATGATCTTCCACGAGTGATTACGCAATCTGAGTCCTTGACTATGTTCAAAAGACGTATGAAAGAATATTATCTAAATAGTGCACAATAATTATGTTTGTATATTTAGATGTTTATGTATATTTACTAAATTACATATGGATATATATGTAGTTTATGTAATTTTTTGTATACGTAGTATATGTAATTTATTGAATATATAAAGATATATCTATCTATTTACATATATGTATGTGTGTATTGTCTATATTCATTTTGTATGTACCTACTTTAGTACTTTCGTAGTAGTAGTAATAAGAGGGTGTTCTATTGCACTTAGCCAGTACTATCATGGGCTACTATCTCCAAGGTTGTTTGGGGGAGATCGCTCTGAGCGATAAGACCGCCTTTGTACGCCTATAATAATAACAAATTTATAATATTGTAATTTACATACATACATAGCATCACGCCTCATTCCCATAGGGGTAGGCAGAGACAACATCCTTCCACTTGCCACGATCCTTGCATATCTCCTTCGCTTCTTTCAATCTCATTAAACCTTTCATACAAGTTCGTCGGTTTAGAGTACTCTTGACCTGGCCGTTATTTAAAATGTCCTGGATTTGGTCCAGGAACGTTCGCCTTGGTCTTCCCCTTCCAACTTTCGCATTCACTCTTGACTCATAAATCCTTTTTGTCAGTCTCCTTTCATTCATTCTCTCTACATGCCCAAACCATCTAAGCATACCTTTCTCAATTTTAGTCACTACGTCTTCTTTTATACCACAACGTTCTCTTATCACACTATTTCTTACTCTGTCACTCAGTTTTAATCCACTCATGCTTCTCAACGCTCTCATCTCTACCGCATTTATTTTACTTTTGTGATTCTTCTGCCATACCCAACTTTCACTACCATACATAAGTGTTGGCACCAACACTCCAGCATGCACTGCCAGTCTAGCCCTTTGAGACACCATCTGGCTATTCATAAAAGCATGCAGAGCACCATTTACCATATTCCCTGCATTCACTCTCCTTTCGATATCACTTTCACATGTTCCATCTTTTGTAAATTTAGATCCCAAGTATACAAATTCTTTCACCTCTTCCACTTGTTCCCCATCTATCAAAATATTGCCATTCATCATAGATTCATCTCGTTCAAAAAGCATAACTTTCGTTTTGTTTACATTCACTTTCATTCCTTTCCCTTTCAAAGCTTCATTCATAATATTTAGCATCTCCTGAAGCTCGTTAGCGGATGACGCAAGTATTACTTGATCATCAGCGTAGAGTAAACATTTGATGAGTAATTCATTCATTCTTAACCCATACATACTTTCTTTTAAATCTGTCAAACATTTATCCATGAAAAGGTTGAACAGCCATGGTGACGCAACACATCCCTGTCGAACACCTCTTTCGACAGGAAACCACTCCGTGTACGCTCCGTTTATTCTGACACAGGCACTAGAACCCTCATAGAGAGACTTCAATGCTTGGATCAGACAACCGCTCACCCCATACGTAGATAACGTTGACCACAGCTCATTCCTCACCACTCGATCATAGGCCTTTTCTAAATCTACGAACGCGCAATAAACTTTTTGGTGTTTAGCCAAACATTTTTCAGTTAAGCACCGTAAAGAAAAGACCTGATCCGTACATCCCATTCCTCTTCTAAATCCCGCTTGCACGTCCCATATTTTCCCATCAGTTTCATTAATCACCCTTTCAATTAATATCTTTGCATACAATTTGCCGACGACACTAAGAAGGCTGATACCGCGGTAATTTTTGCACTCCTGCTGTGACCCTTTTCCTTTATATAGAGGGACAATTACGGCCTTGCTCCAATCTCTTGGGACTTGACCTTTCTCCCAGCATATATTGAAAAGGCAGTACAGCTGAGCTACCACAATCCCGCGGCCAGCCTTCAGCATCTCGACTGACACTCTGTCATACCCAGCAGCCTTACCTGATTTCATACCTTTTATCGCTTTCATGATGTCATCCATACTAATCTCGCTATCACTTGTCTTACATTCATTGCTATCCGCAGAGGCCATATTTACCTCTGCTTCATTTCTTTCAAACAAACTTTCAAAATGATCCTTCCATCTCTTCAATATCCATTCTTCTCCTTTTATTAAACTTCCATCTAAACTTCTGATTTTACAAAGCTCCGAGGAAGTAGATCTCCCTCGGGCAAATTGTATTGATTTCCAGAAAAACTTTTTGTTTGACTGAAAATCATCAGAAAGTCTCCTATCATACATATCACTGTATTCTTCTTTTTTCTTTCTTACAGCTTCTTTCACGATTACTTTCACCCTTTTGTATTCCATTCTTGCCTTTTTTACGTCATCATTCGTTGCCTTTTGCATTCGTTGGTTCGCTTTTGTAGCCAACCAATCGGACCAAGCTTTCTTCTTTTCACACACAGCTGCTTGAACATTTTTGTCCATCCACAAATTCTTCTCTTTCTTACCTTTCCTCCTTTTAGACACGCCACATACATCAATAGCAGCACCAACCACTCCATCTTTAAATTTATTCCATAAACTTTCAATCTCATTTCCTTCGTCTTCACTCTTGAATCGCCCACTCAAATTTTTCAGATATTCTTCTCTAACATCCTCTTCTTGCAATCTCTCCACTTTTATTCGTTCAAGAATGCTCGAGGTTTCCTTCTTTCTATGGCGCCACCGATTAAAAAGACCACCGATTCGGGCAACGACCAGGTAGTGGTCAGTATCGATGTCGACCCCGCGGTATACTCGAGCATCTAGAACTTTCTTCTTCAGTTTTTCGTCCACAATTACAAAATCAATCATACTTCTAGCATTCCCTTCTTCCCTTGTATACACATGAATCCCCTTGTGCTCAAACATAGTGTTTGCCACAAAAAGACTATGTTCCACACATATTCCAAGCAAACTTCGTCCATTTTCATTCACCCGTTTGTCACCAAACATACCAAGAGTCCTTTCATATCCATCACGTTTCACACCTACCCATCCATTAAAATCTCCTAACATAATTATTCGCTCATTCGGTTCACATTCATTCAACGTATCACTCACACTTTCCCAATACTCATCTATTTCTTTTTGGGCTTTATTGGACTTTCTGGTGCCCAGATCCGTCGGAGCATAAGCACCCAAGACAAAGATCCGAGTAAGTCCAACTTTTAGCCTGATCCAGATGAGTCTAGGACTCACGTATTTCACTTCTTTCACACAATCATCCATTCTTTCGGAAAGTATGATACCAACTCCCTGACAGCCTCTCTTATCACTGCTTACACCAGACCAGTAAGCTGTGTAAGGGCTATGTTTCGTGGTATCACATCCTTTCCTCTTTGTCTCATTCACGCAGAGTACATCTATGCACCTATCATGCATCATCTGGCATACTTCATCAATCTTTTCATTCATTCCTCCTCTTACATTCAAAGTAGCAAAGCGGCTCTCGGTAGCCCGCTTTTCGCCCCCATTAGGAACGTGACGTGATGGATTGCGAATCTCATCGCCGCCATTTTTGGAATGTAATAATATCACCATTGCGTTCCCACGAGTAGCAAGGGAACATAGGTCCATTCTGGCAGAGCCCCGCATGCCAGAATAAGGCTAGCCTATTTCTGGGTTCGCCCGGTCCCAGGGCCACCGCTTGCGACTAGGCAAATGCCCCTAGCCATGAGTCCCTCGGCACGGTACACCTTGGACTGGCAGGAAGTGGGTAGGAAAATGGAATAAAAGGGGGGAACGGGTCAAAAAGATAGGAACTTTGTAAGGAAGAGAAAGGAAAATATAAGGTAGTAGGATATTACTGACTCGGAAGACTGAGAAGATTCAGTAATAGCTCGGGGAGCCGGGATCGCATACCCGTGTACCATACTATGACTATCGGACAAATAGACAAAGATGTGTACCCCCTGACTGTAATTTTCTTCTTTTAAACTTTGTATGTATGTGTGCCTTTAGAATAAATGATTAAATTCATAGAAGTTTTAATCCGCAACATTTTTTTTTCATATTGTAATTTTTACCGGACACTTTTTTAATGTTTAAAACCGTTTTGTGTGTAAATAAATAAATAAAAAAACTTACTCGAAAAGTCATGAAAAGGCAATTCGATATGGAAATTCCGTTCAATATTTAAACCATACAATTTGGAATCATTAAGATAAGATTAACGGTGACTTTGAGTGATCGAAGCCATTTGGGAGCGGGGACGATCAGATACAATGAAGACAGCAATCAATTTATCGAGTTCACACACATTTTGCAAATACCGACGATTGATCCACAAATAATACTGAATATCCTATTATAACATCATAAACGCTTTCATAAAATGTCCATATATTAAAACGTCATGTTTGACTGTCTCGCTGGCGCAGTGGTGCGAGTATTCGCCTTGCTAGCGGTCCCGGGCTCGATCTCCGGTAGGACGAATTTAGGAAATTGTATTTTCTAATTTGTTTCGAGTTTGAGTCTGGTCTGGTCGGAGGCTTCAGCCGTGGCTAGTTAACCACCCTACCAGCAAAGACATACCGCCAAAACAAAGAGATTTGTGTTCCGGTACGATGCTATGTAGAAACCGTAAGGGGTATGACGCCTCTTACCAAATTAACGTGCTTCCATCTTAGACTGTATCATCACTTACCATCAGGTGAGAGCACAGTCAAGCGGTAAACTGTCAGCCATAAAAAAGAGAAAAAAATAATGTCATTTTGTTAAAACGAGTACCACTAGTCAACTATTTTGTGTTCAATAAATTAAAAAAAGTAAATAGAATATATAATATTTCGATTGAAACTTTGAACAAGATATATTTAGGGAGAGTGTGAAATAATATTGGAAATAGTAATAACACACTTTATTGGAAGAAATACACGCTTCAAAGGTGAAGCGTGTTTCAAATCAAATCAAAATATCTATTCAATCAATATATAGTTTTCTTTTTCCACATATTAATTTTAATGTACGTCTGATGATAGTATAAAAGGATGACTTAAAATCTATTATATAAAGTTACAAGGGCTCCTTCGCGCCTTGTTCTGAGAAGAGCCCACAACAAACTCAGTCGGATATTTTTTTTTATCGTCATCATTACAATATCATATTAGTTTAATATATTTCAATTCAAATTAGATCAATTCGTTAATCCCACGCGTTTCTATCGTCTAAGTAATCTTGCAACTTATAATATGATTTTTCAATCAACTTTCTTTTAACAAGCTGTTTAAATTTATTAAGTGACATCTCTATAACGTCTTGTGGAAGTTTATTATAGAAACGTATACAATTACCCTTAAATGAGTTTGTAATCTTATGCAGTCTACTAGAATTTATAACAAGATTATTTTTATTTCTTAAGTTATAGGAGGTACATTCACTCTTTTTATTAAAAGAGTCAAGTCAAGAATCAAGAGTGTTTATTAAGTTTTGGCAAATTTACCAACTAAATGGAGCTGATATAAAACCACACGAGAATAAGATTTTTCTTATTTATTAAACTCGAAATGAAACCATAATGCATCCTTTGGGAGTGATTACGAAAAAACACTTTCAGAAGATAAAGAGCAATAGCCGGTAAATTTAATGTCCTTTATGACCCCCTTGATGTATATGAAAGATGTTATGAATTTTCATAAGCAAAACTATTAATTATAATTTCGAGGTGATGAATAGACTGGTTATACATATAATACGTACGTGTGTATGAAGGTTTTGTAAACGGGAGGGTCTATTTTAATGAAATTTTGAGGTAAATTCAAAAGTGATCTGATTCGGGAATTGCCTCTGATAAATAACGGATTTCCACCACAGAAATCTATATCGTCGTAGTCGTCTCAACCGATGGACGTTCACTGCTGGACAAAGGTCTCTCTTAATGAATTCCAATGGGCCCGATCTTGCGCTGCTTGTATCCAGCGGCTACCAGCGACCCCCCTGATGTCATCGGTCCACCTGGTGGGGGGTCTGCCGACGCTGCGTGTTTCGATGCTAGGCCGCCAATCTAGCACCTTCGGGCCCCAACATCCATCGGTTCTGCGAACTATGTGCCCTGCCCATTGCTACTTCAGCTTTGCAATTCAGTAGGCTACGTCGGTGACTTTAGTTCTCCTACGAATCTCCTCATTTCTGATTTCATCACGTAAGGAAATCTCGAGCATAGCCCTCTCTATTACCCGCTGAGAGACTGAGTCTTCTTACGAGCCCTATAGTCAGAAATCTATTTGACTAGCATCAATTTTTCAGTTGTACCTTTTACTTTTTTATGTACTCCCATATTTACTGATAATCTAACAAATTATTAGATAATTTATTTAAAATAAGGCCAATCAATAACGACACAATTTTTAATATAATATTTGAAACAACAGAACGGATTAAGAAATCTGAATATAAAATCAATAAAAAGCAAAAGTCCATCTATATCTAAAGAAACAAAATATTAATATGTAAAATCTATTTATAATAACTAGAATCATAAGTTTCAGAACGTAATTGCATTGGTATGATTTTTTATGACGTCAGTACTAATTCTACGTAAACTTTATCGACGGCGCTTAGTTCTGAATAATTTTAAATATTACAACATTTAGGGAGTAAATATGCTAAATTACTAAGTAGTCTAATAAAGTTTACCTTAAAAGTCAATATAGGGCTAAGTTTTTGTACAATTAAAGACGGAATTTCAGGTAAACAGAATCTTTCTGTTAGAAATGTTTCGACACATTTATCTTATTAATACCATTGCCGTATTGCATTAATTAAAAGTCAATTCTTTAATTTATTGTCTCACCACAAGATTCCGTGAGTATGGTAATTGATTTCTAGAGAATAGTTCGAAGCATTTCTAATATACGCTATCAGAGTGCAGAATTCCTTTCAAGTGCATGCATATGAAATTCCTTACCTGCAGCACTTTCAGAGAGATCCGGCTTTATTTTCTATTATTCTGCTAGATTTTTCTTACTGTTAAATATCACTTTTCTTCATAATTAAACAAGATATATCAAAACATAAAATCATTTCCTAGTCCGTCTAGTGCGAACTTCGTTAATTGATTTCATAGAAAAAAACCCTTTTTCTCCTTCCAAGACTTTACACAGAACAATATATAACTGATACAATATACAATAATTAACATTTTAAACAACCTGTATTAACGCTACATCTTTAAAGAATGCATATGAACTGAAGTGGATTAAAAGCGAGAATCACACATTCTCTTTATGTATATTGATCAAGTTTTGTTCTACTAGTTGGGATTGAAAAAGATGAGGCACGTACTTCCTCCTAGGGTGGTAAGTAGCCACGGCCAAAATCTCCCATTAAACTAGACAAATTAGTAAATATTATGTATTTCATTTGCTCGCATCGTTATTCCACCCAAAATTAAATAAATTAATGTTAAAAATATATTAAAGTTATGTTGCCGAGAATTATATTAAACACATTTCTCTCTCAAAGCCTTAAAAGTGAAAAAATCGTCAAACGTTTTTCATATTTTAATTACAAGAGGCCACCTCGTTGAACGTAATGCTGAAATAGTCCTGAAAATATTTAAACTCTTGCACTTTAATATTTATTTATGGCAGTAAACTTCCTTGCGAAATAATGAGGGAACGTCTCCGAGCCAGTGAACAGTTACCGCCGAGCGGCTTTTGAGTCCGCACGGTTGCTTGCTGACTCCGAGTCAAGCAGAAAATAATATTTCAGCTTTAAAACTTTAATACAAGAAATTCTGCTGAGATATATAAGATATTACCAACCCCTGACATACTCAGCTATGGCTCAATATGTATTTTATTATTTTTTGTACATCAGAATGTTAGGAAAGAATAACAAATTTATAGCTAAAACAAAAGAGACAGGGTACAAGAGACGGTCTTATCGCTTCATAGCTATCTATTAGACAACCCTTTTTTATATCGCTGGGAAATGCGTTTACGCACGCCGAGTGAATTAAAAACTCTACTCGGCAGTGTGGGACTCGCAAGACAATACCCACTTAAACCCTCTACACCTAATGGGTGGGGGGCCAAAAGTTCGCCTGAGACAACCTTTGGTGTAAGGGTAGTTGTAGTTTTAGATTGGTGCAGGTGCTTACAGGGCATGGGTGCACCGGCAAATACCTGTATCAAATTGTTGTCCAGCGAGTCCCACACTGCCGAATAGATTTTTATATTAATCGGCTTGCGTTAACGCATTTCCCAGCGACAAAAAAAAGGGAATAGTGGGTAGCATATTACCTTCGTCTGACAGCCTCTTTGATCTAGTGGTTAGCATATTTGGCCACAGTTATGAGATGCGGGTTCTATTTCCTGGACGGGCGAATTCAAAATCGATATTGAGTTTTCTATTAACATTTTCTCAATATTTGCCCGAAGTTGAGAAGTTGGCGGTGTACTCCACCGCCGTGCCTCGGAGAGCACGTTAAGCCGTCGGTCCTGCGCCTGATCTCTCTCCGGTCGTGTCTGTTTCTCGTCACTTCGGACTATGAGAGTGAAGGAATAGAGAGTGGACTTGTGTACTATGCCTGCCAATCCGCAGTGGAGCAGCGTGCTAGGTCTATGCTCTAAAAACCCTCTCTTCTATGAGTCAGGAGGCCTGTGCCCAGCAGTGGGACGTTAATTGACTGCTACTTACTTTTATGTGTGCGATAGAAATTTCTTATATCATTAAGAAATTCACAATTTAAATCAGCTGTCAACTAATAAGGGCAAGGTAAAGGTGAGTGGCAGTCCATTAACCTCCCAGTAAAAAGCACAGGCTTCCTTACTCGTAAGAGAGAGGGTTTTAGATGAAAGACCCACTACAGTCCCGCTGCGCTGGGTGTTGACTACACATACCCCAAGATAAGCTCTGAGATATGCAGGTTTCCTCACGATAGATAGATAGATAGAATACTCTTTATTGTACACCACAAACATTAAAAAAAGTAACAAAACTTAAAACAATAGTACAATTAGGCGACCTTATCGCATATTAGCGATTTCTACCAGGCAACCTTAGGGTTAAAGAGATAATGTGAGGTAAATTATGGATTGAAGAGAACAAAACAAGCACATGTCTTATTTTTATCAAGGAAAATTTATAGGATTCGCAGCCGGTATCCACGGCTATCACCAAACACCAGGGCCATCGTGGCCTTTAATAGTATTTTTACTACTTTCGGTTTTAATAGTATTTTTTCCGCTTTATCGAAACGTTTTAAAGTAACAAAAATCATATGCGGCAAGAATCAATTGAATGGGAACAATATTCTTAACACCGTCTCGGAAACGACGCTTGGGAAATATATGCGCCGCTTCAGATTTGGTAAGTTAATGCTGCTATATAAAATTGATTCTCCAAGTTGCGAAGTTAGTAAGGTTTATAATAAATCACTGCCATTTTGATGGAAATTAAAACAAATTTTTATGTACAATATTTAGTAATCTTAATAGTTTTAATTAGTCTAGCCCTAAGGCTATATTGTAATCTTATATAGCCATCTGCAACAAGGCTTTTTAGTAATTATTACATAACTTCAATATACAATTAATTAATTTTAGTAAAAATACTTTGACTTAGCTATCATAAGCTAAGTCTTGAGTTAACGTTAATGTTCATAGAGTTACCCTATTTTTGAGTTCTTGTTTAAAAATACCACTACACTATATTATATCACTGAACTAACTCAATAGGTTAAATTCTTTTAAGTATTTTAGTAGCCTCAGGATTCACATGATAGTGAAGTCTGTGATGGTGAGCTTTAGCAATCTTTTCGATGTACTTATTTACGAGCTCTATGTTGAGGTCCATAACAAAGTAATATAAAAATATATAGTCTAGCATGAACTTCTTAAATTAGTTACAAAAACATAACCTTTTTACGTGAGTTTTCATTCATTGGCACTGTATAAATTATCCCAAATACGATTATTATTCAATTAAATTGAAATAATGATTTATTATTAAAAAAAGTTTGCTGCAATTAAAAAAAATGTCTGAATTTCAATGTAGGAATATAAAAGTAATTTATTAACCATTCAGTGTTCAAAGAATTATACCATTTATAAAACTTAATATATTTTTTAATCAAATAGCTAACAAAACACGATGTTTAAAAATAAATGGTTAATACGGAAGGTAGTATAGTACTAAATAATTTGACTTTGAAACACTGTCTTACAAAATTAGGATTTTATACTTGACTCTTTATTCGTAGGGGCCGTCGATAAATAAGGAGAACGTGAAATAATATTTAGATGTAAAAATATGTTGAGAATAAGTATATTAAGACATGATTTTAAAGATTTTTCTTAAAATATTTGGTTCATTTGAAAAGTGTAAATTGATACTTTAATTATTTTAAGAAATCTTTGAAACCCATATAAAGAAAAAAAATATTTATAAGAATGTTTTATTTTCACGACTGTCACACTATAGGTAGTAGACATTGTTATGTTTAATTTATAACCCCACCGAAAGCACTGCAAAGAGGGAGAAATATTCTTAGAGCCATAATATAACCGGATTACAAGTAAAAAACGTATGTGACGTAATTTATGTACTAAATTTTCTGGTGAAAACTTTTCCGTAGCACATTTCCCGACACGAGTTTTCAAGGCGAACTTTTTATAACTCAAGTTCTTCAGTGGCTTCCCTGCGAAACATTGCGAATTTCGGTTGACCCTTTTTTGCGAAATTGTGTACGACATATTTATTGTAATCATTTAGATATGAATACATTTACAGTGCTTTAAATTGAATTTTTTAAGTAATATCTTCTTATAGGGGGGTAAACTGCTTCATTTCGTAATGCGTTATGGCGCCAGTCCATCTGGCTTCCCTTTTTCTCACGCATACGGCAGTGGTAAGCAGGCTTCTCCTCCTTCACCCTACCTCAGCGCTCACAGCGCTAGCCGTACTCCGGACGAATACGAATACAATATTTTCAACAATTAATAAGATATCTTATTAATAAGAATGTTGTGGTATACGCGAAAATGTAGTGAGTAAAATTGAGAAAGGTATGCTTAGATGGTTCGTATAGAGAGAATGAACGAAAGGAGACTAAAAAATATGATTTATGAGTCACGAGTGAATGGGAAAGTTGGAAGGGGAAGGCCTAGGATTACGTTCCTGGACAAAATCCATATTTTAAATAAGAACCAGGTCAAGAGTACTCTAAGCCGAACTTGTATGAAAGGTTTAATGAGAATAAAAGAAGCGAAGGAGATATGCAAGGATCTTGGTAAGTGGAAGGACGTGGTGTCTGCCTACCTCTATGAGAATTAGGTGTCATGCTATGTATGTGTGTATAAATAACCTTTTCTTACATTCTCACACAATTGTACCAAATTTTGGTAATAACCTAAGCTTTTCTCGAGTTAAACAATTTCAATATTAAATAACCCAAATGTTTTTACGTTTCGTTTCAACAAATATCGCTACTTAGTGATAAGGCCGCCTTCTTATACCCTATGATTAAGCAATTGTATTTGTTTCATATATTGTTGGTGGTGTACAATAAAGTGTATTATCTTTCTCTCTCTCTCTCTCTCTCTCTCTACACTTAACATAAGGACATGACAGATTATGTATGTATATATATATATACCAATGTCAAGCTAAGTTAAATAATGATCAAACAAGTATTGTGTGTATGCGTGTGAGTGCGTATCTGTTAAGCATGTGAGTGTATATTATATATGTCGGATTGCAATACTCTGTGGAATGCTGTGTCGGAGTACAATAATCTGTGGAACGCTGGTGCCACCTGTCTATCAGCGTAGGGCAGTGTCAATAGTGACAATCCGCGTCTCTCCCGTACTCGAGTGACGGTCCGCCAGAGTGGTCGGCTGTTGAAGCTGTCGCGTTCCTAGCTATGATTATTAATGAGTTTGTGTAAATTGATATCGGGAACATTCAGTGAATGAACATTATTAGAGTTAATTAATAAAGTGTTTGATTGCACCAACATTACGCCCACAGTATGCAAATTGAATTATGGATGCCGCTAATGATGATGTCGGCGGAGAATCCTACGCCCATACGCTTTTTGGTCCTTTCTCTTTTATTTTCCGACATATATAATTGTTTTGATGCCTCTAAAACACTTTTATATAGTCTAAAGGCCGAAGCATGATGGCCAAATGATCTGAAAAGAAAATCTAGAGTATTTCTTAAAGAGCAGCTTTTGTTCAATAAAAACAATTTGCATAAAAAAATTCAAATGCTTTCTAGGTAAAAGAAGAGTAATTTTTTCCACCATTTTTTTCAATATTGGAAGTTTTTTTAAAAAAGCAGAAAAAAATCAAAAAACGGTCAGTTCAAGTAATTTTAAAGGTATATTTTTATTCCGAAAATTTCGGACTAAAATAGCTTCATAAAGAAACGTCAAAGTTATTAATATTCTTTTCATTGTGCAAAAAAAAGCCTTCAACCGTTTAGGTTAATTGGGTTGCATACAAAAGATGATCAATCTAAATTTTCTTAAGATCGATTTATTATGTTATTACCGTAGTAGTTTTTCTGTTAAAAGATACTATTTGTACCTATTTCCCGATAGAATGAGACTGTGAAAAAAGTATCCGTCAGACATGAACAGTTACCGTCGACAAGTCGCAATTTATTCTTCTCACAAACACGAACGCCGCTGATTCAATATTGACATTGGAAGGAGACCGAGTTAGGGCATTCCCTTGTGCAAAAGATAAAACCTAACTTAAGAGACACTTGGATATTTTATAGCTTTTTTTTTTCGTTGAAAAAATAACGCCTTATTGTGATTTCACTTGGTTTTAAATCTTGTTATATACAAACATCGTAGCGTGTTAACCTGGTAATATTTATTAATTTACTATTACTATTACTTTTACAAAATTGTCCCTCTATATAAAGGAAAAGGGTCACAGCAGAAGTGCAAAAATTACCACGGTATCAGCCTTCTTAGTGTCGTCGCCAAATTGTATGCAAAGATATTGATTGAAATAGTGATTAATGAAACTGATGTGAAAATATAGGACGTGCAAGCGGGATTTAGAGGAGGAATGGGATGTACGGACAGGTCTTTTCTTTACGCTACATAACTGAAAAATTTTTGGCTAAACATGAAAAAAATTTATTGCGCTTTCATAGATTTAGAAAAGGCCTATGGTCGAGTGGTGAGGTATGAGCTGTGGTCAATGTTATCTACGTATGGGGTGAGGGGTAATCTGAATCAAGCATTGAAGTCTCTCTATGAGGGTTCTAGTGCTGTGTCATAATAAACGGAGCGTACACGGAGTGGTTTCCTGTCGAAAGAGTTGTTCGACAGGGATGTGTTGCATCACCATGGCTGTTTAACCTATTCATAGATAAATGTTTGACAGATTTAAAAGAAAGTATGTAAGGGGTAAAAATTAATGAATTACTTATCAAATGTTTACTTAACGCTGATGATCAAGTAATACTTGAGTCATCCGCTAATGAGCTACAGGAGATGGTAAATATTATGAATAAAGCTTTGAAAGGGAAAGGAATGAAAGTGAATGTAAACAAAACGTAATTTATGCTTTTTGAAAGAAAGAACGAGTGGAAGAGGTGAAAGAATTTGTATACTTGGGATCTAATTTTACAAAAGATGGTACATGTGAAATTGAAATTGAAAGGAATATGGTAAATGATGTCCTGTGCACCATTATGAATAGCCAGATGGTGTCTCAAAGGGACAGACTGGCTGTGCATGCAGGAGTGTTGATGCCAATACTTATGTATGGTAGTGAAAATTGGGTATGGCAGAAGAATCACATTAGTAAAATAAATGCGGTAAAGATGAGAGCGTTGAGAAGTATAAGTGGATTGAAACTGAGTGACAAAGTAAGAAATAGTGTGATACGAGAACGTTGCAGTATAAAAAAAGATGTAGTGACTAAAATTGAGAAAGGTATGCTTAGATGGTTTGGGCATGTAGAGAGAATGAATGAAAGGAGATTGACTAAAAGGATTTATGAGTCAAGAGTGAATGCGAAAGTTGGAAGGGGAAGACCAAGGTGAACGTCCCTGGATAAAATCCAGGACATTTTAAATAAGGTCAAAAGTACTTTAAACCGACGACCTTGTATGATAGGTTTAATGAGAATGAAAGAAGCGAAGGAGATATGTAAGGATCGTGGCCAGGGGAAGGACGTTGTCTGTGCCTATCCCTATGGGAATGAGGTGTGATGCTATGTATGTATGTATGTACTATTACAAAAAGCATATTATAATATTGATGATTATTTAAGCGACAAGAAAAGCTAAACACATTGTAACCTATAAAAAACTATATTTATCTCTTTATAAGCGAAGTCAACTACAGTTGGTAGATTTGTTACCAATGGATAGACTGCTGACGATTCAGAAGTGCTTTTTGGGCCTACTTGAATAAAGAATATTTTGTCTTTAATTTTGAGTATATTTAGTACGCGCTTTATCACTAAATCTTTTACCCATTCTTAAAACATAGATAAAGTGGTAAATTATAAAATTATATTATCAAATATTTCAATTGTTCAATGCGCTGTACCATTTCTGGCAAAAAAAATTTGAATTCATACGTGAAATAAACATATTAAAAAAAGTGTAATCTACAATAAATAAAAAAAAATGTATTTGAACTTGAATGTATATATAAAAATATTATTTTTTATTAACCATTAAAAACGTAATGACAGGAGACAATGATAACAATATTTTTTCAAGTATTAACAGACTTTATCTGGAAATAAAACTGACAAAACAATCTTTTGAATTGTCTTTTATATTACTTGTTGTAATTTAAACAATATTTGGATTCAGTGAAATTTCTTTAATTTTATCCGTCAATCGTATTTACAGTTATAATATACTCCTATAATATATAACAAAATCATTTAATGGAACCAAATTATTACTGAAAGTTGGATATAAGAAATAGTCATGCGAAATTGTTCCAACTTTATTTGTTAAGTTCTCAAAAGATTTCGCTTTTCAGACTCACATGTAATTTGAAATTGATGAAATAGAAATATTCTACTCAATGTTATTATTCGTTATTAGTATCTTCTGCCGTCATTATTTCCCACGATTTTCCCGACCCGTGCGAATATGGGAACATCCGTACTTAGTTTTAAGACCAAAAACTTGTAAAATATATTATATTCCTTTTTCCGTATCGTATTCCAGATTTTCCGTCAACATTTTGAAAATTTCTCATAACAATATTTTATACTACACTTTCTTATATCATTTTGTCATTATGTACACGCATTAACGCCCTTTGTAACACAATTGGATGGTCGCTAAAGGGTTTAAACATTCAAACTTGTATAAGTGGACTTTGGTTATATGAGAAACCTCTGTTTTTTATTACATCGAAGTTTTGTATTGAAATAACTTACCGTGAATTTTCCAACTTTTGTAATTAACACCCAATTTCTTAGAATGCTTTGATGTTTACCTCTACAATTGGTAATTCGTAGCTTAATACTCGAAAGTAACGACATATTTGTAACAAAAACTCTAATACATTACAATTTGTTTTATAATATGTAATGAATCGTACGATAATTATTTCAGCATTTCATTGTGGGACCATCTCTCCTAAAATTACTGACATCTTCACTCACCTACGGGTATTTGGGAAACTAGTTAAAAGTGTTAATAAAAATATAAGTCCTTTCGGATTCCAGTTGCTCAAGTTTCATTGTATTATATTATCAAAGTGGGTAGCTAACAAGTTGAACAAATCGCGTTGCTCAACCGTGAATTCGTCTTCGAGTATTTTTCAATCTAAGAACTGAGTGATAAATGCGAGTACATCTATCTGAAAAACTCCGCAATCGTGCTGGTTTCCAATTAATTTGTCTCGGGAAAAGTTTAATTCCTTGCGAGATTGATACACAATTTCTTGGAAGATATACTTATAAAGCAACTTAAGTTAATTAAAACGTTATGAAACTTATATTTATATCTAAATTTCTAAATCTTTCTTATGTAAACTGTGAAAATAAAGGCCTCACTGACGTATAAGTAGGAGTATTCGCAGTCGCTGGGTTAGATTCCTATCAAGGCAAATTTAGATGTTTAATGAAATGAGACTGGTGTAAAGCCCTTGTCGACTAATCCTTATGTCATGCCATGTCATTGTACCCATATTTGGCGAAAATCTTAAATATAATTCATTGCCAAGGTTCATGTCACAGCGGTCTGTGAGAAGTCACCACCATGCTCTTAACTGAGCTTAATTATTCTAATTTATTCACTTATATTCTTGTGATCACCGCAGTAATGCATATGGAAGATACAGTTTTCAGTTTTTTTTGGCAAACAATTTTGCAAGTGATCCACAGCCTTCCACACAAATGAACACAAGTCTTCCACAAGTGAACCGAGCTCCCTTTGCAGTCGTCCCTGACCTCACACATCTGACTCTCTGACACTTCCGACCCAAAACAACACCTGGTACTAAAGGGGGCCTAGGTGAATCACCCAAGCCCCCTTTGTAAAGACAGCCGCGACGAAACGTACCTACTCCTTTATTTATCATGAGATGCTGTGACATTATGAACAATGATTTATTATTAATGATTCTCAAATCACTTACCAATATATTTCCAACCACAACACTTAAACTCTGTTTTCAGTGTGTTTGTGTTGTGGTTGGAAATATATTGGTACACAGTCCGTCGTCTGTTTCTCTTCGCGGCGTCATAATTTACACTACCCGCGTAATCTACCACATTCGCGATTCTCAATAAGTGTTATTTCGTACTACCTCCGTATCTTTGTACTATTTTATAGCGTCCATATTGTAGGTAATTCGCGACATCAGCGAAACCCTTGGTTGTGGATAATTGCCTACCATATTAGCAGTTAAGGTGAGGCACCAAGAAAACCTTATGTTCCGGAAGGATTCTGTACAGAAACCATAAGAGTTAAATTAACTTTTAGTTTTGCAAATTAGTCCGTTTTCATCTTAGACTGCACCATCTCTTACTATCAGATGATATCACAATCAAGCATCATCACTAAAATTGTGTGATGGGTCAGAGTATAAGACAACATCAATGAATGCTGTTGTATTATTATACAATATATTTTATAATACCAATTTTTACATTTGTATAAAATTGCTCGAGTGCTTCCTATTCTTATGTGTCTAGATTCTACCTCTAAGTCTTTCTGTTAAGATTATTTACTGTGAAATCTTAGTAAATAATTTCTTCTTTCTTTAGTTCTTTAAATCAAATAAATTTACAGTTTAATACTTTGTGATAAACTAAGTTTAGCATTTAAATTTACAACACTGCGAAATTAAATTCAACAGAAGTTGAATATTTCATTGCAATCCTTAGCTTGTCTTCTCAAAGAAGGTAACAAAGGTATTTACAAATGAAAAATGTTTCGTTTCCAGTGAAGAATCAATAATCTATGTCGACAGCTTTCCTTGAGAATTTTCCAATCTGTTTACTACCACGTATCAAGAGAAACAAAGAATAAACCTAACCCCATTATATTGTCTGCTTCCAAAGCAATACCACGTTAGTACGCTGTAACCATAAAACGTAGTGTTTTGGAAACAATGATAGCATCGTCGCCGACGATTTCATGGCAAATGTTGGGAATGACGCATGCAAGTAACGGCTTTGGAGGTAAAGCCTTACACATATTAAAGTAACTGCAGATATATAAAGAGACAACTTAATAATGCAAACAATGAACATGCACATATAAAAATAAATTTATGCATATTGCATGTTTACATGGAAAAATAATAGTATAGATAGACGTATACTTAATTGAACACTACAGAAAGACAAACAATACTATATCTTACCATAAACTAGATTTACTGTGCAATTGGGCGGTCTTATCGCTAAATAGTCATCTCTTTTAAACAACCCTGCGGTTAAGAGAGAAATAAACATGTATAGATATTACATACATATAATAAACTGTACGTATACTAAGCTGTATAACTAACAGTATTTCATATTTTTATGTTATTCTTAGATATTAAATTAGTACAATAAGTAGTTATTAAGGATGTAAAATAATATGGGCACCTTTAGGGCCTGCAATAAAAATATATTATTATTACTATTTATTGTAAATGTTTAAAATTCTTCTCTCACAATATAATTTACCATACTTCTCCGAAACGGCTTGACCGATTTTTATGAAGCAGACCCGACAGTCTTCGTTCTGTAAAAAAGATTTGGAATGTGGCAACTTTCAGTTTTACAAATACTAAACAAAACACAATCGATTAAATGACACACAGAATCTTTTTTGTTTCGAAACAAAAGGTAGCGTAAATAAATGAGATCTTTACATAACCTACGAAAAATGAATAATTTTTAAACAAAAGATAGTAGCATAAATGAATGCTATATTTACATAACCTAGAAATGAATTAACAAAACCGTTGCTTTAGACAACGGTCTAATAATTCATGTCACAACCTTGTGGATGCGTGGGTAGAGGCGTGGGAGTGCGTGGGTGGATGTGTGGGAGTACGTGGGTGGATGTGTGGGAGTGTGTGGGAGTGCGTGGGTGGATGGGTGGGAGTGCGTGGGAGTGCGTGGTTGGATGCGTGGAAACGCGTTTATAAGCATTGAAGTGACTTTAGACATATTGCCGGTCTCTGTGCTCTAGACTTTTCGTACCAGAAACAAATGACTGTCCACATAAATTAAAAAAAAATAGGTAAAGTGTTGATGGAATTCAAAAAATGAATAGCCTAAAACCTTCTACAATATCGATAACAAAGAAAAACAGAGTCGCTTTTATATATATATAGATTCAGTAGGTCTGAGAATCGCCTACTATCTATTTATTTATCAGATCCCTAAGTGATAAGGGTTTTCCACCCCAATTTTTTTTATTGTGGCATTTAAATGTATCTAATTTTTAACTTTAAATTTTACTTGTCTATCACCACCAACTTCTGTTTTTAATAATTTATTATATTGCAAAACAACATTTGCTGGGTCAGCTAGTAATAAATATAAACTGTCTGTTTATTTGATATTGTTTATAATTTGGAGTTGCCCTCCAACACGGGTTAACCATTTCTATCATATCACGATGTGTTGGTCATATAACGAGTTTTCGAGTATAGATATAGACATTTTCAACACTATGAGTTTTCTGTTGAGATTCTATCTCAGTTTTCTGTAATAAGCTTATTAAACTTTGTAATTAAATTAATATAATTAAGACTTAGATATGTATCAATAAAATGTAAAACTAAACTACTATGTATAATACTTAGAGTCTAAAATTAATTAACTAATGCTTATATACTAATACTTAAAATAAGTAGCATTATTTTGATCTTTTTATACGGTGTGATCATAAACGGTCTCCATAAGGTCTATACGTTTACATATAACTAGCTCAAACCGCGTCTTCGTCTGTGTGGAATGTTTTTAGGTAACATTGTCATTCATTTACAAAAAGTTTTACAAATAAGAAACATAAGTATAACACCTCCGCAACCTCCTTGCGGGTGGAATATCGGAAAATCCGTTCTTAGCTCACCTCTACTCGGCATAAAGAATATTTCTACCAAATTTCAAGTATCTAAGCCTTATGGTTCCAGAGATATCGTGATGAGTCAATAGATACCGGGATATATATAATTATAGATTACTTAAGTATAACAAATATTGTGACTTGCTTTGGCTGCCTTAACAAATAAATAAAAATAAAATAAAATGTGTCTAGTTTTATTCTAAATATATAATCTCTCGTCTTATGTTAAATTACTTAGTTCAATTTCTACTATTTACATCTAAAACTATTTTAACACAATATGCTAAAAATATCTCTCTTTCCCTATTACTTACTACTTTATAGTTTAGCCATTATATTTGTTATAATCTTCAAATTATTTCTTGCGGCACTCCAACAAGTAACCCTATAATCAGCAATAAAAAATAGACAAAACAAATACTTATAAAATTTTGATTTACTGAAAACTGTTCAGAGTTCATAGAACAAAAGTGTCATGAAAATTTCGTTCCGGGAAAATGCATTATACTCTTCAACAAAGCGAAATTTATGGGGCAACTTTTGCCGGGAGCGCAAGCTGGAAGGTAAATAACAACTTGATTTATATTATATCGGATACACCTTAAGTCAATAGCAATTTTAACTAAATTAAAGACTTGAATCAGCAAACTGGATTATACATTTTATAGAATTAAACTATCCCACAAGCTAACGTTACACTAGATGTCAAGACATTTGCGCGAAAGAAAGTACCAAAAATTAAAATTTATTTCGTAGTATTTCCTGATTTTCACATACGAGTAAAGGAATGTAAATTTAATATTTACATTTACATCTTAAAATAACTCACTTTATATTACGGCGTCTTTTGTTAAGATTTACCATGCTCACAAAGTGGCGAAATAGACTTCAGGAGCCGACAGCTGGTCGGCTAACCATTGAAGCCATACGGCCTGTGCTTGGTCAATGGGTGGGCCGAACATACGGCATGATGACTTTCCACCTCACACAGGTCTTGTCAGGACACGGGTGTTTTGGCAAGTAACTGTGTGGAGTGGTAGGCCGCGAGCCGACTGAAGAGTGTCACGCCTGTGGTTTCGCCATTGACACGGCAGAACACACATTGGTGACGTGCCCACGTTGGGCGGAAAAGAGAGCCGATCTCGTGGCTTCTATTGGATGTTTTGACCGCACGTTGCCTGCTGTAGTTGACGCTATGGTGGGCAATGAGGATTGCTGGAGAGCGGTAGTTTCCTTCTGCGGGGAGGTGATGGCGCAGAAGGAGACAGCAGAGCGGCTAAGAGAGCAGAATGTAGCCTCTCCTGCTTTTCGCAGGCGCAGGGTCGGACGCAGACGGGCGGCACAGGGCCGTCGCCTTCCCTAGGGATAACCTCTGGGCAGCAGATACGGGGTCAGTTGCCCGACAGAGAAGTCCCTAAGTTTGTGAACAGCATGCCGGTGCTCCAGACATGCCATCCTACTAAAGTAGGTTAATAAAATGAAGAGGGCACTCATATCAACGGGCATTGCAGTTGGGTCGCTGCGGTCGAGCATTGCCGTGCCCTTCCCGCGGCCCCGTCACAAGGCGACGCAGAGGAGCTATAACGACAGGTTTTTAGCCGGTAAAAGTCCGGCATAACCCAGAATATGCCTCCCGTGATGCTCTGGGTATCCATGAGGATTTTCCTGTCGGGGAAAAAAAAATTACGGTATATAGTTAATAGTTTCTTCTTAAGATTCTTTCTATTAATGTTATTCTTCTGATATCTCTAATTATAATTTTAATTGTTGAAGATACTAAATCTATTAACTTCTTTATTATTTAGTTAATATAAAATATCGATTTTAAACTTAATAAACCAGATTTTTAATTTACATAGACATAACTTAACGGCGTCGCTTGCTATAGGGCGAATTTACTAATTTCTTTGAGCCTGAACTGATGGGAGACTTCGGCCCCAGTTAGTTACCATCCTACCAGCAAAAATGTATCGCCAAGCAAGAAATCTGTATGCGCGACGCTGTGTAGAAACCGCTAGAGATAAATTACCTCTAGTACTCTTCCATGTTAAACTGCGTCATCATTTACCTACCAGGTGTGTAATAGCCAGAAGTTTACCTATCAAAAATACATTGCTTTTTTATTTAAAGACGATAATACTTGATGTTAATACTGTCTTTTAAAATATGAAGTTCCTAGTAAAATTTATGTTGTGAAAGGATGTACATAGATATTTAATGAAAGCTCGCGTGCAAGCTTTAAAGGTTCTACATAATGAATATGATAACCTGAAAGCAATATAGAAACTAGTAAAGTGATATATCATCACACCAGCTGTTAGGTCTAGATGGTATCTTATAATTACAGACCGTAATTTGTATTTGTAATCATCTGCGGTAATGTTGTTTCTGAGCAATCATGAGTTTTGTTGTAAATATTTCACATAAAACTCGCGTTAGATAAACTGGTTTACGACACTTGAGCCTAATCGCCGTTATTATTTACCAGCAGTTTCCTACGGGGTCATTCAGTAAGTTTCTGAATCCGTGAGAATATGAGGAAATCCGTTGTTAGTGAGCATGTACTTGCAAAGGAATCCTTTGGCCTTGAACTCGTTTTGGGGGGATGACAGTCTGGTAGTTCTTCTCACACACACACACTCACACGCACACATTATCTTTATATGTTGTAAATACAAGAGTGTCTGTTAGTGTAGAGTTGTAACACTAAATTAACTGTTCACTAAATGCATATGAAAGTACATAGGGAACTTACATAACTTATATATAAACTTACTTTATAATAAAAAAAAACTATTTTAAAACATTTGTTTGTGTTTATGTTTTTTCGGTTTATCTTCTAAACGATTGGAGCGATTATGATAAGACCTTCACTGACATATAGCCGATGTTATAAAGAGTAAATTTCGTTACTTTTATTTATGAATAAATGGTATCCGGAAAACCATGGGTATCGTAGCGGTGAACAGGTAACGTTAAGTAAAAAAATACTATTTTTCAAACGTAACTGGGCCTAAGATTTAGTTCTTACTGGTTTATCAAATTTCTATCTTATGAATAAAGATTAGTTCAGAATTGTACTTCACAAACCTAAATATTTATTAAATGTCTGCATTACTGGGTAATACTTGCCACCAAATTAATACGATACCGGGTTATATTTAGTAAAAAAAGTGCGTGTACAAACTACACATGTCAGAAGTGAAACTTCTTTGGCAAAGTAAGTCTTGTTTATATTTATACAAATCTAAAAGAGTAGATTTCCGAGACTCAGAGGGAGGGGAAAAGGGAGATATGTTAAGAATTTAATTGTTATTAAAATATTAAAAGTGTCGAAAATTAATACAAATAATTTATTGAACTATCAAATGACGAATTGTAAAAAAAATGCCACGTGTTTTTTTATCAATATCACAAATTATTAATTAAATTTTGTTTCTGAATTAAAAATTTAGAAAAGAGAATTTATGAAATATTTTTATTTCATTTCAAAAAATAGTTTTTAAACGTAAATAGGCGTAGGATTAAGTTTACATAATATAGTTAAATATCTACTATCATGAGAAAAGTCTTCATTAATGAAATATAAAAATACGCTGAAGAAATAGCAATTTTACAAGTGTGTGCGACTATGTGTTTTATGTGATAGTGTGTTATGTGTGAGAGTGTGCTGTATCTGTAAGTACACACTTGTAAGAGTATCTAAGTGTGCCTTGTCTATGAGCGTGTTATGTTTTAGTGTCTGTTGTGTGCGAGTTTGTATGAGTTTTCTTCTAAAAATGAAAGTAATATGATTTTAAAGCAAATATGCATTATATTGCTGAAAATGTTGGCAATGGGGCTACCGCATCGTAAAGCAAACGTTTTCAGCGGATAAAGAAAGCGAGTCATTTAAAGCCGATGTTTGTAGCAGGGCTTTATTCCGCCTCAAACGCGAGTGGAGATTGCACTCGGGTAACAAGTGAGGCAGGTCGCGTTCACAAAACATTCGATAGAGGTACAGTGTAGAGTAATTTCCCCCAAGTGGGGCACGACCCTAGACACAGCAATCAAGCGACAAGCTTCGCTCCCCTACGTCTACCTTAAAAAATAACATTAAAACCTTATTGGATTGGGAGCGGTTTTTAATAATTATTATCGAAGCACTCATCCTAATTAAGTAAATATCACTTTCATTCCCTTGAAAGTACATTTTCCGTAACGACGTATTAACTTAATGAAGTTACATAGCAGTACAAGGTACTTGAGAGGTAGAAAAATGTGTGCTCCCTGAAATTTATCTCAGCTCTCTGAAGTTTTAATGCGTTTTTAAATATAAAGACGAAAATATTATAATATAAAATAGGAACAGTTAGTGCTCGTAACGTGGTAAACGTTGTGCACTTTAATATCTCCTGCGAAGATGGTTGATCTCTGCATGAGATTGCTTGTTTTAGCCGAAATTAAATTAGCAGATTTTATTATTATATTTGAACCAAAATGAGGGTTTATTTAAAACCTTTAGGCAAATGGATAGTTAACAAATATTTATTGTAGGTCGCGTAGATTGTCCATTTCTAATAAAATAAAAATAGTATACTTCTTTTATATGTTTTTATACGCTTTGAGCTTGTGTTTTATGTGACTGTATGTTATGTGTAAGTGTGTGAGTCTTCCAAAAATGAAATTAATGTGAATTAAAACCTATAGACAATTGATCAGAAAATGAATAATATAGGCCGCGTAGATATCAATATGCAAAAAAGATAAATAGTACATTTATTTTATAAGTTTTATAGCTTATGTATTAGTATTGATTTTAAATTTGCACACTTATCAAGGATTTATGAGAATACCATACCTAAAATAAAGTTTACCAGGATTTTCACAATTATCAGGAAGAAACCTGTAGTGAGTGGGTAATATGTATTATAAATTAGGTCTAAAGATTTCGTATCTTACCAGTAAGCAGGCCTAAGCTCATCAGTGTGACGTTAATAGGCTGTTAATTATCTTTTTTTACCTTCAATGTCAGTACCAATAATAATACAAGTTACGACTTATTGAATTAAAAAATAAAGAAAGAGCCTCAATTATATAAAGTATAAACTATTTTTTTTATTGGCGACATGATGATACAGTCTAAGATGGAAGCGCGCTCATCGGGTAAGAGGCGATATACCCCTTACAGTTTCTATATAGTATCGTAACGGAACACAAATCTCTTTGTTTTGCGGTGCGTCTTTGCTGGTAGGGTGGTAACTAGCCACGGCCGAAGCCTCCCACCAAACCAGAATCAGACAATTTAGAAAATACAATTTCCTAAATTCGTCCTGCCGAGAATCGAACCCGGGAGCTCTGCTAGCAAGGCGAGTACTCGCAGAACTCCCGGTAAATTAATAGTCGGTAAATTAATATTAATGAAGTCAAGATTGGAATGTAAAATAGAAACGAATAATCCCTTTTTTGTATTGTCTCAAAGTGTGTGGTGCTTACAAATATTATCGAGCACCCCGTGCTTTGAAACAATAAAATTGAAACTTTCAAATTACTATATTCTAATCTTCAACAAATTAAAAACGATTAACAGGTAGGTCACTTCCTGTACACAAAAATAAAAAAGTAATATTTATTACCTATCACTGAAGCGCTGAATAGCCGGAAGACGCCGTCCCTGTGCATCCGATTTGGGGAGAACAAATGGCTACGCCCCGTTTCTATAGCTCTCGATCATAATATCCTGTTTTCCTGCTTTTTACTTTTGATCACATGGTCTATTATATACAGAAATACAGAACACACAAAAATATATGTATATTTACAAATGTAAAGAATAAATAGTGTATACAGTAAAGATTTAGTTACATTATATATTGTAACTACCGGTCCGGTACGTGCTTCGATACGTATAATAATAATAAATAAAATGCTAAGACCATGCATAATCAGAAGATGTCCAGCCTCAAAGCCTACTTCGAGGCGAAAAGGTAGTCCCCAATGCATTTGGAAGTCATAAAATGCGACAAAGAACTCACTCCCCCTTCCTTGGCCAACGAGGATTGGCAGAGACCAGCTGTACTGAGCACGTCCGACCGGGAGGCCGTATGGAAGGGAAGGAGATGCACGGAAAGTTTTAGATCTCCAAGGTTTAGACAAAAGTCTCTATGCAGTGGCTGCGCTTCGGAGACCTCTTTGGGGAAACCGAATGTTTTGTCTATGCAATACAAGACCAGGTGATCAAGACTCAGAACTACGGAAAGTACATTCTAATGGATGGCACTCACGATATATTTCGAGCCTGTCGCCACCTAGGAGAGTCATTCAGACATGTGTTAACGGGATGTCCAGTGTTTGCCAATAGTGAGTATCTGCACAGACACAACCAAGCAGCCAAAATCCTCCATCAGGCACCTGCCCTGAAATACGGCCTCGTGGATGAGAGGTTGCCTTATTACAAGTACATGACGGTGCCAGTTCTCGAATCCGGCTCCTTCCGACTCTATTGGGACCGGTCCTTTATCACGGACAGGATTTAGTGAATATCACGATTCCGTATGACGAGAATCACGTGCGAGCTGAGACGGAGAAAAAACGTAAGTATCTGGATCTGGCGCACGAGACTATGTGGGACGTGGGAACCACTGAAATCATTCCAATCGTTATATCTGCCAACAGTCTGATCCCAGTCAGTCTCGCTCACCATCTGAGACAGCAGGAGTTCCGTGACAGTTCGCTCCCAGCAATAATGTAGAAGGCGGTGTTGCTGGACTCGGCTAGAATAGTCCGGCGGTTTCTCAGCCTGTAGCACTGACCGCCGGCCGTTTGGTCCTCCCTGCTGGGGTGTATCCTTGGTCCGTAATATATATTTATGTAATTGTTTATTTATATTTATGTATTTATTTGAAGTATCTGTTTTTGATTATTGATTTATCTATTTATAACGTAAAAGTATATTGAGTGTTAAACTATATAGTATAATAATAATAATAATATTTATTTGCCAAAATACACATTACATGGTGGTAAAAAATGTCAATAGTACAAGTGATTGGCAAGCAAATATGTCACATAAAAGTCAAGAAACATCATACAAAATATTATTAAATTAAATTAACATTATTAAATTTACATAAATTAAAAGTCAGACTACTCAAAATATTACACACAAGAAAAATAACATTCAAAATTAAAAAAAAAATCAAATAAGAATCATAATAGATAATCGTGCACGTAGAATGTCCTTTCCAGCAGTCCTTCCAGTCTTTAATCTTTTTTTTAAACATAAAGACATCTAGGTTTTGAAAATTTGCTGGTAATTTATTAAATAATTTCACCGCAATGAAGTATACCGTCTTTTGTAAGTACCCATACACGCTTTATTTATTATCATCTTACTATTACATCATATTGTTCTGCATGCGTGTAAATTGAAATATTTTTATAAAATATATGGAACATCAAATTCACTTATTCAAACAATAAAAATTATTAATTGCTAGCTGTTTCAAAACTTAATTCAAAACATTTGGATAAACAATATTTGGATATACGGGGTACCGACTCGGTAGCAAATTCCCCATTAAAAAAATGATCCGCCATTTATTGAATACATTTATTACAAAAAATGTGATAAATAAATAACCACTCGACCGATTTTCTGCAAACTTCATGATATGTATAATAATACGACATAATAGTTAGAAACCATTTAATGTGCTCGATACAATACATTACTGATACATGTCGGCTTATAATACGTCTACCCACTTGATATAACTTTTTTAATGAAAAGATAAAGAAATGGAGGTATTTATGAATATGGCACTTCACATAAATCATCTACTAAATAGTCCGAACAAAGCTTAAACATTTGGTTTGGACAGGTGAGCCCGTTCTTGAGTTATTAAATTACAACAAAAAGTGGTATTGATTTTTATATCTATTTAATATTTCTGAATCATCTTCCTAGTATTCTAAACAAACTATGAATAATCTCTATTTATTATGTCAAAAACTCATATTCAATTTGGTAAATATAACGCATCACAAAACATCAGTGTTTGATGTAAAGCTCTTTTACTATAAAATGAGCTTTTAGAATTGTGTCACTATACTTTTAAAGTTATTACTCGTATAAGAATGAATTTCATTGCAGTGGTCTGATTGAGTATATAAAATTTAATTGAATAGTTTTCAGCTTAATTTGATCGTATAATTTATATCTATTAATTCTTATGTGCATATGTATGTCACTGAATTTCCCCTAAAAGGTTAGACCTATTTAGTTGAATTTTTTTTGTGTATATTCAGGTGTATTTGAGAATGAAATACCCAGGTGACATCGCCGGGAAGAGTTAGTCGTCGTCGTCGTCGTCTCCACCGATGGACGTCCACTACTGGACAAAGGTCCCTCTTAATGAATTCCAATGGGCCCGATCTAGCGCCGTTTGCCGATCCAGCGGCTGCCAGCGACCCGCCTGATGTCATCGGTCCACCTGGTGGGGGTCTGCCGACGCTGCGTTTTCCGGTGCGGTCCATCGGTTCTGAGCGCTAGAGCTAGTATTCAAATCAAAATATTCTTTATTCAAGTACGCTCAAAAAGCACTTTTGCTTCATCAGTACTCTGTCCGTTGTAAATCTACTATGGATTCGGAAAGTTGAATCCGCTGAGACGAAACCGGCAAAATATTCAGCGGTTATTCTTTTAAAGATAGTTTTGTTTGTTACAATGTGTTATATATTGCTTCTTTGCAATTGGAATTGGAAAGCAATTGGAATCAACTCCAAACATTTCTATCGCTTAAATAAATTTCAACATTATAATATGCCTTTTGTAAAAGTATGTTTTTGACATATTTCTTGAAATAATGTGGAGGCTAATCTGAAAATTCGTAGCGGTATCTTATTAAAAATGCGTATGCTCAACCTGACAAATGGTTTCTGAACCTTCTTCACTTCGTTTTTATTTCTTGTATTAAAATTGTATGTGTCGCTCCTTTTGCTGTTTAAATGAATATTATCACGGACATATAAAATGTTATTCAATATATATTGCGACGGTTCTGTGAGATTTGATATTTCTTTGAATTAATCTCTTAGTGAAGCACGACATCCTAATTTATATATGGCCCGTATTGTTCTTTTTGTAAAATAAATATAGTTTCAATGTAAGAGTACGTCTTAGCCCATAACAGTATGCCGTAAAACATGCTACTAAAATATGCGAAATACACCATTTTGGCAGTTTAAACATCAGTATGCATATAATAAACATTTCAATTTTAATTTAATCTTATAACAACCTATAAAATAGCGTAAGTCTTACTTTAGAAAATAAATTTTCTAATATAAAGAGCCGTCTGCAAGCTTTTACTCAGTCTGTCTTCAACAGAGTAAGTAAAACGAATGGAGTTCCTAACGCATTCTTTCATTCCACTTTAACGGCCAATATCAATCGTCAGGAACGGAGGTGAACTGTCGTTTTTGTGTTTTAAAATTGATACCAAGTGATTTTTATACTCCTTAGTTATATAATCTTGATAAGAACTTATTTTGTTTTGTGAGTTTCTTAAGACTTACTAAAGTTTTCTGAGTCCTTCGCATGCATACACTTAAATGTAGGTCTAATAGTGCGATGTCGCCTACTAGATGTAATGCTTAGTAACCTTGGCTGCTCAGCACCAGTAAATAGAATACTTATGCTGTATAATAAAATATATAAATCAATTGATATAGATATTGAGAAGATTAGAAGTTGTGATAATCTTGCATCCTTTAAAAGGACAATTGTAAATCACTGTCTTGGCTATCCTGATGTAGATCTCGTTGCCTAGTATTAGATAATTTTTATATAATTGTAAATAATATTTTGTGTTTTTTGTTTACTTTCGTTTCTTTCTTCATCGCTTGTTTTTATTCTTTTTAAAAAATATATACCAATTATATTTTTTGCATGCTTTGCCAACCAGTAAGTGGGTTTGCAGTAATTACTTTTTGTTCTTCAGATAAGAAAAAATATTATTAAGTCATTTAAATGTCTTGTTTCATATTCACAATAGCTCATGGAATAGTAACCTTTTTGAATTGTGTCCCTATTCTTCCAAAGCTAAGGTATATAGATTTAAGAAATTTTTATAGGTCTCTGCTCTATAAATCCTCTCTCCTATATGTGAGGAGGCCTGTGTGCCCAGCAGTGGGACGTTAGTGGGCTGCTACTTGCCTTACACTTGTTTAATGAGTTGTAGAAATGCGCTTAGGGAATTCAATTTTTTAATTTGTTTGATTCTAGATTGATGTGAGTCTTCGGTCGTGTCTAATTGCGACCCTACCAACTGCCACGAACCGCCAAGCGAGAAGTTTTCGTCACGGTACGATACTGGGAAGTGTTAAATTACCTTTTACTAGGTTACTGAGCTCCTACTTTACATAGAGTGATATCACTGTAAAGCCCTAACGTTATATAATGGTACATAAGGTTAGCTATAATAAATAAAAATTGTAACAAAGAAAAGAACCGCCTTCAAAATGCTTTAAAAGGCAAAAAAAATAATTGCGTATTATTTTTTAGAGTCCTTCGTATTCATATATTTGGAGTCGGCGTCATTAGCTTATTGCAATTTGATTTCAGACAGATATACAGCCACAAATCGCTCCCTCATTATATGCCGTTGAGAAGTTCCATTAATCATCATATTTAACTACGATACCCTATAAAACAATTGAAGACTTCCGTTACTTTGTCATGGATCTCACGATCAAAACCTAACCAAACTAACATCAAACAATCCTTGAAGTATATCCTTTCCAATAAAAAACGAATCATTGAAATCTGTTGGCGTGATCTTGAGTTATTCGTCCATTTGTTGCGCACATGCTTAATGCAAATTTAAGACTTATACGGTTTTATCAAGGATACCATCATCAGGACTGGACCAAAATGGCACGGAAGATACCACTTTTCATATAAAAAAAAGAAACATCAAGATTGGTTGACCCAGTCGAAAGTTATTAGGTAACAAACATAAAAAAACATACAGATCAATTCATAACCTCATCCATTTTTGAAGTCGGTTAGAAAAAAGTTTCGTGGGATCCCACCAATTAGAAATTTAAATTGTTTTTGAGCCTTCTATAATAAAAAGGCGCACACAGTACTATTTTTATTTTCATGTATAATGCGATACAGACGAAACTGTCGCAACTAATTAAATTGAAGCTTTTCAGCACAAAACTTTGTCTCTCAAAACATTACTACGTTTGAATCACAGCATTCTGAAGTCTCCTCACGTTTCTCACTGAATCAATTTTGCGTCAGCCTAGTTCCCTGCTCGACGTGTCGCATTCGTATTACCGTCACTATATTTAACATCCCCATGTTATACTTATTATTTGAATAATTATAAAAAGTGACATGATACACTATATTCACTTTAATCATTCCGAATTATAGGATAAAAGCGTTTTAATTTATTAATATCATGTTTATAAAATCACCGTTGCAAATATTCCGCAAATGTAAGCCAATCTCAAAAGATATGAATTTATTGCTTTCATTTTCTTAGAACTTTTTAAGGGGAAATATTTTGTCATACATAATGTAACTTGAGATAGATAAAATAAATAGTTAGTAATAACAGTTATTAGCGGTAACGCACAGTCCTACATACTGTTAGTCTCGGGGTCTCAGTGTTTATAAAAGAAGACACTACACTGGCTAGAAACTTTGTATATTGAATGTTTTTGTGATATTATAATTCTCACAACTTTGACAGTTTACTAGAATCACTTTATTCACCGACTCGCGAGGACCTTCAATAGGTCTATATGGTCAGGACCTTAGCCTCATGACTAGTCCAGACCGGAGGCAGAAACGGGGTCCGTAGCTTGGACAGTAATTCGTCTAATTACCAGAACGACTGACCATTTGAAACAGAGCTATGGTTTTTATAATAATATATCGCTGACTGATTGTTTACATCTTGACTGACACAGCAGTCGATAGTTGCAGGTCAGCGTTATTAATATAGAATTAAGGGATGGAATAGTACGTTGTTATTGGCCGCGCCGGATTCATTTACCTCTTTGGTCTTCCAGTGCGCGGTTGTGATTTCTATCTGTTTGGCCTGTGCGACACAAAGCCACTTTTAACCAGCTGGGGTGAGTTCCTAATCTTATAACCTGGTTTCTAATCTGTCCTGTTTTTTGCAACTGTAATGTTTGTCTAGTCGCTGGGCTAGGCGAGTTACTGGCAGGAAGCAGGACATGGCACTAATGTCTGTCCTCTGCATCTGTCCTGGCATTTTATGTTCACAGCAGTGCTAGTGACTCCCTATAGTCGGAGTACCACGCGTGTTGACTCCACATGTTCGAACTCTCAGCTCGGAGATCGAAGAGTGTACAAAGAACGCTCCAGCTATAATCGCTACTCTGATCCTGGGTGCTGCGTTCAGGCAAGTGACGAATACTTACATACTACAACTGCTGGGTGGCAACAAGAAATAATAAGCAATAAAAGATTTATCTAAAGAGTCTTTTATTGACCCCACCCTGTCTGCCGCGTATTAACAGCTAGACCGCGACAATGATTTTTGCGAAACTTTAACCGTTTATGCAGCATAGGAAGCGAAGTTCGAGAACAACGCCGAAAAAAGCTTATCAAACTATTACATTTTTTCATGACTACAATATATTTTTTTTTTTTAAAACATGAAGTTGAGACACTTTAGACTTCCATCGCTCGCAAAATTATAAATGGGTAAGTTACTGTCTATCGGTATCGCTTTCACGTCAAAACTACTGATCCGATTTAAATAAAATTGGGTACCAGATAGTCCAGAGCAAAGGACTATAAATAAGCTTTGCAGGGAAATATTTCAAATAGCTCATTAAATTTGTACAACACGAATATTGCAGCGAATTTAATTTTAAGTCGTTTGAAAGTTAGGCAGTTTCAAAATTTACAAATAACATGTGGCATTTTAATTTGCCACTCGTCATTTAATAATTCAATATACTATTTTTCATAAAATATAAAATAAAAATTTTTCATAAATTCTCTTTTCTAAATTTTAAGTCGAAATTTAATTAATAATTTGGAATATTGACAAAAAGACGTGGCATTTTTATTTAAAATTCGTCATTGAGAGTTCAATAAACAAGTTGTATTCATTTTTGACACTTTCAATATTTTAATGACAATTAAATTCCTAACATGCCATCCTTTTTCGCTCCCTCTAAGTCTCAGAAATCTGAATTTTTAGATTTGTATAAATATAGACTGAAAACATGTGTACTTTGTACGCGGGCACTTTTAATTTATGTACAGAAGTTATTTTCATGTACGACACCGTCTACAAAATTGAATTACCTAAAAAGCCAGAAAGATTTATTGTGAAATGTTGTTGTTTCTTGCCCTTGTTTCTTTTTGTGAAATGGATCTAGCTTAAAACTTCACGCTATGCATTCATTATTATATCATGTAAGAGAACTATTTCATATTACATTGTGTATAGATTTCCATTTAGGTGGCTGGAATGAGAATAACTTCCAAGAAGTAACTAGGATGCACTCACCGCCATAACGGGACAATAAATTTCAAATAGTACACTATCTTCCGTAACTTAAGCGCTCTTTACTTAATCTGGAAATATCTGCTAACACCTTTCTTCTTTAAAGCCACCACATGAATGCATTACTAATATTACTTTTACAGTTTTCAAGTTGAAACATCCTACAGCGTGCTTTTTAGTGCAAAATTACTATACTGTTAAAGAATTTATGACAAGTAAATCATTATTTGATAGCAGAATGAAATTTCAAAGTGTGTTTTTACATTATTGTACTAGAAACCCGCTCCGGTTTTGCTTGGGTTGTAGAGCATATTTGCCATGTTTGTCTGTATCTTTTGTCTGTTCTAGAATCACCTTTGTTACAAGTTGGATTAAAATATTACATGAATCAATCTAAAATAGTGTTTATATACAGCAATTATAACTGCGGCCTGATTGTTTTCGGCCCTAAGCGAATAAGGGACATGTTTGAATTTGTTATTAGTTTTTACAAACTCTTAACAAATCGTTTTATAATATGGATATAATGAAAGAGGAACATCCGCATGGTTTTTAAATATGGATTATAATTTATTTATAAACTTTATTGCACAGAGTGCAACCGGCGGGCTTAGAGCTACAAAGCCTTATCTACCAGCCAACCTTTCTGGTTTTATAAAAGTCGTTGGTAGATGTGCATTACAGTAAAGAAAAAATTAAAGAGATAGACAGAAATAAACAAAAAAAAAATTAATAATAATTAGAGCTAGGTGTAAACTATGACATGAACAGCGGTGATAGCAACACCATAATTATTTAAACTAAAAAAAAAACAAACAAAGTGATAATAATTACAGTTATAGTTGGGGTAATTTAAGCAGTGATGTACTTCTTGAGAAAATGCCTTTTTAGTAGGGCTTTGAATTAATATATTGCGGTGGCTTTTCTTATCTCTTGCGGCAGCTCATTCCACAGACGAACTGCACTGTCTGTAAATGAGTCATGTTTAAAACCTGTGCGGTGAGCAGGTACAGTCAGTAGCCCAACAAATCACAGCTCTCTTTCATGCACGTTTGAGCAAAAGCTGAACCATGTGGATTGTTGAGAATGGTGAAACGCAGACAGAGAATTCTCAGACATCTCCTTTCGCGGATTGGAAGCCACCCCAGCGTCGAATGGTAGGAAAATATGTGGTTAAATTTGCGAAGGCCAAAAATGAAGCGTATGCAGGTGTTAAGTAGACGGTCAAGTTTATAATATAATAACGTCAGTAAAGTTGACGTCATTACCTAAGTTTAGAAACATCAATTTACAGTTCTTCTAAACGGATATCTAGATTTGACTTTTCCAACAGCTCTAGGATTAATACTTTGTAATAAGTCGTTCGGCTCTATTTACAATAACCACACGTAATTTGTTAAAGGTGACAATTATAAACTAAACAACTTACTGTTAAAAAAAATTTAAAAGGTTCGATTAACGTCGTCGCGGTAATATATATCATTATAAAAATACTCATTTAAATTACATATAAAGGTATTACAACCTAATTTTTTATTTATTTCTCAACATACATTGTTGTTATTATCGATGATTATTGAACTACTATAAACTGAGTTTCAGGAGTCCTATTTTAATAGTGAATACAATAAACAAGGTATCAAAATTAATGTAAAGATTATTTTTTGTTTTGCAAATTTATGTTAAAAGGCATGCAAGTCTGTGTTGATGTATATGTGGGCATGTGACTTGATTAAAAAATATTTCATCTTTCTCAAAAGATAAGCCACTATGGTAGGTTTAATAAAAACAAACAAAAAGTTTTAAAACAGTAAGTTTTGCAGCAAAATATATACAGTCTAGCGCTCTTCAAAGTGAATTATCACTACACAACCGCGTAAATATTATTTTTATGTCAAAGTTACAGATGTTGACATTAATACTACCCTATAAAATTCATAAGTATGGCTTGTGAACAAAGAACACATGCGTACTTGTATTAAACAATGCGCACATCGCTACCACCTAAGGACCAAGGGGACGATAAAATGATGCTTTCTAAATCTACTAATTTGCTTCACTATATTTGGGAATGTTAATTGAATAATTATACTATGATTTGAAGGATTAATTACATGACAAAGCAGTTATACAGAGAATTTAAATAACAAAGGAGACAGTTAAGACTAGCTTGATTTCAGGATTTTTTATTTGATCTATTAGGGATGTTACTAAATAAAATTAGTACAATTTATAAAAGGACTGCTTTTACATATATTAACTAGCTATGTCTCGACAAATTCAAAAAATTTGATGTGTTATAAAATAATAGTATTAGTTATTAATATAAAAAATGTTAGCCTTCTAATCTTTTATCGTGCCAAATTTCATCTCAATGTACAATTATTCAATGTGAGATACTTTTAGTGGACGGTCATATCGCTCAATAGCGTTATATTTCAGACAGGCCTGGCAACAGGGATATGGTGATTTGTATAAACAAATAGACAAACAGATACATACATACATAGCAGCACGCTTTATTCCCATAGGGGTAGGCAGAGACCTCGTCCATCCACTATTCACGATCCTTGCATATCTTCTAATCATCATTCATATCAGTGAAATATAATTGTACGGTAACCATTAACGTTAACGAACCCATTAACGTCCTACTATTGGTCACAGGCCTCACTCATAAAGACAGGGTTTTAGACCATGAACCCACCAAACTGCATCAATGAAGGTTGGCAGGCATAGTAAACAAGTATCTGCGCGCTAACACAAGTTATATAGCACTGGTTATTCATACACTCTCATATTCCAATGTTACGTCAATCCAATCCCATATTAGAGAGATCAGGCGCCGGAACAACGGCTCTCCGAGACACGGGTGTGGAGCCCGACGCCAATTTTCAAACTTCGATAAAATACTGAGAATTGCTTAAAAGAAAACTCAATATCGAATTTTAAATTCGCACGACTCGGTCTCCAAGCTGTCCACTTTACCAATGAGGCACCTGTCAAATAGAAATGCAGTGCTATTAAAATATTAGCTTAGAATATAAAACCCAGATTTTTCTCTCAAAAATTCCTAAGCGCAGTTTTAATGGATATTATAGTCAAACATGGAACCCCTGGAGCATACGCGCGCAGAGTAGCCCACTTAACTAAAATTAGCTCCTTCTGTAAGCGCGAGGCAACACTATTGGATGTTTTATACTACTCTAATACTCCCTGACTCCCGTTTGACGTCTCTAGATTAAAAGGGAGGGTGCAGACGCGCAGATTTCCCGATACGCTTTGTTTGAAGCCTAACTACAAGCTACATGTTGTTATGTACCCTTACTTTCGAATTCTCTTTCCATTTGCGCACTCAAGTACGTCACTTACCTTAAGCATGACAGGTACGCTACGTACACTTGCACGCGTAATTATGACCTTTATTTTCTGAAACACATATGCATTAAGGGCTGAGGGGTTGTAAGATTGATTTTATAACACGCAAATATGAATTTGGGATCGGCTTTGCCAATTCCTTTCTTAATTTAAGCCTAAAATTTCCTATTTGAAATTTATAGAAGCACTTTAAACTAATTAGTACATTTAGCAAGTAATATAAATAAAATTAAGTCAAATAGATACTACGGAATGTAGTGTGATTTTCTCTCTAACTCCTCTCCTAAAGATCCTTTTACGCTCTCAATACATAGCATTATAAAATTTATAATGTATCAATACATTTCATTTATTAATAAATGAAACAACTTTATTAACGTCAGGTGTCATTGACGACAAATTTTAAAAAATGTATTTGAATTTAAATGGATTAATAAAACACTATATAACGTATGTTAATTTTACAAGTATTTATTAAAAAAAAATCTGAATAAGAATTTTAGAAGATAATTGAGGTCATAACTGATATATTCATTATATTTTTGTCAATTCTAGCGAAAGTGGACTTAAGTGTCCTTAGATTATACATTTATCTATTGCTGGTGTCAAAAAAAATCTGACCAATTACCAAAAGGTAAGTTAAGAAGCAGTCCATTGAGGTCCCACTACTGGACACAGGCATCCTCACCCTGGACTAAGGACTTCACATGTGTAGCGGAACAAGCTGACCACTATTTCAACGAGTCACTCTAGAGTCAGTCTATTTTGTTAAGTTTTATAATTCTAACACAAATTCATTAATGGCTAGTATTAAAAATTAGAAAGAAATACTGATTCCAAACATCTATATATATAAAATAATAAATACGTTACCATTTATATAAAAAATTTGAATTCCTATTCCAACTTTTTGAAAGTCAAAGTGACTTTTTGAAAACATTAAATAATGTTGTATTCTTAGTTTATCTTAAGAAAATTTTACGTAACACAAAACCTAGATATATTTAACGTAAAAGCAAGGTATTATTTTACGAAGGCAAGATAATTTATAGCCAATAATAGTGGTATTCATGTTATGATATAATTAGCGTTAGCCTGTTGTTAGTCGCTAGGTTTACTAGCTAACCGTACTTCCAATATTGCCTTAAGTCTTAATTAAACGCCTGAAATGTTTCGCCTCCTGACTTAATTATAATATCAAACACCGTTATTACGGTATCAATAATATGCGTTATAATTATTATTATATAAATGAAATTTAATACATTTATACTGTTGTATTCTCTAATCTATTTACATTTGGTATCTTAGACCAAATCTTTAATCGTGGCAATGAAAAAGAAAAACAAATAACTTTTGGCACGATACTGTATACAAAAAATTAAAAGGTAACATACATTTAGTGATATATAATTACGCATCCTGACTGTAGGTTTACTAAAACTTAGCAGACGCTACACCCGTTATAGGAACTACAAAGAACCAATAAAACATTGCTCTTTAATATCCCGGATGAATCCGACTGGAAGTTCACGAAGGCTAGACGTGTGCAATCATACACCGTCTGCTACCCAGTCTCCTTCGACAGTGATACCTCTAACTAATGCCGATACCACTCTTTCCCATGCCAATTTTGTAAACTTTCCCTTTTCCAACATAAGAAACTGTAAGAATTGTTTTAAATAATATTCTATGGTACGTTCTTTCATAAGTCAGGTCAACATACGGAATCCGTGTATTCTTCCGTTTCAGTGAACATTCAGTCAGATCCATCCAAGGTATTTGGTTAGAAGGAGTAAGCGAGCGCCAAGTTAACTAAACGAAAGAGAGTTATTCATACACTCTGAGTATATCCCCCACTCTATATCCACGAGTGGTGTAAATGGAATTTCTGTCGTTCAAAAGAAAAGGCTGAAAACGTGCAGTCGGTATCTATAACGAGAAATTTTGTTGAGTTGAGATTAAAATACCTTTAGGCACGCCGCAATAGCTCTACCTGGAATTTTAAGAATTGATGGTTTCACTAGAATACCCACCTAAGCCTGACAAAATTCTCTCCATCTACATGGTGGTCACCAAGTTATCACTACTTTCTTCAAATGGGCTAACCAAAGGGCAGCTGAAGGTTTTCGAAGCTTATGTCCATTTCTGACTGATATATACGGCACCTAACTGGAACTCCTTCTAGTCACGTTATCAGAGGAGAAAACAGCAGATCCAGTAGAACAAGAGATTACGAATGATAGAAACAACTGCGAGGTATGTCAAGAAAGATGAAATCCTCTATGTTACCAGGATGCCTACAATGGAGGTGTTTGTCCACCGGTTGGCGGTGAGGATGTCTCAGCTAGCGGGCAATTCTCCGCATACACACATCCACGGCTTGGCCCTTGAGTGCCACCAGCCCTAGAGTGACAAACACTTGATGTCTCCTGCCTCGTGAGCTCCTGTTGTCACCACCATCCGACGGGGGCGATAACAGCAGCAGCTTCACCTAGAACATCATACACTGGAGTGGACCTGGATGGACCCGATGTCATCGCTGGGAGTAGCCAGCCCCTTTGTCATTACGGGTTTAAATAAATTACAAACATCCGGTTGAGACTCGAGGCTAAGCCCGGGTAATAAGGTGACTGTCCCAGGGCCGTAATCTTTAACTATAGTTGAGATGAACCGGAGAGAGGTCACTATAAGTCAAGTTTCAAAGCTCAAGAAAGGGCAGGGTACTATCGCAATTGCATAAGCTACTTTATGGTAAGAAATATTGTTGTACAATTAATATATACAGAATAAAGGACAATGTGTCAAAATCTACCAATATAAAAGAAAGTGTGTTACCCCGGAAATAAATCACAAATCGCGTTCACCAACTTGTTTGGGGCAAATCGAATTTGTTTGTGCCGATATCCCCAAAGCCGTAACGATTGCCACTGTAATTTGTTTAACGCGGAATCCATCTTTGTCTCGTAGATGGATTTATGAATTTGGGCTAAGCCGTTTATCTACATAATATTTTGTACGTGATGTTCCATCTTAATTATCCGATGTTAATTCAAAACTATTTATAGTGTAGACATTGTGAACTTATGACATTACCAGGCTTTTATTGAAGTCAAAACTTTTTTAGCTGCGTTGATAAATTTTTGGTAACAAATCTTATGGGCATATTATACAGATTTATTTTTTGCTAAATGATTATCTATATTTTTATTATTAATTTTGACGCTATTCAGCTGTGTTACATAATGCTTATAAAGTATAATTGCATGGAGATAATTATATAAATAAAATATTATTGTATACATATAAATACTCATGTATTTTATATTTGTATAAATTTTCTCTTCTATCGGCATTCCCTGTGACTGGCAATTTTTTTGTATTGTATTATTAAGTATTTTTTATAACAAATATATTAGCTCATAACGTTAACTTCATAACAGATACATGGACTTCTAGTAGTTAATCATGTTAAAAAATGTATTTATTTATTTCTATACATTTTTATTAATTAACAATCTTCATAGTGTGCCATTCATATTCTGACGTTTTAATATAACTAGCAGTTCCCCATGATCTGTCTCATCTTGATTCCGTTGGAATATAGAGAAACAAATACTTAGTAGTGACTTACTGTATTGCAAAAGGAGTTTCTTGATTAATTTTAAAGTCTATATCGTATAATTTTTAGGCCTCGCGAAGCTTGAGGAAATAGGTTTTAGTGCCCTAAAATTATTTTCGCATTATTGCCTTTATTATAGTCAATTTGGTGTAAATGTGTTGGATGGTTTCGAAGTCCATAACGAACATAGGTAGAAACAATTTTCGTTATTTATATATAATGTATATTTTGCTATAGTTTTACAATAAAAGGTCTATTTTGTAAGCTTATCTACCTACACGTTTCTGTAATAGTGGTTTATTCCTTGTTTTCCACAAATAACTTTATTCTAACTCGGAAAAAGCACGTAGAAACTATAAATTGATTTCTGTAGCAGATGTTCCAAGGCTTCAGTTCCGCGATGTACTGTATGTATATCTTTTATTTACGTTTTATTCAAGAAATTACACGTCGTCAAGTACGCCATTTAGTAAAGGTATGTGCATGTAGGTTCAATAAATTTGTACAGTCGCACCTGGTTATAAGAGAGTTTCTCAATCACTTATAGAGATCAATAAATGTATCTATTATGTGACATACATCTTACACAATTTTTTATTTTATTGACTTCCCCTTGCTTTTATTATCGTACTTATTATCTGATATTGTCTTATTAGCACACACCGGCCGTTCTAATAAACTTATGTCTTCTCTAGTGCGTTCAAATTTTGCTTCTTCCATCCTTCCTTCTACAAAGACGAGGACATTCTTTTACGTTCAGTCAGCTTCATTTTCGCTGATATTTCCATCAGTACAATTTCTTAGAAAATTCTATGCGGTATCGTCGTTTGTAAATTCTCCAGCGGTAACTAGGGCGTCGTATCTACTTTAATAACACTAAGGGCCAAATGTGTGCAAAGACACTGAAAGTACTTAAGTTCCCCAAAATTTGATATCAAAACTTATTAGCCCTTATTGTTGTTATCAATGTTGTTATTGCTGATAGGTTAACTATAGCGTAGCCTAATGGTAAAAGGTGATAACATTTAATATGACAGCACGCTAACCTGGTAAGGTAATAACGTACTTAACAAGTTCTTGAATGTCTTTGCTGGTAGGGTAGAATCGAGCCACGACCGAAACTCCTTTTTTCCCCCTAGGAAATGCTTTCACGTACCCCTGCCGCGAAACAGGAAGCGTGGGTGAAATAGCAACACCCTCCTCACCCTGAATTGGGATCGCCAGGGGCTTCCTTGTGCATTCGCCCTGACATTCCCGGATGAAGCCGACCGACTCACGCCTCTTGCCGCCCAACCTCCTCCCAATAAAGGGAGCGGCATCCGCCGCAGCTTCCTGTTCTCGCTCCATTGCCTCCTTTAAAGAAATGATGGCCTCGCAGAAAGAGTCGCTGTTGGGAACCGTACCCAGGACTTCTGCTGCCAAAGCGAGTTCGAACCTCATCACCAACAAGGACGTTAATCGTATATATATAGATTCTTCTGGAAATTTTAATAAAAACTAAGATTTTTATTACATTTTTTAAGAAGCCGAAACAGAGAATCGATAAGATAAATTTTCATTACGGCAAAGTTACGTAGAGTGTTGTTTAGTAAATGTTACAAGTTTCCGCTTTGACCTACAAACGCAAAGTTCAGATATAAAATTTGCTGCAATACAAGCAGTTTATTGCTAGATGTCCCGCGGGGTTGTTCGAACGCGACGCCATCAAATAGAAATGGGATTTTCACTTTACTATTACTGATGCTGGGGAGTTGTTCGGAATTATTGTTATTGTCACCAACTTGAACTGCTTCCGCACTTGCTTTGGGACTTTAACGTCTTATCTAACAACAAAGGCCAAAAATTTTCATTTTTAAAGTAATACATGAAAATAGATTTGCTAATCAACAATTCTAATTTGAGGAATTTTGACATTTCTGTAATTCAAAAACAAAATTTATTTAATAATTTCTAATAATGACAACAAACACGTGGCATTTTAGTTAACAATTCCTCGCTTGATATTTCAATAAATTATCTTTATTAAGTTACCTTTTTGGACAGCGATACTTATACGTTGTCCGAAGTACCACCCGGCCTTAGGGTCACGGGTGATATCAACTAAATAAGCGTGATGAAGTTTCTTTAAAAGAGCTTTTAGCCTCAGGACCCCACGGTCCCAATGTCTACACGCCAAAAGGCACAAAAATTTATTCTAAGGCAAGGCTCTCATATTTGCGCATCTTGGTGTTTTCAGCTAATGATGCCACTGCTCCCGCTGATTTAGAGGTAGCGTCAATGAGATATGGTGCTAGCGTATCAACACATGTACCACACCAATGACCTTCTTTTTTTTCAAAGCATCAACGAGATACCATCAGGTCTCTTACCGATGTCGTTGATGCCAGCGTGTCTCGGGAGATGACCAGACAAGACAGACCGTGGTGACCGAGTTGATCCACCCACTCAACACATTTTACAACGATAGGGCTCTGTTCTTTTCACACCCAGACGCAGATATGTAGATATAGACATTTGAATTCATTAAATTCCTAACATGTCTTCTTTTTTCCCTACCTCTAAGTCTCGGAAATCGAAAGTTTTAGATTTGTATAAATATAAACAAGCCATTTTAGTTTGCCAATGTGTACTTTGTACGCACGCACTTTTTATTTTTATTTTTCATGAAATATCGCTACATTTGTCAACCTACGTCATTGCTTTTTTTAATCCATATTAGCTATATGATAAAATATGATTAGCAAAGATAGTACATTCATAAATAATAATTTATCTTTGAAACACACATTGTATAGTAAATTGTAAATATCAGTAAACCACGAGTATCTTTTATTAATAAGTGTGTCTATGATCTTCCATATGAATAACGTTATTACGTTACATATTCGACATACAACTTATATGGGTTAAATTAAGCTGGATATTCGAAAAAAATTCAGGTAGGCGTGTGTCACGTCCTCATTCCGGTTCGAAAAATAAAATGAAAATATCTAGCACAGAATATCCAGGTCACAGGTATCTCGGTTTCCTTTTATTTTTTAGTGCGCGCCATAACGCCTTATTGCCCACGGTTTACGATGCAACACGCACCGTCGCCGCATTTTGTTCCTAATTGAATTGCAAGCGCTATGAGCAGTAAGGCTAGATATCGGTTTAAAATAGCCAGTACAAATTTTGAATATCCGATTATTGTTTCCCACTTATTTCGGAGCATAAACTGAGAACGGCAAATTATTTAACCACTTTCTTCCGCGAGAACCTTAATAGGGTAAGCCTTCGTTGTGTTTATTGTCAATTGCGTAGGAACCGTATATAAGTGCCTTTATATGTTTTCCACTTTTCTACATTCTAAACGGAATTTCCCTATGATTTTAAAGATCTCGCGATGAGAGAGTGGGGCCCACCAGTTGTAAAATTTCGAACTCTGTAATCAACATCGCTAGAAACAACTTTTATAATTTATATGCAATACTAGCGGACAGGATAGACTTTATTCAGTCTAAACAATGAAAATTGAATTCCAATTGTATTTGACAAAACGTCGTGTTTATTCTATTATTGTTATCTAGCCAGAACAAGAAAAGAACACAACCAACATAGGAACAGGCGACAAGATACGAATATTTAGCGTCTGCGTTTGCCAATTCATTTATACCTGCCTATACTCTCAATTAAGAGCTATTACTAATTATACTTTTAGAAATAATTGATAAATTAAAAAAATGATAATAACACTTATTTATTTGTTCTTTTAAAGTTGGAAAAGTTGATTCAAGTGTTATGAACATAATTTTATCGGAAAAGAATGCTGTTACTTGCGCAATATTTAAAACCATCTACGATTACAGTTTTGTATATATATGTCGGAGAAGAAGAGAGAAGGAGCATTAAGCATAGGGGCGTAGGGATACATAAATGTTCCTCTTTTAATATTAGTTTAGATATGTAGATACTGAAAGACAATAACTTTATTACATCAATGGAACATTTGTACATGGGAATGTGATTGAAGTTCTCAGAAACGAGTAGATCAATTTTGATGATGTATTTTGTGTATAGTCAAATTAATCTAAGAACGGTTTAAAATGAAAATTCGATCAGTATTACCCCATATTTCAATGGGACTAGATACTATAAGTGAGACCGCTAGTACAGTTTATATGTTATTATATATAATAATATATTCTCCGCTACATGCAGACGTGTTAAGAAATGAAAGGTGTTAGCAAATATTTCCAGATTAAGTTAAAAGAACGTTCATATTACAGGAGATAGTGTAGTATTTGAAATTTATTACTACGATATAACGGTAAGCGTATCCGAGCTACCTCCAAGGAATAACCTCCCGTTAATGACGCTTGAATAAGTCCATATACCAGATTTATATTATTCTATCAATATATTTATAGATTTTTGACTTGTTCTATTGTATTCTATTTATTGAAAGTAAAAATCAATATATTACAATTAATATATTCGGTATTTAGATATAATATTACCCGCATAGCTTAATCGATTGAATATTAAAAAATAACGAAATATAAATTCCTAAAATAAACATAATATATAAATGTTTTCTAATTCTTCTATTTTCGATTTTAAAGTACAAAAGATTGCTTTGCAACGCATTTTGAGGGTTTCCTTTGCGTTAGTAAATACGCGGATCGAATAAAAAACCTATTCCAATATTAACACTTTTTGTATATTGTTATAGAGGTATACATTTACAAAGTATAACTAAATAAAAGATGGTACACTCTAAAGAAGCGTTATCTTTAATATAACATAAAACACAAAAATTGACACTAGCTATATTCGTTATAGACTTTAAAACCATCCAACCAACCTAGTTTAGAAAGATAGTAATGCATCAATGGGTTTAGACTACTAAGAATGAGTATTCATTCACTCATCACGAGATCTTCAAAATTATTCGCGATTGACTTAAAATGTGTAAGACTGTATGCACAATGTAGATGGCCTTTAAGTACAGATTTTATATATCCTCGCAGTTGGAATTGTGGAAAAGAGCTAATAATACATACATAAATAATTTCCCCATATTCACATGGAATCGGGAATTATGCTGGTATCATCGCTGGGAACATCTAGTATACAATAAAAATAGTTTTATTTGAGATGTTAAATGTAATGGCATTAATGTAACAAGAAAGCAACGCTGCTATACAAATTCAAATCTAAGCCAGTGCAGCTTTTGTGCTGACTTACAAAGCATTTGATTTCATATTTGATTTATATTGTTTAATTTCCAGTTAAAATAAAATCTTTTCTTTAAATCAGGCTATACTTTTCAAACTTTTTAAACGCATTTAAGTAAAACAATCTCCTTTTTTCTATTATCTACGTAAAGGTAAGATAAGTAATAACCTATTACCGTCCCACTACTTACAAGAGAGAGGATTTCTAGAGCATAGATCCACTAAGCTGCTCTATTAAGGGTTAGTAGGTAATACAGAAATACTCCAAAAATCTTTAATATTTTTTTAAAAGCATAACCCCTATCTACTACTTTTAAAATAATGTAATTGTAATTACAGTCGTGAATCTATGTGTTATAGAATACGAAATATATATTGGCTTTCTTCGAGGAAAAATCTGTTAACAAAATTATAGTAACAGGATATCATTAAAGACTATAAATGAAAACCGTAGGCGGTTATTTCTAAATCGGTGACTTCCGCTAAATCAGCTTTGCACGAAAATATTATTTTTCTGTTGTAAATTCTTTTATACATATAAATAATTTTGTAAGACTATACAAAAAACAATATTTTACTTTTATCAATCAAAATCTTTCATTGAAACTTGATTCCTGTTGCAAAGTAATACACGTTGTAACATACAAAAATATCTTTAAAAGAGTAACCATTGAGTATCTTACCGGTTTCTTCTCAGTGGATTTAACTTTCCGAACCTGTAGTAGATTTGTTATCAACGGACACTGGGTACTGACGCTTCAAAACTGCTTCTTGAGCCTACTTGAATAAAGAATATTTTGATTTTGTGCACTGGTATGCACGATATAAAGTGTAGTCAATATCTTATAAAATATTAATAAACTCTTCACGGCATCACGAGTAGTTGAAGAATCCGAAAGAATATGAGGATATCTGTACTCAGTGAAACAATTAGTTACCTTTCATGACAATGGGGTATACCTTTGAAAATTTGGTAATAAATGATTGAGTGAGTAAGTTACTTTAGCGGTCTAAAATCATCTTCGCATTATTATCTCTTAAAGTGATCCATTTGGGCACATCGGTTGCATGGTTTCACTCTACAATGGATAATCGCCCATTGAATCTAAATTTCCCATTAAAAAATTTTGACCGCGATGAAGTCGCAACTATTCAACTAATTTTAAAGAATTTTCTGTCAATTTACTTGATTTGTTCGCACTAAGGGCATAAGCTAAGTTTCATATTAAATATATATCGGAGAATAAGAGAGAAAGGAGAAGCACAAAACATAGGGGGGGGGGGTAGGATTCTCCGCCGACGTCGTCATTAATGGCATCCATAATTTCCATACTGTGTTGGTGGGTAGTGTTGGTGCAATCAAACACTTTATTAATACTCAGGTTATAATGTTCTATCACTTAATGTTCCCGTTATCAATTTACACCAACTCATTATTAATAATAGCTAGGAACACGACTGTTTCAATAATCGACCGCTCTGACTGAATGTCACCCGAGAACTACCGAGAGACGCGCGCCGGATTTGTCACTATTGACTCTGCCCCACGCCAATGGACAAAAGGGCGTTCCACAGACTATTGCACTCCGACATATACAAAAAAGATTAGTGAGTGTGTCATCTAAGTGACATATTTTCTTTATATTATGTCCCAAATATGGATCCGCGCAATTTTACATACGTAATTCTTATACGTGCGGATCCACTAGAATATTGGGATAATTTACTTTACCGATTAATATAGTAGATTGCACTAAAACACATACAATTATAAACATTAGGGAAGTGCGAATAATTGCAACCCACGAATTAATCGTTTCGAAACGAATATTTCGAACGAATAGAATAATTCGAATTTTTTTCGAATTACTCGATTTTTCTGGAATTATTCGTGTACTATTAAACGAGTATCAATTCAGGGTTTCTTATATACAATATTCTATATGTATATAATGTAATCATGGTTAATTGTATATTTAAATTATGTAATCATTTAAGAGCTATTGTAAACACCTTTACAGCGAATATTTATTGTAAAAAAAACAAATTAAATATATGTTCTATATTTGAATATTAATTTAACAGTTTATGTACATATTATTCAAACCATGAAATTTTCACAAATTGAACAATTCTTATAGTTATTTTTTTTAAGAGAATGAAATAGCAGAAGTTATATCGTAGCAATTACTGTATTCTAAAACTACACCATTTGAATATTTTCTACAAATTTTTGTTTAAAATAAATACGATACTGAATCGGGTGATAATGAAGCTTGTTTATCAGATACATTATCGCCAGCAGTGGGAAATAATCTTTCACTTTCTGGTGAAATTTATTACAGAATGTCTTGCCAATATTAATGTCTTACCATCTAAAAATGTTTATGGTACCGATAGAAATGAAAAGATATTGAAAATTAGCAATTTTATTCTCTGGGTAATTGATTTTAAAGGAAAAGTATATCATTCGTAAGTCGGATATTTCGATTCAATACGATTTCAATAGAAACACTTCAAAATTCAGTGATATTTCACAAATTTTTATAATTCGAATTTTTTTCGTATTCTTCTATTTTTTCGAATTATTCGTGGAATTTTGTTTAATTCCAAAATTCGAATTATTCGATTAGATTTTATTCGAACGATACTCGCACATTAATTACCCCTAATAAACACATTATTTCACGTATCGTTACAACCACGACTCATGCGATTGGGTCAATATATCGACTCATTTTATAAATATTATCGTGGTATATACTCGTAAATAATACTTTAAAATTTGTCAAAGTCAAAATATCTTTATTCAAGTAGGCATGTTACAGCACTTTTGAATCGTCAAATATCGTTTTTCTATATATTATTTAAATGAATGACTGATGAAAACATTAAAGAACGACTTACAATCTAAAGTTACGAGGGTTCCTTTGCACCCTGATCTGAGAAGAGACCACAGCAAACTCAGTCGTGTGTAGGTTTTTTTTTGTTATCGTCATTACAATATATATTTAAAATTTATTCTATATCTATATACATTTAGAGCAATTCATTCACTCCCACGCTTTTTTGTCTTCTAAGTATTCTTTCAAATTATAGAATTATTTCTCAATTAGTTTTCTTTTAATAAAATATTTAAATTTATTAACAGACATCTTTGTAACTTCTTCTGGGAGCTTGTTGTAGCAACGTATACAGTTACCCTTGAATGACTTGTCAATTTTATGTAGCCTACTAGAATTTACAGCAATTTTATTTTTATTTCTTAAGTTATATGAGGTGCATTCACTTTTTTCCTAAAAGTTAATATTTTTATAAACGTACAACAAGTTTTCTAATATATATACGACGTGAACTGTCATTATTTTTACTGCTCTGTAATTGTTTGTTAGCGACTCTTTTGGACCCGTATTGTATATCGCACGAACAGCCCTTTTCTGCAGCACAAATATTGCATCTATATCAGCAGCATTACCCCAACGTAAAATGCCATATGACATAATGCTGTGAAAATAATTGAAGTAGACCAGCCTTCAACGTCCGACGGCGTAAGATGGCGAATTTTTTTAACCGCGCAAGCCGCAGAGCTGAGCCTGTTCGATAGACCTCTTATATGGGGCCCCCACTGTAGTTTACTATCTAACGTAATGCCTAAAAAACGGTACTATCTACCACATCAAGTTCCTCATTATTAAGTTTAACAATGGGAATTTAATACATTTTGTTTTTTTCCCGTTCAGTAATAAGTTGTTTGCTTCAAACCAATGTACTACTTTATTGAGCGAATTGTTTACCTCGTCAAAATCTGTTTGTTTTCGATTAACTTTGACTATTACAGAAGTATCATCAGCAAACAAAACTATCTCATGACCGTCCTTGAAAAAATAAGGAAGGTCATGTAAATGAGGAACAGAAATGGTCCTAATATGGAACCCTGTGGGACACCTGGTTTCGTTACAGACCCTTCTGAAAGTTTTCCATTAACACAGACCTTATGTGTTCTATTAGTTCAATAGGAACTCATCAGGTCTAATGCTGCGTCAGTGATGCCATAGTGACGTAACTTCCCGATCAGAGCTTCATACTGGACACAATCAAAGGCCTTAGACAAATCACAGAAAACACCAAGCGTCTCGTGATTCCTCCCAGGCCGCGTAAATATTATGTAATAACTGTAAAATAGCATCGGTTGTTGAACGAGCTCGCGTAAATCCAAATTGCATACTGTGTCATAGATTATATTTTTGAAAATGTTAATATAATTTTTCGAATACTTTACTGAAAGTCGGAAGAATCGATATTGGTCTATAGTTAGAGGGGTCTGAAGTGCTGCCCGACTTAAACATTGGTATAATTTTACTGTACTTCGTTAAGTCAGGAAACACACCAATCTACACAGATATTAAAAATTTCAGCCATGTCGTCTGCAAGGATGTCAATTAATGATCTTGCAAGGTTAACAGATAGACCCCATAAATCATTTGTTTTCTTATTACTGATTAAATTTAATTAATTTGCTCATAAATCATGAACGTTTCAGGTTAAAACGTTGTTTAAAGATATAACGACAGTATACAAATTTTTTTAAACTTAAATTTTCGTGGTTTATTAACATATTGACTATGTGAACGGGTACATATCACGATGGCAATTTTGAAAAATTAAAAATCGCCATCGTTATATGTACCCGTTCAAATAGTCAATATGACAGTATACAAGCCCATATCACGGGGAAAACAATCGTATTCTTGTAGATGTTTCGACCCTCGCAAATGAAACATGGCCGTAAATTCTAAGTCAATTGCATTGATCTGTGTACAACGTTAGGAAAAGGAAATAAAATTCGAAACGTGGCATGGCAAAGGGAAAGAGCGTAGAAAATCGCATGAGCTATGCTGCTTCACGCCCATGGGCGATACAGAAATATTTTTCGTTTAACTAACACCGCTCGTCTCATGCGGACACAGTGCGCGTTTCCATTTTATTCTAATAAACTTGTGCATCTATTGCAAAGTCATAATTTGTTTTATATGTTTTACATTTCTACGCCCTCAATGGTGCAAGTTCTCGTTTTGCTAGCAGAAGTTCCAGTTTCGATCCCCGATTGGGCGAATCTTAGAAATTGCATTTTCTAATTTATCTGAGTCTGGACTTGAGGAAGGCTTCGGCCATGGCTAGTTACCACCCTATCAGCAAAGACGTACAGCCAAGCATGAAATTCTGTTCCAGTACGATTTTGTGTATAAACCATGAAGTAAATTACCTCTTATTAGGTCAGCGCACTTCCATCATCACTTACCATAAGGTGTGATCACAGTCAAGCTCTTGTCTGGCACCACTTAAAAAAATGCAATTTATTGATTTATGCTTGCCGATCCTCTGAGAATATGGCGAAATCCGTTTCTAGCGTCGCGTTTGTGAGTCTTTCCGCTGGGAAAGGAGTTTTGTAGATCTCTGGAGAGATTATTCTTCTTTTAGGCATATTAGTATATAAATGGAAAATAGGTAAGTACCGTCCCACTACTGGGCACAGGCCTCCACAGTCATAGCAGAGAGGGTTATTAAAGCATAGGCCCACCACGCTGCTCCACTGTGTGTTGGCAGACATAGTACACAAGTGTATCCTCTATTCCTTCACTCTCATGGTCTGATGTGACGGAAATCCGACACGACCGGGGAGAGATCAGGCGCAGAACCAAAGGCTCCACGTGCTTTCCGAGGCACGGGGTCGGAGCACACCACCAACTTCCCAACTTCGGGCAAATATTGAGAAAATTTTAATACCACGTCGCTTCAACCGATGAACGTCCACTGCTGGACATGGGTCTCACGTAATGACGTCCACAAGGCCCGGTCTTGTGCCGCCTGGCTCCAGCGGCTACCGGCGACCCTCTTTATGTCGTTGGTCCACCTTGTGGGGGGTCTCCCTACACTGCGCCGCCCGGTGCGGGGTCGCCACTCCAGCACCTTCGGGCCCCAACGTCCATCGGTCCGTCGGACTATGTGCCCCGCCCATTGCCACTTCAGGTTCGCGATTCGTAGAGCTATGTCGGTGACTTTGGTTCTGCTACGGATCTCCTCATTTCTGATTTGATCGCGTAGAGAAACTCCGAGCATAGCCCTCTCCATCGCACGCTGAGTGACTCTGAGCTTCCGCATGAGGCCCATAGTCAGCGACCACGTCTCAGAACCGTAGGTCATCACTGGCAACACGCACTGTTCGAAGACTTTGGTCTTCAGGCACTGAGGGATATTGGACGAAAAAGTCTTCCGGAACTTCCCGAACGCTGCCCAACCGAGTTGGATTCGGCGGTTGACCTCTTTCTCGAAATTGGACCTACCTAGCTGGACTATGTGTCCCAGGTATGTATACTCGTCAACAATTTCGAGTGTAGAGTTCTCAACGATGACTGGGTGGAGCGGAACATGGATATTGGACATAACTTTCGTCTTATCCATGTTCATTTTTAGGCCCACCTGTCGAGAAGCTCTGCTGAGGTCATCGAGCATTGCATTGAGATCTTCCAGAGTCTCTGCCATAATGACCACGTCGTCGGCAAACCGTAGATGAGTGATGTACTCGCCGTTGATGTTGATGCCCAGTCCGTTCCACTCCATAAGCTTAAACAGGTCCTCCAACGCCGCAGTAAAGAGCTTCGGGGAGATAACATCTCCCTGTCGCACTCCACGCTGCAGTTGGATAGACGCTGTGCTTTGGTCCTGTATACGGACTGACATGGTGGCGTTTTCGTACAAACACTTCAACACGTGTATGTACCGGTGGTCAATTCGGCATCTCTGCAAAGATCTCAACACGGCCCATGTTTCCACCGAATCGAAGGCTTTCTCATAGTCCACGAACGCCAAGCAAAGTGGCCGATTATACTCCTCGGTCTTCTGTATAATCTGCCGCAGCGTAAAGATGTGGTCTATGGTACTAAAGCCTTTTCGGAATCCGGCTTGTTCGGGAGGCTGGAAGTCGTCAAACTTGCGAGCGAGACGATTCGTGATGACCCTCGAGAACAGTTTATAGACATGACTTAGCAGCGCAATAGGTCTATAGTTCTTCAATAAGGTGTTGTCACCTTTCTTGAAGAACAGAACTACCACGCTCCTATGCCATGCCTTGGGCACCGTGCCTTCCAGGATGACGGAATTGAACATTCGCTGAAGGACTTTAAGAATGGGTTTTCCACCCGCCTTCAGGAGTTCCGCTGTGATTCCGTCATCACCCGGTGCCTTGCCGTTCTTCATCTGTTTGAGAGCCATACTAATCTCGTACAAGCTGACGTCCGGGATATCTTCGGTATAATGCCGGGTCAGTTTGGCACGGGGATCTTTAGCCAAACTATCAATAGGCTTGCAAGTCGATGTGTACAACTGTCCATAGAAGCTCTCAACCTCCCTCCGAATCTCAGGTCCAGATGCAATGAGTTCGCCGTTATGGGTCTTCAGCCGCGTCAACTGGCTCTGACCGATAGACAAATCTTTTGCGAACACTTTAGTGCCTTTGTTGCGTTCGATGGTATCTCGTATACGCTCGGCATTAAAGTGTCGCACATCACGCTTTTGCGATTTAGAGATCTGTCTATTGATCTGCCGATATGCGGACGCGTCTGCTGTAGACTGCAAGCTCATTGCATGTCTCTGTTCCATGAGATTAAGAGTATGGTCTGAGAATCTCTTGGTTTGCTTTTTACGGGGTTTATAAAATTTCATCCCAACCGTATGGACAGTTTCCACTAGCCTATCGTTTAGCTCGTCCACAGATTCGCAATCCTCGAGGCAGGCGAAGCGGTTTTGCAGCTCTAGTTGAAAGCTCTCGGGGTTTTGGATATGCGCGCGAGTGGGTCGGAGCGTAGACTTCACCAGTCTGAACCGCTCTCGGTGTACGTTGATATTCAATGTGCCTCTTACCATACGGTGATCGCTCCCAGTTTTCACTTGATTGATCACAGAGACATCATTGAATATGTTCCGTTTCGTAGACATGATGAAGTCAATCTCGTTTCTCGTGGAACCATCAGGACTCAGCCAGGTCCATTTTCGGAGCGGCTGTTTCTTGAAAAAAGAGTTCATCATATAGAGTCCCTCCTTTTCCATGAAATCAGCGAGCATCTGTCCCCTCTGGTTCCGTTGCCCATACCCAAATTGCCCCACTCTCAACTCTGCCCCGCTTCGTTCGCCGAGTTTTGCGTTGAAATCACCCATAACAACGTTGTAGAAGGTCCTAGAGGTATGCATGGCTTTGGAAATGTCCTCATACATAACCTCTACATCATCATCTGGATGCGATGATGTGGGTGCGTAAACCTGGATGACCTTCAACGAATACCGTTTGGTAATTCTGAGTATCAGGTACGCTACCCTGTTGGACACGCTGTTAACTTCTACAACGCTGTTGACGAGAGATTTGTGGACGAGGAACCCGACACCACCTTGGGACTGGTGTTCGCCCTCCCGGTAGTAGAACAAGTTACCGGATTTGAGGATTATCGTGTCCTCCCCCTCTCTACGGACTTCCGACAATCCTATAATATCCCAGTGTAACTTGTTTACTGCTTCTTCCAGTTCGAAGATCTTTTCGTCGGTCCTCAAAGTGCGTGCGTTGTATGTTGCCAGGTCAAGTCGTCGGGGTTGGCAGCGGAATCTCTTCCGGAGATTCTTAGCACCCCCTGCCCCGCCGTTACCATAACCGCTGCCAGAGCTAGGAATAGCGGGGCTGCCGGGGACTGGGGGCCATTGCTGCCTTGTTGTACTCATCGTGGATGTGCCAGTAATCACCACGCTTGGCAGGCGGGTTGGTGATCGCAGTGCTGACCCTCTCGCACCGATAACGCTGCTGCCCGTTATCGGTCTGTGGCATTTAGGTCAGCGAGGAATGGATATACCGCCATTTATCGGTATGGGAGTTGGATAGGAAAGATTTGGTACGTGGGATAAGAGGAGTTTTGGGGAGCATTAGGGTTAGGTATAGGACATTACTGCCGCGGATAGAAGAGTGAAGAGCGGTAGTAATAGCTCGAGGCACCCGGGGTCGCTTACCCGCATGCTTAGTTAGTAACCGGACAGATTATCTGACTAAACACCCTCTGAGTAGAGGGTGTTTAGTCAGATAATCAATACCACACTCATTATCAATTTTTGAATTAGCCTGACCCGTGACTTGAACCCAGGACCTTAAGTCTGTGGTCATGCTAACCACTAAACCAATGAGGTAGTTAGTACTAAAATTACTAATATCGCCTTTTATGAAACTGGATCGGGGCATAAAAAATAATGTCTTCCAATTGTATAACGGATGTAGGAGAAATAATTGTATACAGAATATTCATAACAGATTTGAAATGCAAAAACATGTATAATATTCTAAGTAATACAACGCTAAATGTATGTTTTTCGTTGTACTTAATAGAAACGTCGATATAACTAATACATAATTTTAGGAAATTGTATTTCTTAATTTGGCTAGAATTAGTAAGGGCTTCGACCGTGGCTACATACATACAGACATAGCATCACGCCTTATTCCCATAGGGGTAGGCAGAGACAACGTCCTTCACCTTCTACCACGATGCTTGCATATCTCCTTCGCTTCTTCCATTCTCATCAAACCTTTCATACAAGTTCGTCGGTTTAGAGTACTCTTGACCTGGCCGTTATTTAAAATGTCCTGGATTTGGTCCAGGAACGGTCGCCTTGGCCCTCCCCTTCCAACCTTCGCATTCACTCTTGACTCATAAATCCTTTTTGTCAGTCTCCTTTCATTCATTCTCTCTACATGCCCAAACCATCTAAGCATACCTTTCTTATACCTTTTATACCACAACGTTCTCTTATCACACTATTTCTTACTGTCACTCAGTTTTAATCCACTCATGCTTCTCAACGCTCTCATCTCTACCGCATTTATTTTACTTTTGTGATTCTTCTGTCATACCCAACTTTCACTACCATACATACGTGTTGGCACCAACACTCCAGCATGCACAGCCGTGGCTAGCAAGTATTAAATTAGTAAAGACAAAATGAAACTGCTATATTAGACAGTACCATAACTTACCATTAGGCCTAAATATATTAAATTACTAGCAGACCCGACAGACTTCGTTCTGTCAAAAAGATTTGGAATGTGGCAATTGTGTTTCAACAGTGAGTACTGGTAATTATTATGAACTTTATTGAATGGGAATAAAGGTCAAATTGAATCTACATTTTAGTCAGAAAATGTTTGTATGGGAAACAGAAAAGGGCTGTTTTTAGGATTTTCCCCTGCTATTATACGAACTTTTCTCGCCGTAAAAACCATCTTTGGACTGCATCGAACATTTAAAGAAAAGAATTGTCAAAATTGACCCAGCGTTATTGAGCTGTGCGCTTACCAATACATTTTGTGATTCATTTTTATATTATAGATTTAAAGATGAAACGATGGACCGTCATAAATCGTACGTTTAACAATGTATACACACTCTAATGCGATTTAAAATTTATTTCCCTACGTGCTTCAGGCGACCCGACTTCATCTGCTCTTATTATCAAATTGATGCTACATTGATTCTCCTCTATCAGCTGCTATTGTCCGATGGATGGCTTTTTGAATTTTATGCAATGTCTTATTTATTTTATTTCACTTCTTTTTATCTTTTAGGTTGCTTTAAAAGATAAAGTACTGTACAACAGCATCAGCATTGTGCAGAACTTTAGGATTGGCGTTACGTCTTTTGTAAGATAATAAATAGCCAGCCAGTCTTGCTCGCACATAACAGAGTTGTATATTTTAGTGCATAGACCTGGCTAACCATAACATATATGTATGTCGGAGGGCAGGTGTCAGTGGCGTCAACTATCGGCGTGGGACATAGTCAATAGTGGCAGTCCGGCGAGAGACTCTCGGCAGTTCTCGAGTGGCGTTCGACCGGAGCGGTCGACTATTGAAACTGTCGCGTTCCTAGCTATTATTTTTAATGAGTGTGTGTTAATTGATATCGGCAATATTAAATGATTGAATATTATAATACGAGTTAATTAATAAAGAGTTTGATTGCACCAACATTACCCACGGACGCCCACAGTATAAGAAATTAAATTATGGATCCCATTAATGACGATGTCGGCGGAGAACCCACACCCCTATGCTTTATGCTTCTTCTCCTTCTCTCTTATTCTCCGACATGTACAATATTTTCTTGATCATTTAGGCATTAACATTATTTTTGCCATATTTTCTAAGAGATTCATCTAAATTACATTGATTTATACAATGTAATGTAGATGATTATAACAATGTACATAAATTGCTTATGCTCATTAAGGTATTTAAGTAATACGTTTGTTTTCTTAAGAAATAATATTATATCCATGTTAAATTTTCTATTTATGGTGTTTAATCAAAAGATCTACATAGAGAGAAGAAAATAAGGAGGGAAATATCCCACCATGTATTGTTATGTTATGGTAGCAGTATCCATGACAACTCCCAGGGTACTTAACTTTTCGGTATTTGTTACAATTGTCGTTTTATTTCCACCAATAAACACAATACTATAACAAATTCTATATCTCCCTTAAAAAGCAATTTATTCATTTGTGAAACCCGGATAAAAATCCGTTCATTACTTTGGGGTTTATCGCAAGTTTGTTTTATAATACCTCAAATGACGTGTAACCTCAGTAAGTCTTTCAATATCTTTTATCTAAAACGATATTCAATTCTCTTTCGAAATGAGATTCTAAAAATAATATTCTTATTTAGCTAACAAAATAATTATATATTTTATCAATCTTTTATTTACAATTTCAGAACCTCAGGGCTAAATAAGATTAAAGGCAAACTTCGTTTCTATCTTAACAATTCCTGTTCTTTATTATTTCTTTTCTTGTTAATATTCATTATATCGATAACGAACACTAAATAAGAACTTTAATAATAGCAAAGACTTTTTAGGCTTTAGGAGTTAAAGGTAATATAATAAGATAGATTTATAATCCTTATATCTAAATTAGATCTAGTATTCTATTCTGTTTTATTTAGTTCTCTATTCTAGTGTAATTTGGGATATATAATATATGGGAAATCCATACATAGGGACTTTCTATACTGCGAAGGTACTCACTTTGCTAAAGTCAAAGTCAAACGCGAATGGTATAAAATATTTCGTACTGACTCATAAAGATAGATCAGTTAGATGTTCTAACGTCTGTAATATAACATTTATAGTAACAATTTTTACATTTTCTATTTTAAAATTAGTGTGTTTTGGTATTCAAACATCAATATATGTTTAAGTCAGATTTTCCAAATAAGCCAGGGTACTTTTAACACCTTAAGAGGCACTGCCTTTATTTCAATAAAATGAAATTCTAAATGTGATGATGGTATTGTGAATGATGATTTTTTTCTATTAATAACTCATCCCTAAGTTTTAGGCACTTCTTTAATCTAAACAACTTAGGAAGTTACAAAGATGTCTCTCTATAAATTTGAATCTTTTATTAAAGAATACTAATAGAGAGACCGCCTCATTGGTCTAGTGGTTAGCATGTTCGACTACAGACATGAGGTCCTGGGTTCGAGTCCCGGGTCGGGCCAATTCGAAATCGATATAGAGTTTGCTATTAAGATTTTCTCAATATTTGCCCGAAGTTGAGAAAAATTTGGCGGTGTAATCCACCCCCGTGCCTCGAAGAGCACGTTAAGCCGTCGGTCCTGCGCCTAATATCTCTCCGGTCGGGTCGGATTGCCATCACGTCGGACTAAGAGAGTGAAGGAATAGAGAGTACACTTGTGTACTATACCTGCCAATATGCAGTGGAGCAGCGTGGTGGGTCTATGCTCTAAATCCCTCTCTTATATGAGTGAGGAGGCCTGTGCCCAGCAGTGGGACTTTAATGAGCTGCTACTTACTTTACTTACTTACTTTTCTAATAGAGAAATCATTCTATAATTTATAGACAAATAAGCGTGGGAGTGAATAAATTGCTCTAGTCGATATAGAATAAATTAAAAATATAAGTTGTAATGATGACGACAAAAAAAGACATATCCGACTGAGTTCGTTGTGGGATCTTCTCAGAACAGGGCGCGAAGGAACTATCTTAGTGTTAGATTGTAACTCGTTCTTTAAGGTAATCAGTCGTACATTTAAATAATATATTAACGATATTTGACGATTCAAAATTGTAAACGCCTACTTGAATAAAGATATGAGTTTGAGTTATAATATAAGAAAGAAATCACAATTAATTCCTACGTCATCTAGCACAAAGTTCTCTTTACATAGAAACGAGTCAATATCACGGCCCATCTATAACAATTTTAAAAATTAAATTATTATTGTAAAATTGAAAATAAAAGTATATTAGTGTCGACTGAATATTTAAATCGCTGGCAGCCGCTGGATACAAGCGGCGCAAGATAGGGCCCATTGGAATTCATTAAGATCCTTTGTCCAGCGGTGGACGTCCATTGGTTGAGACGACGACGAGACGAATATTTAAACATGATATATACAAGGAGTGCGAACTAATAAAAGGAATTTTGAAACATATACTACGAGAAACTTGACGACTTAACTTTGCTTTTCTATAAAATTGTTTTAAGAGTAAATAAACATAAAAGTGAAAAAACAATTCATTATACAACTTCATTACAATCCTTGCTCGTTATTTTAAAGTTTAACAGGAGAAAACTGTTAGAGAGTGCAAAACAAAGTGCTTTAATGTATAAAAAGGTTTTGTTACACTTTGTCTTCTGAGCTCGGAAGTTTCTGGTTCACTTGTTCAAGAAACGGTAGTTACCTCTCTATTTGAAGCCTTATTAAGGATCGTATGCGCTTTCATAATGTAGATTAGATGGGGACTTTAGCAAGTTTGTTACGTACAAATTTTAATATTTGTTTTATTTATATCAATATCTATATATTACGAATTAGGGTATACTTATAAATGAATCTTCACATATAAGGATTATATATATATATATGTCGGAGAATAAGAGAGAACGGAGAAACATAAAACACAGGGGCATAGGGTTCTCTAGATTCATTATTTAATTTCTTATTCTGTGGGCGTTCATGGGTATTGTTGGTGCAATCAAACACTGTATTAATAAACTCGGTTTATAATGTTCAAATACGTAATGTTCCCGATATCAATTTACACAAACTCATTAACACTAATACCTAGGAACGCGACAGTTTCAACAGTTGACTGTTCCGATCGATCGCTACTCGACAACTGTCGAGTAACTCCCGCCGGACTGCCACCATTGACTCTGTCGACGCCGATAGATGGCGCCAGCGTTCCACAGATATCTGCCCTCCGACATATATATATATATATATATATATATATATATATATATATATATATTTGTGTGTGTGTGTGTTAGGGTGTGTGTGTGGGAGAATAAGAGAGAAAGAAAGCATAGGGGCGTAGGGTTCTCCGGCGACATGGTCATTAATGGCATCCATAATATCCATACTGTGGGCGTTTGTTGGATAATGTTGGTGTAATCAAACACTTTACCAATTAACTCAGATTATAATGTTCAATCACTTAATGTTCCCGATATCAATTTACATAAACTCCTTAATAATAATGGCTTGGAATGCGACAGTTTCAAAAGTCGACCACACCGGTGGGCCGTCACCCGAGAACTACCGAGAGACGCGCCGGACTGCCACTTATTGACTCTGCCCCACGCCTATAGACAGATGGCGCCAGCGTTCAACAGACTATTGCACACGGACCAGCGATCCACAGACTATTGCACTCGGACATATATAAGAGTAGTATCCACGTGAAAGCATCGCATCCATAAACTCAAATCCTGACCAAAGACCTGTCGTTTTTCCATTAAATACACACCCATTCATACAAACACACACGCACACTTATATGTTATGCATACATTTACTTTTATGCATACGTACATTTACTTTACTTTTTCTTTTTTACACTTGTGTAATACTTAAAATTGAAATTTTATTTTTGAGTACGTTTAATTTAATATTTTCCATGTACATTGTGTGGATAGGTACTGGTCCCCAAAAATACGGGTTTTCCTAGTTTGGGGGTCAGGATGTCACAGAAAAAATGTATTAATTGTACCTAATAAATAAACATTTCATTTCATTTTATATTAAACACTAGCTGAACCCGCGACTGCTTGGAATTTTTTTAGGTAGTAATTTCATTAATTTAAGAAAATTGTTATACAAATAAGAAACATACGTGTGACACCCCTGCAACCCCCCTTGCAGGTAGAAGTTCGTGAAATCCGTTCTTAGCTGACCTCTACTCGGCAAAAAGAATATTCCTACCAAATTTTAAGTCTCTATGCCTTATGGGTCCAGAGATATCGTGATGAGCCAATGGATACCTGGATATCTCTTTTATATATATATAGATGAAACGTCATGAATTTAACTGCATTAATTAGTATACCTTTGTAATAATTAAAAGAATAAAAACTACAAACTTTGTTGAAGATTAAAAACATATTTGTAAGGCCTCAGTTTTAATTAAAGAAGGCTCAGATATTTTTAGTGGTTTAAGTATGCGCATTCATAATTAATAATTTTGATGACCTGCGTAGATAAAGACACAAATATAGGATGTTTTGTTGGCTGTCTATGTCTTTAATATCAAAAGTTTTTTGAAGATAACCAATAACTTATAAAAAGACGAACTCCTGAGTTTCTTCCTAGTTACGTCTTGGCAAAACCCATTCCCTCTTCCGAATTAAGAGAATTGAAAAAGAGTTACTGGTAATTGGACAAAATGTCTAAAGCTTAGACCCTGGATTGTTTGCTATGTAATAACCGCTAGATCACGACAATGTTTTACTTCTCCAAAAAGCACAAGAAATTGTAAGAAACAATTACAGCCATAACAAAGATGTTTCGTGGTGCTTGCCCATGATGACTTTAAACAAGAATCCATTTGTCTACCTATTGGGCCATTACAGCGTCTGTAGTTAAATGAGCTTCGTACGCTTGTATGCCCGCCACTTCAGAGCGCTAAGATATTTTAGTACGAAATTGATAGACGCTATTTAAATAGTTAAATTATTGGCGGGGCTTTAGTGCATTGCCGTGTTCGCAAACGAAGCAAACTTCAAAAGCAAATTGCACGAACATGTCACATTTATCTGCTGGCGTACGGTGAAAGCATCCATTACGAGCTTCGGAATGGATATATGCACTTAAGGTGACCGTCAACTCGTCATTCCGGCTACAACCATGTCGTGTTTTACATCGATTACATAAAATCCTCAAGACAACCTTTCGGAAATGGAGAATTGAGGATTTAACGAAAAATCCTTTTAATCACGAACACTAAATAATAAAGAAGTATGCTGATCCTCAATCTTGTAGGTTCCGATCTCGTGGGAATGTAGTATTTAAAAGAAAACTTTTGTCTTTATCTAGCTAATAACCCAATTTAGTCACCCTTTTGTTTAATATTATACATAACACAAATATACGAGTATATTTACTGTTGTATAATTTTGTATAATTATATCTTACTTTTACTTTGTAAAAGACCTTGAATGTATTTCATTAAAGTATAATGAGTTGGTGCCCATTAATTGAAAAAAATTGAGAAATTCGTTCATACTGAGCGTTTACATGGCGAAAAGTTTATCCTAATATATTGGGATAATTTTTAATAGATTTAGCAATCAGCTTTAGAAATGATTTGAAAACAATACAATATCTTTTTATCTAAAATATTTTTGAGACTTCTGTCAGGACATATTAATCCCATCGTGACTTATTAAACGCGTGGTGATTAAATAAAAAAATAATTACATTTCTGACTACGTGGAGAGCATATAAACAAACTTTTGAACAAAACCAACAACAAAACAATTTAGATGGTAGAGAGATATCGATGATTGCCCTTCCCTAAGATTTCGAACACATTTTAATGGAGGATGTTGTATATCTTCTTGTTGTCCGCAGCATGGATAGTTTAGACCTATCGTTTTTCTATTAAGTACGCACATTTACAAATTTAAATAAATGTATTTGAACTTGAGTGTACGGATTATAAAGTATTTTATGCACGTTTCGAAAGAGATCACTAGAGATTCCATATCAAGTGTCACCAACTACAAGTTTAAATAATTATATTTGAACTTGAGTGTACGATTTATAAAGTATTTTATGGACGTTTCGAGAGAGAACAATAGAGATTCCTTATCAAGTGTCACCAACTACAAGTTTAAATAATTATATTTGAACTTGAGTGTAGGATTTATAAAGTATTTTATGGACGTTTCGAGAGAGATCAGTAGAGGTCCCTATCAAGTGTCACCAACTATAAGTTTAAATAATTATATTTGAACTTGAGTGTACGATTTATAAAGTATTTTATGGACGTTTCGAGAGAGATCACTAGAGATTCCCTATCAAGTGTCACCAACTACAATGTTACATAATTATTTATGAACCTATGTATATGATTTATAAAGTATTTTATTTAATTTTGAATACGTATATGGACGAACTAAGAGTAGAAGTTTAGAAATTGTTTTTGATTTCCAATTTTGAAGATATTAAAATTTCGTGGCCTTAGTCACCAGTTAAATGTAGTGTGGAATATGCAAAGTCGCAGTCGAAACTCTCTAATTAAAACAGTTACTTGTATAAATTGTTTTACAAAATGAATATTCGTCCCTACCCCTTTCCTAGACCACTTGAATTGCGATCCCTTCATTATATCTCAGTTAATTGGTTAACAATTATAACAACTCTCAACGGTGCAATTTACTTCGAGTGTACTAGATTAAATTGATTTTTCTAGAACGCAGTAGTTTGCGTTGATTATGAATAATTTATGCTTGATTTTAATATTTTTTTTAGTTTGTTGTATTTATTCGTATACTTCTCTTTTCGAGTTTTACGTGTTTTATGTACAACGCACAAGCATAAATTTTACATGTTCACATTTCACGTCTTTGCTGATGCAATGGTTCGAGTACTCACTTCGCTAGCAGAGAAGCTGTATTCGATTACTCACAGGGAATCATATTTTTTTAATTTGTCGTAGTCTGAACTAGAGGGCTTTGACTGTAGATTACCAGCAAAAGTTGTACTACCGAGCATTATTCCGGTTCAAAGCACTCTAATGAAGAGTAGCAATTGAGAAGTAAATTATATTTTATCTGAACTGTTAGGACTTTTCGTTATGTAAGATTATATTCAAGTGTTAACCTGTTGGAAAAAGGAAAATAGCAACTAGCTGTTTCCACACTACTAATCCATAATTCTCGAATTGTTTTTTAACTTCTTATAATATCAGCTATATGCTAGTAAAAGTTGTGCGAAAATCGATCCAACTGCTTCAGAGATTAGCCGAAACAAACAAACTGAAACTGAAACTCATGCTCCACTATCCTTGCGCTTTGTTTTGTTTACTATGATACACGTAATCTGGATTTTACTTAAAAAAATTCCTTGTTTGACAACTGACCGTTGTCTCGTGATACATAGGCTTTTAAAGTGAAACTTCTTTAGGCGCATTAGGGTATTTTTTTTACGGATGAAATGTGTGATAGCGTCACGAAGATGTACAGTGTTTTTTATGCTAATTCGTTTAAAAGTTAGGCAGTTTGAATATTTACAAAATCCATGTGGCATTTTAATATGCCACTCGTCATTTAACAATGTAATTTAGTATTTTCCATTAGATATAAAATAAAAATATTTCATAAATTCTCTTTTCTAAATTTTAAATTCCACAACAATATCTAATTAATAATTACTAATGTTGACAAAGAACACGTAACTATATATCAAAATTTTACGACACATATTAAATTCCCAACATATCTTCATTTTTCTCTCCAAGTCTCGGAAATCTAAATTTTAGATTTGTATAAATATAAACAAGACTTAAAAATTTGTTTCTCACAGAAGTTTCTCTTCTGACATGTGTACTTTTCACGCACACACTTTTTTTATTCCAATTTAAGTATTGTATAAACTTTCCCATAAATTTAATGTAAAGCTGTTAATTTAAATTAACGAATAGACTCTTTAATTGAATTTATTTGTATTGAGATCATTTGTAAACCAATATACCTAATAGGGTAGTGAAGTTTAAAATCGATCGAACATCTTTGGGCAGCGATTCGTCAATGTCCCTCTTTAATCCCACCTCTCAATGAGTCCCGATCCAGCAGAGACGACGCATCATCCATCACCGACAGACTGTGAGACCAATATCGCTATCTTTGTAATTATATTTTACAAAACCGTTTAAAATACTTTTACACTTCAACCTAACATGACTCCCTTTCATATAGACCTTTTTAACGTTTCAATTATCTATATATATATCTATTGACTTATCACAATATCTCTGGAACAATGTGTAGAGACTTGAAATTTGGTAGGAATATTTCTTTTGCCGAGTAGAGGTCAGCTAAGAACGGATTTTACGAAATTCCGCCCGCAAGGGGGGTTGCGGAGGTGTTTTGACTAATTTGCCTAAATTAATGAAAATGCTACCCAAAAAACATTCCACGTAAAATAAGTCGCGGGTTCAGCTGGTTATTTATATAAAAAGCAATTGCTATTCGTTAGTCTCGCTAAAACTCGATAACGGCTGGACTGAGATGGTTTATTTTGGTTTTCAATTATTTGTGGAAGTCCAGGAAAAGTTTAAAAGTTAAGTAAATATGAATAAAAAGGCTTGGAATATAGTAATTACAACAATTTTACTTTACTGTAGAAGCTATTCCAACCTGTCAAACATTAGATATTCCTCACGTCGTTCAAAAATCCATTTAATTTATTAATTGTACAGAAATAAAATTAAATAATAAAGTGAAGTTGTTTTTTGAGATAAAACTTCTTTAGGCGCATGATCGTAATATTTTTAGGGATGAAATGCGTGATTAAGATATGCAGCGTTTTTTTTTATAAATTAATTCGAAGATTAAGTAGTTTTAATATTAATAATTAACATGTGGCATTTTTATTTGCCACTCGTCATTTAATAATTTAATATATTGTTTTTCATAAAATAAAAAATAAAAATATTTCAGAAATTCTCTTTTCTAAATTTTAAATCAAAAACAAATTTAATTAGTAATTTCTAATACTCACTAAAACACGTGGCATTTTTATTAACAATTCGTCATTTTAAATTTCGATAAATTATTTGTATTAATTTTCGATACTTTTAATATTCTTACGACAATTCATTAAATTCCTAAGATATCTTCCCTTTTCCCTCCCACTAAGTCTCTGAAATCTAAAGTTTTAGATTTGTATAAATATAAACAAGTCTTTAAAATTAGTTTGCCAAAGGAGTTTCACTTCTGACATGTGTACTTTGTAAGCACGCACTTTTAATTTTTTATTTTGCTTGGAAAATCGTCGTTTAGAAAATAAATTGAATTTAAAAGAAAACGGTTGTATTTTTTTTGACATTGGCAACGGAGTTTGGCGGAAATCTAGTAGGCGTAGTGGTTGCGATTTTTTATTACAAATCTTTTTGTTCCAGTTAAGTATTGACCACATTTTTTCATTAAAATTGAATTATACTGCCATTCATCTTTTTTATTTTTTGATTGTAAGGTACACATTAATTTATTCAACTCCAAAAACATTTTTTTTAGACTTGAAGTTGTTACAGTATTTTGAAATATATATTAAATTTACTATTATAACGCAAGCTCACGGACAACGTTCAAAGGCTTATTTTTTGTAATATTCTATGTCAAAGTCAATGATATTATATCAAATATTGCATGTTTCTTATAACTACGAGTTATTAATACTCCAAATTATCTTGAGCGTTTTATGCTTTGCCCATATTAAAATTGACTTTTAGATATTAAAATAATACATAATATTTAGGAGCAGTAAAACTTTTTTCGTGTTTTACTGAATATTAAACTTTCTTTGGTTTTCCCCGAAAATTGTTGTGACATTCACGCGATTATAAAACTTTGGCGAGATATTATGAGCGGGAAGTTTTTTTGATATAATAAATATGATCAACTGGAAAATTTAAGAACGAAGTTATGAAAGGGAGCTATTGTTATAATATAGCAAATAAATACGATAGTCATATAGAGTTTTAGTTTTCATAATTTGTTATTTAACTATTTATTTTGGAAATAAAAATAAAAATTTTCTATTCCAGCAATATTTTTATAATTAATTTAATTTAGAACGATTCAAGGCATATAATTAAAACGTAGAAAGCTATTTTTTATTACGTACAAGTTAACGCTTGCAGTTTTTTTTTGTTCGGCGGTACGTTTTTGCTGGTATGGTGGTAACTAGCCACGGCTGAAGCCTCCCAACAGTCCTGACTCAGACAAATTAGAAAATACAATTTCTGAAATTCATCCTACCGGGGATCGAACCCGGGACCTCCGCTAGCAAAGCGAATACTCGCACCACTGCGCCAGCGAGGCCGTTAAGCAAGATCTAAAAGGAATTTGAGCCCTTTTAGTTATTGCAGCTAAAATAACTATTAAACTAATAAATTATATTAAATAATTATTAGATATAAATTTAAATAAAAAATATAATTTCATCTCCCATAATTAATTATTCAATAAATTAAATGATGATATTTTAAAGTAAATCAAAACAAAAAATACTGTAATACTTGGTAAAGCGCAAGATGGTAAAAAAACGTACCTCTTAATGACTTCAATACAACAAATGAGAATATTTTCCTTTAATCATTACCACCTTAACAATAACCTAAAAATAATAACGCCAGGCTGTATCGAAATATTTGGCGAAGTCTGTACGCATCTGGTACCAAAATCAATTTATTGTACCGACGTGATATTCGCGAGTGGGAATCTCGACCAATATTTCCGGAAAATGAGGTTAAACAATACACAATATACATCAAATGTGGGAATTATTTCAATGGTGAATACAGTGAAATGAAATTCGATTAATATACTAAAGTTTTTGTTATATAAACAAGAAAAATGTTACATTATTCAACATTACACTGTCACTATACTATTTATACATTATTAGCTGTGACCACGACTACATCTGCGTGGGATAATGATTTTGGGTAGCATTTTTAATAATTTAGATTAATTATTACGGAAATAAGACACATACTTATATATGATTTAATGAGATATTTGCAGTTTTTCATTGCAAAGAGCTTATTATCCATTCTGAGGCTCTAGGCTATCTGTATAATAAATTTCATTTAAATCGGTTCAGTAGTTTTCGTTTGTAAGCGTGACCGATAGGCAGATAAAGTTATTTTCGCAATTAAAATGTTAGTTATTATTTTCATTTGAAACCCTTGAGGATAAAACTTTTACAAACTTTTTTGATTGTCATACTTATTTATATCGAATGAACAGCCTAAAAATAGTTTTCAAGCTTCTAGCTCTAAGAATGACGATATTTCCATGCCTTAAAATTTTTTTTCGCATAAAAAGGAAGCCTATATCCTTTCTCAGGCTCTCAATTATCTGTGTACAAAATTTTATTTAAATTGGTTCAGTGGTTTTACCATGAAAGCCCGACAGACAGACTGAGTTACCTTCCTATTACTTTTATTTTATATTTTTATGAAAAATATATTATTAAATGAGTTGCAAATAAAAATTCCACATGTTATTTGTAAATATTAAAACTACCTAACCTTCAAATGAATTAGCATAAAAAACGCTGCACATATTCGTGACGCTAACAACGCGTTTCAACCGTAAAAAAATTACCCTCATGCGCCTAAAGAAGTTTCACTTCAATAAAAGTATATATAAAATAAATAAATAATATAGTAAAGCATTAATAAATAAATTTTAGTCCAGTTAAATCACCCTATAAGGTGTACGAATGTATCGTAGAAAATACGAAAATAGAGACATATAACTTGTTATTTATCGCTCAAAGCCATACCATAAAATGTAACTGAATATTATCCCTAACTTTATATCTTATTTGTAGACAAAGAAGTGAGTGTTAAGGTAAAAACTTTTTAATAGATGTCGTGTCATTCAGGTAGCGACCTGCAGTTGAAGACAACAATGTCGTTTGCCGTAAAGTCGTAGCCCGTAAGGCGTTTAATGAACTTTTATGGGTTGCAGTAAATCTCTGCTTGTTTTACGAGGATGCCAAACAACTTAATAATTTCAAGATACAAACACGCAATTGTTAGGTGAGCAATTACATGTATCTTGAAAGATACATTTAGAAATCAAGCGATTAAATTATAGACGTTCCTTGAGACTAAATCATTTTAGGGCCACGTAAGTCCCTTTATAACCTTATCTTACTTTTAAGTACTGATAACCCGCAGTATTCTTACACATATTATAATAAAAACAGGCCTCGGTTGCGTCTGTTTGGCTGTTACTTGACATTAAACTCAAAAACCACTGAACAGAAGTTTTTGTGATTTTTTAGGAAGGTTTATGGATGTTGGAGTAAATTGAGATGTGACGATAATTGTTCGTAGTGTCGGAAACAATTCAGCCTTCTGAGAGTTTTTATTGATAACACTGCCAAATCCCTTGTTTATTTTATTTTAACACTATATTGAACTACACATTAGAAAAAATACATACAAAGAGATATAAATCAATTTATAGTTAAAATATTACTATTTTATAGATCTACGAAGAAGTCCACAATTGTACGTATAAGTTGTCTTTAAAGTAACTTACTCTATTCATGTTATCTTCTTAAAAAAATGGTCAAAATTTCATTATGTTGCTATAATATGTTACACCATAAAAATTAATTGGGATTCTTAGGAGATATTGGAATAATAGTTTTAGTCCGCGTGGTAGTATATTATAAAAAAATATTATTTTAAATAAAATACGGTTCGTCATTTGACTAAACCTTATTCTTAGAAACAAAGGGCTTCCCATTAATGGATTTTTAAACATTGTAGTTGATGGCAATTTACTAGAATTACCTAAATTATATTATATGAAAAGGGGATGGTATATTCTTAATAAATAAGATAATTAACAAATGTATTTGGCGACCTCGTTTATTGGAAAAGGTTATGACTTTACCAGTTATTGTGTTTTAGTTATTTGTGTTAGTAAATCGGGCTGCTCTGCAATACAAAGCTAAGTGTATTTCTCTAATTTAAAACCTTTGTCTTATTAATGTGTCGTAATGATAATTGTTTGTTTTTTAGGTTTTATAGTTAATGTTAAAACATGTTGATGATGTCATTGTACTTCTATATTAATATAAAAGAGTAACTATTGATTTTCTTGCCAGATTTTTCTCAGTAGATACCTACATTCCGAACCAGTGGTAAATTCATTGACAAGAAGGTATTTTGAGCTTACTGGAATTAAAGAATATTTTAGTTTGGTTATTGACTTTTAATGTGAAATCATATTTAACTTAAAATAGTTAAAATTATTAGCATATTATTAATTTACTGATTATTCCTGCTTCCCGTTTTTGCCCATTATTTCTATATTAACCCATGCGATCCTGCGACGGACAAAACATGTAAGCGCATTATAATTTAGTACTAAACGAACCAAGCCAGGGCAGGTTGATAGTTGAAAATTACAAAATTTAATCGTTATTTCTTTGATTTCTCACTACTCACACCGCTTTTCACAAGGTCAATGTCAAAGCAATTTAGACCGTAGCGTGTTAACAGTGATTACTGTTTCATCTAATTTCTTGTATATTCTAAAATAAGCTATTGTAGTTAATCTTCTTATCATCAGGAAGGATTTCAAGGTAAGACGGTATCTTAAAGACTATCATATGCTATCTAATTTTACATGTTCAAATCAGGGTACTCGTTTAATTTCATCTTGTGCTATACAAGATTCCTTTACATAGTCCCAAAAGTGAAAACAGTCGATCAACAGACCAATTTATCAAGCAAAGAAATCTCACGAATGTGGTTTCCATTTCCTGTGATTTTGACGTGAAAACACAACACAAAACAATATTTCTTTTAACACGTTATGGAAAGGATTTACTCACGCGATCTGTCAATCTTAACTCAATAGAATAACTATTTGTGAAAACTGAGGCACCTGCCGACACGAGGGAACGTATGCGTCGCAGGAAATCAATCATAAATCGCGTTTCACCGCCGTGTTTGGAGCAAATTGAATTTGTTTGCATCAATGTACCAAAGTTATAACGTCTACCAACTTAATTTACGGGAACATTGCCTCCACGTTGTTACCCCGACCGTAGACAAAAGTATTAAAAAACAGGGAGATCATTTACTTTATGTAAACCATTTCATATCGATGTTGATTAATATTAGAGACATTTATTATTTTGACGGGAAATCATATTTTTAATTGTATCTTTGATGAAAAACGAATCAGTAACCCTAGAGATATTGTCAGCTATGTTAGGCAGTAACATATCGGCAAATGTAATTTTTTTCTGTACTTGGGTAAGTGTTTGGACTATTTATTAACGGCTGGACCAAATTAATTCAAGCTGGACACAAAGTTGCCAACGAAAAGGTCTTGCGATGAACGGATTGGCAGCGGGAACTTTGGAAGACCGTCAAAAAAAGAAGGTGGTCTGTTCCGAGACATGACAGATACGGACTCTTACAATTAATAATGATGGAAAAAGTGGCTGGCAAGCAGCGTACTTCCTCAAGGGGAAGTCATGGATGCGCAACATCAGAGAGTGGACCATGATCGCGAGTGGCGCTATTACTATTTAGCTTCGCGAGAAACAAAGTTTAGACGACTTTTACAGTCGCACACTAATTTGTAGGTTAAGAAAACACTAACTACGACTTTTAACACAATACTAAGGTTGATACAAACTAAGAACTGTCACTAGGCGAATGTTCCTTCATTCCCTGTGCTATCTTTCTTATACCCACTTGTAAAAACTCCCCACTCAAAAATAATGAGTCCACCAATCACAGTCAGCGTGAAAACGACGACGAAACAGAAGTTTGGATTAAATTGGAGAATATCCGGAATAGCGTTAAACCGGATGTAGCACATGTAAACGTTTTACTGATATAATTACAAAGACCTCAGCATAATAAACAAATATAGTAATTTAATAGCAATCCACAAATAAAATAATAATGATCGCTAACACAATTGACTGCCAACCTTCACTAGTCGAAGAGGCACACAAAGAAGAGTTCAAGAATCGTTTAGATTAATAATTAGTTCCTATAAATAATGAATATCTATCAGATATATGGATTTATATTTGCTTCCACGGCACCAGATGCGTACTACTCCACTGGAACAGTTATCATAGATTTTTGTTTTTTATTGCTGGTCGCTGATTATGCGGATGTTCAGAGTCACTCAACGTGCGATGGAGAGGGCTATGCTCGGAGTTTCTCTACGTGATCGAATCAGAAATGAAGAGATCCGTAGTAGAACCAAAGATATCGACATAGTCCTTCGAATCGCGGACCTGAAGTGGGATTGGGTAGGGCACATAGTCCGAAGGACCGATGGATGTTGGGAGCCGAAGATGTTAGAGTGACGACCTCACACCGGACGGCGCAGTGTAGGCAGACCCCCCATAAGGTGGACCGATGATATAAAGAACGACGACGACGAAGACAATGATACAATCCAAGATGGAAGCGCGCTAATTTGTTAAGATTTAATTTGTTAAGATGTATCGTGCCGGAACATAAATCTCTTTGCTTGGCGGTACGTCTTTGCAGGTAGGGTAGTAACTAGCCATGGCTGAAGCCTCCCTAAATTCGGCCTACCAGCGATCGAACCTAATATAACCTGAGACCTCTGCTAATAAAGCGACTACTCTCTTAACAATAGGTTATTTAATAAACAATGTCAGACATTGTACATTTGCATGCTAGAGAATAGTGCAAAACTTTCTCATTACTGAAATGCACATTTACAGTTCGTACAATTGCCTCTCGGATTTGCAGTAGCTAAAAGTGGTCTCTAGAGCAAATTTGCTTTTTATTACACTTCCGTACCATAAGGAAAAGACGTAAAGATAGCAACTGTTCTTACTACACGTTGACTTTTGACTATTTAAATATAAAGTTTTGAAATCATAATAGTTTTTTTTACTTTGTATTAAATACTGGCTGAACTTGCCTGCATGAATTTAAAGTACGGCGCATGGCTAGTCACCATCCTACCAGAAAATACGTACGACCAAGCAAAATGATTGGTGTTCCGGTACGATGCCGTGTAGAAACCAAAACGGGTTAATTATCTCTTAACAGCTGAAGGCCTTTGCAGCTTAGACTGTATCATCACTTACCACAGTCAAGTCCTAATCTGTCAACACTAAAAAACATTACCTAATTTTTCAAAAAATAATGTTATATTTTTATCCGCTCGTTCTTACTTACTTGTAGATGACGTTTGTTAATTCAGTTTTTTTTTTCTAAAAATAGTATCTGATGGAACCTCACGTAGCAAGTTTAAAGATTTCTTCTATGAAAAGAGTTTGTCGTGTGAGTTTTGCATTTTGTAGGCAATGACTTTAAAAACATGCAACAGTAACTACATAAAAAATTATTTGAAGTGAAACTTCTTTAGGTGCATGAAGGTAAAATTTTGACGGATGAATTGCGTGATTAGCGTCACGAAGATTTGCGGTTTTAATGCTAATTCCTTTGAAGATTAAGTAGTTTTAATATTTACAAATAACATGTGGCATTTTAATTGGCCACTCGTCATTTAATTATTTAAGATAAAATATAAAACAATTCATAAATTCTCTATTCTAAATATTAAATAAAAAAAAAACAAGATTTTATTAATAATTTATAATATTGGCAAAGAACAAGTGGCATTTTTATTTACAATGCGTAATTTGAGATTTCAATAAATTATTAGCATTACTTTTCGACACTTTTAATATTTTAATGACAATTAAATTTTTTAAATTTCCAACTTATTTTCCCTTCCTCTAATTCTCGGAAATGTAAAGTTTCAGATTTGCATAAATATAAACAAGACTTAAAAATTAGTTTGCCAAATAAATTTCATTTCTGACTTGCGTACTTTGTACGCACACACTTTTGTTTTTTATTATACCGTAGACACACAAGTGTCTCAAGGAAGTTGAGTAGCTCAAGATCCTATTATAATCTGAATTTGTCTGTTTGCACTATTTACCTATTTTTCCACATAATCCTTATATATGTCGCTGTATTGTGAGCCTATCATAGTGTAAAGGGTTTTAAAGTTTAGACACCACACTTTCCCAATGCTGAAAGGTTCACGTACCCCAAAACTATTTTCTGATTCCTTTACGATGTTTTCCTTCACGAAAAGTACGATAGTGAATAGCTGCACAGCTAATATTCGACCACGGGACTTGATATTAGTAACCATAGAGCTATCAAATTGGTTCAGGATCATATGTATTTATAAGTTGGATATTTTATTAAAAATTTGTACACCGGAAATGTTAAAATGTGCTGGAATATGTACATAACATTTGTACAAACAAAGAACTTTATATGTCTGTCGAAAAGTAATTAGCCTGTTAAAATTACATTTAAATTTTCTGACTTCGCTATTTATAAAGCAGTTGTTTACCGTGCAATTCATAAAAAAAATACTAATATAAGAACTTAATGTTGACTCAAACTATTCCCTTGACGACATAAATCAGAGCAAGCTTATTCTTTGATGGGCTAAGGCAGGTCATTACAAATTAAACTGCTCATAAGCTGTACAATGTTTGCTACGGTTGACCTGAAAATCCAATATCTCTACGAGCAAAATGTAACCAGTGTCGTTAAAATAATACGACAATGTATCTGACGGCGGCTACGGCATAACTTTAATGGTTACTTTTATCGGCCATTTCATTTGTTATAGTCGTCCTTTGTACAGAGCCTAATCTTTTAAAAACTTCTTTGAAGAGAGAGTATGAAAAATACATTTCGTAAAATTTAAGAACTTCAATTCATAACATTATTTTCCCTCTCATTGTAAAGAAAAAAAGGTCTCTAGTTTAGTAGATTGAGCCCCTTGGAATAGGCTTTTCCCACATATTATTTCCAAACGGGAGACGCAAAGGTTTCTTTGCGCCCTGTCCTAACAGAGCCCACAACGAACTCAGTCGATTATCCTTCCTTTTATATTATAAGAAACTTTAAAGATCAATTTTAATCACTTTCTCCACGAAAATACTAATACATGCTTACTTTTGGCTGTACCTAAATACATACATAACATCACACCTCATTCCCATAGGAGTAGGCAGAGACCACGTCTTTCTGCTTGCCACGATCCTTGCATATCTCCTTCGCTTCTTTCATTCTCATTAAACCTTTCATACAAGATCGTCGGTTTAGAGTACTCTTAGCCTGGCCCTTGTTTAAAATGTCCTGGATTTGGTTCAGGAACGTTCGCCATGGCCCCTTCCAACCTTCCCCCTTGGTTCGCCCCTTCCAACTTTCCCAATCACTTTTGAATCATAAAACCCTTATTTCAATCTATTTTCATTCCTTCTCTCTACGTGCCCAAACCATCTAAGCATATCTTTCTCAATTTTAGTCACTACATCTTCTTTTATACCACATCGTTCAAAACGGAACATCAATAAATATACTATGAAAGAGCATTTTAATGTTACTTATTTTCATAATTAACGATTTTATTATATATTCATGAGGTCCGTGAGCCTCAGTAAAATTTAGGTAAACTCTTTAAAGACGAATTTAATTTGGAAACACGCCAAAATAATTGTAACCAAAAAAAAATCTATTACAGTAATAACTTCATTAAAATGGCAATAACAAAAGCCAGCCAAACAATGTAACCACAACGCCAAATACTATCTGTTGCCAAGTTTAACCGCAAAATAGTCATAAATTTGGTGCTAAATAACATTAAAATGAAGATCTATTTTAACATAGTATATAACACCTCGTTCATTTTTTTAAATGTCCTAGAAAAAAGAAAGTAACACATGATGTACTCGAAATCAAATCAACTTAAAAGTGCGTGCGTACAGAGTACACATGTCAGAAATGACACTTCTTTGGCAAGCTATTTTTTAAGTCTTGTTTATATTTATACAAATCTGAAACTTTAGATTTACGAGACTTGGAGAGAAAAAGGAAGATATGTTAGGAATTTCATGGATTTCATTATTATTAAAATATTAAAAGTGTAGAAAATTAATACAAATAATTTATTGAAATTTTAAATGACAAATTGAACATATAAACGCCACGTCATTTGTCAATGTTAGAAATTATTGATTAAATTTTGTTATTGAATTTAAAATAAATGTATTTCATAACTTCTCTTTACTCTTTACTTCTTCTTTTATGTATATATTTATATTTTATGAAAAATATACCAAATTATTAAATGACGAGTGGCAAATTAAAATGGCACATGTTATTTGTAAATATTCAAACTACCTAACAATCAAACGAATTAGTGTAAAAACGCTGCACATCATCGTGACGTTTCATCAAAAATATATTAAAACGGGTTGTTATTGCACTTTTGAATCATCAAATACAGTTTTTATATATATATGACGGTATTTCTATAGTAAGACCGCCTACCTTCTCTTTTTCTTTTCTTTGACTGTCTCCCTCACCGCAAGGGTTGTCTGGAAGGGATCGCTATGTAGCGATAAGACCGCCCAATTGAGCGCACACTAAATTAAGTTAATTTTAAGTTATTATATTTTTCTTTTGTGTTCATTCTGCGATGTTCAATAAAGTATACATCTATGTCTAACTATCTATTTATAAATGATTATAACCAGGTAATAAAATATGATGGAAAGCAAAAATATGAATAGTGAAGTTGATGAACGAATATGTCTCCTCAGTACGAGTATGTCGAGTACATACTTCGTACAATAAATTGTTCCCAATATAATGAGTGACATAATTAATAGTTCATACTGCAGCTGCAGTAGAGAAAGCCATTCAGCTCCATATTACCGCTGACACGTTTTCACTGAAATGGATTTTGCATAATCTAGACAGTGTGCTGTTCTCCTAGGCACGAATGGCTCTGATTACAAATCAGGTTATCAGATGAGTATAACTTATATATTTTTAGTGTTTACCCTCTAAAAAGTGCATTAAAATTTAAAGAGCTTAATCGTTTGCGATTATATTACTCTGTTTGTCAATAACAATCGTTAAATAACTCTTAATATCCGTAGTATGCCATATTCGTAAACTTAATTTGTTTGATGTTGAATCTTGTAGCAGTATATTTAGTCCACCTATCCATTGAACCTTATTATATTCGGTGATAAAGCAGCCAACCCAACCCATTCTATTCACATTCTATTAGAATATGTTATATTATAAATTGTCGTCGTAAATTTAAAGAATTAAGTGCGCTATCTCATCACCAAAAAAAAAAAAACAGAATAGCTTGGTTGGATATAAATACAATTGCTCCTCCTTCTTTTAAGATATTCTCTCAAACTACCACCTTACATTTGAGGATAGGAATTCAGCAGCGCAGCTTCATGACGTACATTACAGGATTAGGTTTTGCATATTCACAGAGAGCTCGCCACCAGTCAGAAGTTTGATTAAATATTCAACTGGGCAATAAATTAACGTCTAGGCTACAGGCCCAGCTAACCACGTCTTAGATCTGCTTTCGAGATGTTAGATACATACGTAAACAGATAATGTTATTAGGAGAATTTGTGTAACATCTTTCTTTTATTACTACCAGAACATTTTAAGCTTTATTTTTGAATACAATTGATGCATAAAAGAAATAACGGTAGCATTCTACGCCTACCTTTAAAGCTTTTTCGTGAGCTTTCAATAAGGGTGTGAGAAATAAATTTAATTATTTATATTTGACTAGCTGACCTGGAAAACTTCCTACCACCTCACAAATAATAGAAGAAAGCCGCCTGATAATTGCAGAATATTTCAATTTTAGTAAAAAGCATGAAAAAACCTTAACCGGAACAAAAACATACGAAATCAAAAAACGGGATCTTTACACCCTGATTCCCGCAAAATCCGTCAAATATATTATAGTTGCGATCAGAAAGTGTTGATTATCATTGTCAAATATCAGAAACAAATAAAAAAAACCACAAAAGTATTCTTTTACATTTCCGAACGTTAATCGTTTGACAATCAACACAAAAAAAACCTTGGCTTTTAAATATAACTTGATTTATGTCTAAACGATTTTTAATTTAATCCTAGACGACGGGACAAACATTAAACTGTTTGACAGGTAGGAATAGTTTCTAAGGAAAAGCAAAATTGTTGTTTTTACTATACTTCGAGCATTTTTTAAAATAAATATTTTACTCACCGTTTAAACCTTCCCTGCACTTCCACAAATAATTCAAAACCAAAATTAGCCAAATCAGTCTCGTTCTCGAATCTTAGCGAGACTAACGAACAGTAGTATATGTAGATAAGCTGTTGAAAATCCTTACAAGATATAGATATGTTTATACAGAGAGAATGAGAGAAAGTGAGATAATATAAAATAGCAAGAGTGAAATAACGAAAAATATGCTAATTCTGTGATCGGCTAAAGCAAGTCATTACACATTAAACAACTCATAATAATATATATATATATATATATAGAGAGAGAGAGAGAGAGAGAGAGAACACTTTTGGACATTGGACATTGGACATTGGACACCACAATACTAAACTAAAATATTAAGTGTCGAAAAATTACACAAATAATTTATTGAAATCTCAAATGACGAATTGTAAATAAAAAATGCCACTTATTTTTTGCCAGCATTAGAAATTATTAAATAAATTTTATTTTTGAATGTTTAATTCAGAAAAGAGAATTTATATAGTATATTAAATTTTGAAATGACGAGTGGCAAATTAAAATGCCACATGTTATTTGTAGATATTAAAACTACCTAACTTTCCATCGAATTAGCATCTTGGTGACACTAATCACTCGTTTCATCCGTAAAAATTTTACCTTCATGCGCCTAAAGAAGTTACACTTTTTAAATGTCCATGTCGCATTGTAATTAAAACCAATAAATCAGATGTTATAAATATGTGGATGAACTTTTTCTAAACAATAATAAACAGTCTAGAAATCTTATACAAACTCAGTGGAAATACTTTTAATTAAACAGCACTTTTACCTCGGCTGTAAAGTTCTTTAGAAATTCTGAGATAACTTTCTAACGGCTTGAAACAAGAGTTTTACAACTACATTGACCTATTTAAATTTCTCTATGTTCCTTTCCTACTTTAAATAAACTATCATTTAACAGGCAAAACTTCACAGGATAATTTTTATATCTTTTTTGTTTAGCTAATCACTTTTCATTTTATCAAGAAATACTTTTTAACATAACGAGGATTATTGGTGCTCTATTCCCATTATCAGAACTAACTGTTTTCTGCGGTGTCAGCCAAGTATGTCCCGATCCCCTTCATATATGAGGAGATGAAATGAAACGATCTTTAATTGCTGAATATGGGTTATATACATAAAGTCAATTTATAATTGTGACTGAGTTTAAAGCGAAGAGCGATGGTTGGGTAAGATGAATAAATATTCCACCAGAAGGGTTGCACCGAAAGATTTTGGAAGACAACTCTTCTGACTTCAAATTAAAGTGAAAGTCCCGTGCTGGTGGAATATTTATTCATCTTACCCAACCATCGCAATTTGATTCACTGGTAACCGACGTCATTGTGTTAGCTACCTGCGACAAACTTTGTTCCATATGTCAGTCCATATGTGGTGAGCGAGGTACTTGAGAAAAAGTGACGGCGCTGACGCTTATGGTCTAAAACCCGCCTGTGGCAAATCGTTTGGGTGATTTCAAAATGATATTAAAGAACGACTTGAAATCTAAATTAAGGGAGGTTCGAACCTTATTCTAAAAAAAAACCATAACAAACTATGTCGGTTAGTCCAACATATCGGTTAAATATTATTTCGTTATTTAAATTCAAGTCATTAATAATTTAGTATACAGATCGATCTCTTTAAAGTTCATGTAATATTTTTTTATATGTCTTTTTACTACACAATGGACTTCTAAAACACAGTATGTGTTTTAGAAGTCCATTTTAGATAACAATTTTATTTATTTGCATTATTAAACTAGCTATTCCTTTTGTTGTTACCCGAGTAGTTATTGATCCTGTTGAAATATGGAGAAATCCTTTCTTAGTAAGAGTCTACGCCGCGAAAGGGATTTAATAAATGCCGAATTTTGATACAATCGGGTGAAAAGTTTGAGTTATCTTACTTGACATTATCGTTTTTCACTTATATATGCCAAACCCGCGGGGAATATACGTACACTCGTTGTTAATATGACGCTAAGTCGCGATGGAAACATATATGCCGGACTTTATAGCCAATCGGTCGAGAATATACGGAAATTTTTGAAGTGATACTTCTTAAGGTGCATAAGGGTAAAATATTTTACGAAAGTTCACGAAGATGTGCAGCGTTTTCTGTGCTAATTCATTTGAAGGGTAGGTAGTTTTAGTATTTACAAATGACATGTGGCATTTTATTTGCCACTCGTCATTTAATAATTTAATATACTATTTTTCATAAAAAAAATAAACTAAAATTATTCCATAAATTCTCTTTTCTAAGTTTTAAATTTCTGGTATTGACAAAGAACAAGTGGCATTTTTTGCAATTATCTGTATTGATTTTCGACACTTTTAATACTTTAATGACAATTGGAGTCATTAAATTCCTACCATAATTTCCTTTTTCCTTCCCATTAGGTCTCGGCAATTAAAAAATTTTACAATTATTAAGACTTTTGATTTTTTTTTTGTGTATTTCTCCGATATTTTAATAGTTATTTTGCATTTCAGGGCGGCAATTTAACAATGATTATTAACACCAATCCAGCCGTTTTTGAGTTATAACTCTTGTAACGAACACGGGATGGTTTTATATATGGATTCTTAAATGAAGAATTTTCCTTAAATGATTGAACTCAACAATAAAATACAATATTATGAAGGAACTACGATCAAAATGTTTCCCTAGTCGTAAATGTGATACTACAAAGTTTCTATCCGCAGCGACCGCAAAACTTTAATGGTTTCTTTTATCGACTATTTGGGGCCGTAATGGTCGCCTTTTATACCGATGCACTGCGTAATCACTTAAGCTCTCGTTTACTAGTGCGTTATACACAGGTCACTGGGTGCGTCACATTGTAGGAAACAGTTGGATCGTGTTTCGTATCAAATAACTCAAATCCTGTTAATTTCAGCCTAAATGAATTATACAAATGTGTATATTTTTTGAAGCGAGAACTTCTTTAGGCTTTGCATTTTGTTTTGTAAGTATTGAATGAGATGATACCGTAATTCTCGACGACTCGAGAATTAAGAGTTGTATAATCGTCGCATTACTATTTGATTTTAATTAATTGTTTTTATATGACAATAATTACTTTTTCGCTGGGCCAGGAGTGTGGGACTCGGCGAGGGAGGTGGAATACCCACTAAAACCCTATTCATTCATGAGTGAGGTAGTAGGGGTCAACTTTCGCATTCGTCCCTGGTAACCCGGATGGTTCCGATTGAGGATTTACGCGGGCGGGAGTATATGCGCTGCCTTTTACTTCGGGATTATATTAGTGACATTTTACTGTTCACTACAATTTAAAACAATTATAGAAAACATATTATTTTTCGTTTTAATAATTTAATAATAACTCATTTATTTCAAGTAACCAGGACTCATTTTGTTAGTCACAGTTATTTATTATCTAAGTTAATAACATAAATTACTAAATTAAATTAAATTACGAGAATCATTGCTATGCTATCCCATTAAAAATGACACGAGAGTGATTCACATAAGTGCAGTTTAATTTGCTGCCAATTAAATTCAGGATGCTGTTGTTGCTGCTCCGCAACCCATAAACCAGGGATCCGCATCTTTTGCGCATTTTTGCATAGAAGCAATCAACTTGTGCTTCTACGACATCCCTAACGCGATCGCATCGCTACAATAGATATGGAGAGCATTGTACGTTTTTTGTGCATATTTGCTCCACAGGCTGCTTGTGCAATAAGCAACAAACCAGGGTAACTTTACCATGTTAGAGCACTGTGAGTACCTGCGAGCCAGCACGTTGGCTCTTACTGACAATGTTCTCCAAATTAACCTTGTCTTGACGAAGTTTTCACTTCTCATAAATGCCTTTGGCACACCGAGTTTTATTCTTGTGTTGTAAATTTTACTAAAAGTCGATTTCGTTTATAAATACCTATATCATCATCCGGGAGAAGGTTTTTATTTACATATTAGTAACACATCAGGATTTTTGGGAGGAAAAACCTGGCGAAATCTTGTCAGCCCTTCAAACCGGTAAAACCTTAAAAGGTTACATTGTTCTTCAAATGTCTAAATAAAGGGTGATGAAATTCACGGAAGATCAGGCGATGCTTTTGTTTGTTTATAAATATAAAAGGCAGTCCTAAATTTCATCGTTCAAGATCTCAGATTAATAAATAACACTTTTTCTTATCCTATGTAGCAATAATCCTAACGACTTATTAGTTACATTTTCTTCTTTATATTTTACTCTTAAAGTATCATCCGAATCTATAAAAAATCTTGTTGGTAAAGTCAAAAATTTTACTGAAACCAAGCGTTTTAGAATGAAATCTTACAGTATTCTCTCAAAGTTGAAAAAACCTTAGTTAAAAGTTAACAATGCATAGATGAATCCTTACTTCTTTTAACCATGCGAATGTTTAAAGTAGTAAAAAGCAAGTTTGCACTGGAGAACACTTTTAGTTACTGCAAATTCAAGAGACATTTGTATGAACTGCAAATGGCACATTTAGAGTTACTCTGCCCCGTAAATGGGGTATCAGATTCCCTTTGAAGAAATCAAGTTTTATTTACATTCAAAACAGAAAGTATGGTTGAGACTGTAGTGGAAAATTTACCTTTTTCTTCTAGTTTTTTTGCTTATAGATTAAGAGATTAGATGGGATCTTACTTTGAGGAAAAGTGTGTATATATATTGAATTATAGATATTATTAACAAATTATTCGAAATATATATAGTCGATACTATAGATAACCGGTAGTTATTTTAGGGCCTCAAATTCAATACATTTTATTTATGTATAGAATGGCTCACCAAGTAAAACTCATTCGTATGTGTATATGTTTGTGTGAGTCTGTCTGTACATATATGTGACAAATTCATATAAATTTTAAGTTAGATTTCACAGTTAATATTAAAATTTTATGACAAATATTTCGAACTATTGATATTTCTTTTTTATACATAAATACATCTGATGGTGGATAGTTCCAAAAGGTAGAAACAACTTTTGTGTTATTCATATGGGTTTAGTCATTTTAAAAATCTAATTTGTAAACAAAATTATATGAGGAAATGTGAGCTGAATTTTCTGCTGTGACAAACTGTCTTACTAAGTTAATTTAACTTGACAGTTACTGTTCTACACACATTTAAAACTACAACCAAAGAGCTGTATGTGCTATATAGTTAAAATAATGGAGTAGTTAAGTCTGAAATAACGTAGACAAATTGCTACTAAAATTTTGTTCCGGTTTCTATACACATAGTTTTAAAAGAATTGCCACTACAAAAACAACTTTTTTAGTGTTACTTCAGTTTTTTTCAGATGTTAAACTGGCTATTCTCAGCGCATTGTTCCTTTTCCCGTACCTTATGGGGAAATCTGATGTTACATTGACTTTTCAATTATTTTTTTATTAAACGTAAATTATTTTAAGTAAAATATGTATCGATCGAAATGTACTAAATATTGCTGCTTTGGAAATTAGTAAAGTAAAATAAAATGAAATAATACACTTTAATTGATTAATGATATAATGTCATGCTTCATTTGTGCCGATTTTAATATAAGTTGAATACAAAAAAACGAAAATTCTTTAACATAGATTCAAAGTACCAAATTATGTGATTACGCTGTAATACACAAAATTTGACTTTAAATTTACATTTAAAACGTTTTGATTCTTTGTGAGATTGTAATTACGGCTTGAGTATATTTGCTTTTGTACCTAGACGAAGGATTGAACGGTTATGTTATACTTTACGACGTTTTATTACTATATACTATGTCATAGATGACAAAAGCAAACTTTATATCAAATAGTGGTATCCTTCGTTTTTGTGCATAATTAACTGATCCAAATGCGATATGGGACAAGGAACCTGGTAAATTATGAAATCTTTTTTCAATGTCAAATATAAAAATAAGCAGCCTATTAGCGTCCCACTGCTGGGTTTCAGGCCTCCTCATTCATAGGAGAGTGAGTTTTAGAGCATAGACCCGCCTTGCTGTTCCACTGCAGTTTGGCAACGTTCACATACTTACAGGATTTCTCCTAGGATATGCCTGTCTCCTGACGATTTTTTGTGTCACCAAAAAGCACAATGATGGATTGAAAAGAACAATCAAGCATGTTAGATTCATTTTTATGACGAGAAACTTAACTGTGCCTTCGAGTTTGCGTAATCCGCTGAACGAGGACCAACCAACTCAAAATTAAACTTTCAGCAACACGGATGGAGATCATCGCCCTCCAAGCACCTTACAAAAGACGATGCTTGGGGGATTATGGACTCCTTTTGCAAAACCGTCTTGATTAAATAGGAGATCACCGAGCGAAAGTGGGCCGATCCAACACGGATCCGAGAAGAATGATAGCTCAACGTGGCCTTAGACTAAATTGTAGTAAAAAAAACCACGAGATGGGTAAAACATTGCACAATGGCGGCACCAGGCGAAATTTCCTACAGAGAGCCTGGTGTCGCCTTACATGTGCAGTGGAGGGCCATCGGGCTTTAGTGGGTATAATCCTACATAACTAGGACTTCCCCTCAAAAGTCTTTGTATATTTAGAATATTCTCCCCCACACCCCCGGTGAAGAAAAAAAAGGCTTTCAGCAACAATTTGGTATATATTTACGTGAAAATTAAATGTGTTCAATGTACAATGGCGTAAGGACGTTTTAAAAAATGGACTACGTATAACAAAGTGTGCTGGAATCAATTTATAGCGCGGTCTCCGCTGTCTATCCGTCCGTCCGCTCGAGTGACGGTCATTTGTCAACGTCTAAAGTAAAGCTCCCTAAATACGTTCTTCAATACGCGCTTCGTGACCACTACTCACTATCTCCTTAAGTCCGATCAATAATTGATAGGAGACGTTATTTGCCGATTCGAAACCTTTTCCACTGATTAATATGTTCCTAAAGAATTTCATTTTCCCCTTATATATTTCATCTCGTCCAATTCATCTTTTTTATGTTTACAAGATAGATAAGATGTATTTAGTTAATATTTTTGTAGGAAATCTTTTTTAGGCGCATGAGGGTCATTTTTTTACGGATGAAACGCGTGTTTAGCGTCACGAAGGTGTGCAGCGTTTTTTTATGCTAATTTGCTTGAAGGTTAGGGAGTTTTAATATTTACAGATAACATGTGGCATTTAATTTGCTATTCGTCTTTTAATAATTTAACATAGTATTTTTCATTTAAAAACAAAATTTAATTATTATTTTCTAATATTGACAAAAAACACGTGGCATTCGTTTTTCTTAAATTCGTCATTTGATATTTCAACAAATTATTTGTATTAATTTTCGTCACTTTTACTATTTTAATGACATTTAAATTCCCAAGATATTTTCCTTTTTCCTTCCATCTAAGTCTCGGAAGTCAATTTCCGAGACTTAGAGATTTAGATTTGTAAATCTAAACAAGAATTAAAAATTTCTTTGCCAAAGAAGTTTCACTTCTGACATGTGCACTTTTTACGCACGCCCTTTTAATTTTTTTTACCTTTAGAGAGAACGAATTTATGTTGAAATATTTATCAATAACTTATTGCGTTTACATCAAGATAAAGATACAAAAATATATAATTGTTTACAGTATTTTGTTTGAATGAAAACATTTAAAAATTTGCCCTATTAAGAGAAGGAATCATTTGTTTTAAAGTTTACCATATTGTTTAACATTGTAAGTTTATTTATTGTAAAAATTACCCTCTTTGATAAATACTACACGAAGTTAGATTAGAAGGTAACATATAATAACATATATAAAGGAATGGAGAAATAATAATCGTTGTCTTACAAATGAGACAAAAGATATGGTCGTTTGTATCGTCATCATATCAGGATCTTAATGAATTGTATTAAACGTTTCGCAACGCTCGTTTAAACGGTTTGAAAATTACAAACTTACTTAAAGAGGCGTAACTGAAATAACAGGGAGTTGTTTAATTAAAACTAAAACAACTAAGTCATAAAATCGTGTCTGGAACCTTCGCGGCGACGCTTTCATCCAAAATTGCTCTGTAACTTCCCGTCAACTTATACTACATTCGATAACAAACTATTGTGAAAGTTCTAACTACACTTACACGATTATCCGTGCGACGAAGTAGAGTTAAACTTTATTTAATTAGGGTACCGTAACTATATGGAATAATTAAACACGATACCTAAACATCGTTCTGCGTTCTATATAAAGATTATGCCAACCGATTTCCTGGTTATACTATCTTGATTAGATATAAAAGCTATGATGGCGTAATGGGCCTAATGGCCGAGTGGCGTGATAACTCGTTTTGCTAGCAAGAGTCCTGGGTTCGATCTCTGGTATGGCACATTTAGGAAATTGGATTTTCTTATTTGTCTCAGTCTGGATTAAAGGAAGGCTTCAGCCAAGGCTAGTTACCACCCTACCAGCAAAGACATGCTGCCAAGCAACAGATGTATGTTCTGATACGATGCTGTGTAGAAACCATGAGAGAGAAATAGCCAGGTTAGAGCGCTTCCATATTATAATGTAACATCACTTACAAGTTGTGATTACAATTAAGCTCTCTAATCTGTCACCAATCCGGGGTGAACATCGTTAATTACAATCCATCATTTTGCTTTTCGGTTAAGGAAAATATCGCGAGGAAACCTGTATATTCCGTGAGTAATTCTAGCGTTTGTACTCGTATCAAGCCACCCACAGTGGAGCAGCGTATTGGGTCTATGCTCTGAAACCCTATCTCCTATGAGTGAGGAGGCCCATACCCAGCAGATTTAAAGCAAATCAGTAAGTTAATTTTAGCCTAATGTTAAATTTTCTGAAAGAGTAATATCAATGCAGCTGAATAAAATAAGGGTCTATAATAATTTATTGGGAACAAAGATTTAAGACTACAATGGAGTTACATGCACGATGGGTATATAAGAGAAAAATGGATTTTACTCAATTGCTACGGCAGAAGTTGGAGGTTTTAATATAGTCTGAGAGGGTAACACTGAGTTGGTAAGAGATAATTTTTAATATTGTATTGGTATATGTTTTAACTGCCTCATAGGTCTAGTGGTTAGCATGTTCGACTACAGACAAAAGGTCCTGGGTTCGAGTCCCGGGTCGGACCAATTCAAGTGTGGTCCACCCCTGTGCCTAGAGCACGTTAAGCTGTTGCTCCTGCGCCTAATCTCTCAAAGGTTGTGTCGGATTCCCGTCACATCGGACTATGAGAGTGAAGGAATAGAGAGTGCACTTGTGTACTATGCCTGCCAATCCACAGTGGAGCAACGTTGTGGGTCTATGCTCTATTCTATGAGCTGGGAGGCCTATACCCAGCAGTGGGACGGTAATGGGCTGCTACTTACTTACTATATGTTTTTACTTGTGAGGGTAATGACAACAACGGCCGAAGCCACCCAGTGCAGTTCTAAACAAATAAAATAACACTATTTGCTTTTCCAGGAGTCGAACCTAGGACCTCGGCAAGCGTAGCTCACTCCTTAATTATTCCATATTCATCAACGACGTAAATAACAATATTTTTCAAATAAATAAAATGATATTTTTCTTTGCGAATATCTAACCAGCGGTTTGTTATCAGAACATCTCAAGTAGCGCGTAACGAGAAAGCAGAAACAATGTCCCCCCTTTGTGCTCCCCTTCACGTGTACTCGAAATAATAAGGGCACTATTTTCAATTCCTCCATCGTATTCTGCGGCTTTATAAGCGAAGGGAGCGGTAGCCTTAAGATGATGCAAAAGAAGTTTTGTACATCTCAACTCTCTAGAAAAATAAACTAAAATGTATTGAAAAAGATTTTAATATAAATAACTAGCAAAGCGTAGATACCGATCTCGTGGCATTGGAAAACCTACTATAAGTAGTATAAGTTGAACTATAGATTTATTTTACTTGACATAAAAGTTTTATTTCATTTAGTTTTTAATACACACTTGGATTCATAATCTAATTAATACACAGATTTTACTTTACAACGAACATATATCTAAATAAATCATTTTTAAATTCACAACATCATTTACGTAGAATGTCCGACATTAGTTAATTTAAAAATACTCTGCAGAAGAAATAGAAAGAATAGAAAGAATTTTATGAATCAGTCCAGTAATTTTTAGGTTGATATTTATAAATCGTTGAAAAACTGAAAATGAAAAAAATTCTTCTATAATATTAGAGAAGAGATTTATTTGTAATACTTTATTGTCTGAGAACTTCCCTATAAACAACATTTGACACTGGAGTTCGGCTTGGGATACATTATTTTCTTTCTATTAAGATTTTTATATCTTTTGAATGGAATGTCCGATTTTAAAAACTTAAAAAGTATTTTGCAGGCATTGAAACAGCCTTTAATAAAATAATTACTTGATAGTATAAAAATTAATAGTGTGGTTTGATTATTGTCGGCACTTTTATTCAAAATCAAAATCAAAATATTCTTTATTCAAGTAGGCTCAAAAAGCACTTTTGAATCGTCGGTAGTCTGTCCGTTGGTAACAAAACTACCACCGGTTCAGAAAGTTGAATCCGCTGAGAGGAAACCAGCAAGAAACCTAACGGTTACTCTTTTAAAGATAGTTTTGTATGTTACAATGTGTTATATATTGCTTCTGAGAGCAACTGGAATCAAGTCCAAACATTTTTATCGCTTAAATAATCTTCAACATTATAATATGCTTTTTGTAAGAGTATGTTTTTGACATATGTATTAAAATTATTTGGAGGCAAATCTAAAACTGATTGAAGTATCTTTTTAAAAATGCTCAACCCGACAAATGATTTCTGAACCTTTTTCACTCTAAAATATGGAATTACAAGTTTATTTTTATTTCTTGTATTAAAATTGTGTATTTCACTTTTCTACCTGAATAAATGTATATTATCACGGATATATAAGATATTATTAAATTTATATTGCGACGGTACTGTGAGAATTGATGTATTGTCTAACTTTTCTAATAGCGAATGCAGCGGAACTAAGTTTATTATATTATCTTTTAAAATGTAAATATGTAGTTCTAGAGGCACAACTACAGTAGTTGGACATATGTTATCGTGGACTTTTTTATAGATATTTTATACGTAGAACATTTTTTTGTTCACACATATTCGCCTCATATTGTTGAGTTTTCGATCGATTAAGGGAATCAAAGAATAAATTTAATAATGATAGGCAAAATTGCCGAAAAACTGACTGCCGATTTTCAATGACTAGGTGGCACGTGTAGACTTTATAAGTGTGTATAATCTAAATGTTATTACTTTGTGGACATAGAACATATAAGAGTTGTAATTCATATTGTTCACGTCACATTGGTTAAGTTTTCACTTCTATTTTTGGGCCTAACACACCAACATTTATTTAATAATATTGAAATCCGTGCAAAACGCTAACACTTTATTGGCTCACTTTTCAAGCTGTTATCGCGGAATTATGGCTGAAGATTTTATAGCGACGAGAATGGAAATGTTCAGATGAATATTTTGAGAAATGTCTGACGAGAAGCTCGTAAAACATAGCTTAGATAAATTCCCAGCGCTTACAGAAATCTTCGAATTAACGAGCGAGGTATAATGTGTAATTCCTTACTGACGACATTCCATTGACGACAAATTACAGCTCTATATGTAACTGTGAAGCGAAGCCTTCCAAGTCTCGCATACTACCTTAAATAGGCCCCGTGTATAACATTATATGAAAGTATATCCCTATAGAATTAGGCTATAGCTTTCATTTAACATTCTTAATAAGACATTATCCGTGGCTCTATAGACGTGTAGTCGCTTTGAAAATAAAATGTAATATTTTAAACCTAGATATTATTTATTTATAACACACTTTCCTTTATACTGCCTCATTGGTCTAGTAGTTAGCATGTTCGACTACAGACATGAGGTCCTGGGTTCGAGGCCCGGGTCGGGCCAATTCAAAAATCAATATTGAGTTTTCTATTTAGATTTTCTCAATATTTGCCCGAAATTGGGAAGTTGGCGGTGTGATCCACCCCCGTGCCTCGGAGAGCACGTTAAGCCGTCGGTCTTGCGCCTGATCTCTCTTCAGTCGTGTCGGATTCCCGTCACACCGGACTAGGAGAGTGAAGGAATAGAGAGTGCACTTGTGTACTATGCCTGCCAATCCGCAGTGGAGCAGCGTGGTAGGTCCATGCTCTACATACCCTCTCTCATGCGAGTGAGGAGGCCTGTGCCCAGCAGTGGGACGTTAATGGGCTGCTACTTACCTTAACCTTACCTTTTTTCCTTTCTTTTGTACAGAGTCTAATACCAAATTTATTTAAATAATTTTTAAATTTATTACGTACACGCACAAAAGCAAAAGGAATGAAAGTCTTACAATTGATACTACTCAAGTGTATTTTAATGTTTTGCCTTCGTAGCTTGGTCATATTATATGTTTTTAATAGCCATTTGTTTCAATTCCTACGATTCGGTTTTCAATATCTAAAGGTAAGGTAAGTAGCAGCCTATTAACGTCCCATTGCTGGGCACAGGCCTAGTCACTCCTAGGAGACAGGGTTTTTAGAGCATATTTTGAGAAAACCTTAATAGAAAACTCAATATTGATTTTTGAATTGGTCCGACCCGGGACTTGAACCCAAGACCCCTATGTCTGTAGTCGAACATGCTAACCACTAGACCAATGAGGCAGTGTATATCTCAATATGTATCTAGTTCAAATTTGACATTGTCTACTAATTACTTTTCGATACAATCATTAAACTTATAAATGATGACAGTTAACAGAAGTTCTAAGAATTTTTTCAAATATGATTTCATTATATAAATCTATTTTCTAAAAAATTGTACACTGCTATCTATTGAAAGCGCATCTAAAAGATCTCTTTCCATGTAATTAGTTAAAGAAGATCGCGTTAGATAGCATTGGTATCGACTTTAATTGTTTTAATTGTATATATTTATTTTGAACTGAAATTCTATATATTATTTTTAATACCTCTTTCTGCAAATATTATGGATCTTTATACAATATCTTTTCTTTTAAATATTGTCTAAAGTTTAAAAAACCAAGTGATATTGGGAGGATGTACGAGTTTCATTTAAAAGAACTATTATTGCGAAAAGTAAAAGTCTTTTAAGCCGTTCAAATGGTAAGTAACTTAGTTCATTGTTTATAAACCAAATACACTTTATTACTCCTAGTTTCCAACTATTTATTCAACTAAGTGCTAGAAAGGGGAGTGAATTCAATTATCGGGCCCCTTTTAAAGATATTTTCGTTATCCAATAAGTACGCCCAATGACTAAATATATTGCCCGAAGCCTCGATTGCTTAAAATACAATGAATTCTTGTTCTTTATAAACGTAAATGGGACAGAATTTTATCCTAGATATATAGATATGAATTTTAAAAATCTTCAAAACAATTTGAAGTAACTGAAAAATTTATCAAAATGATTCTTTTCACAAAAAAGATACAAATTTTCCTGTATTCCCACGGGATCGTAAACTACGTGGTTGACAACAGCGTCTTAATATATTCAATTCTTTTGTGCGTATTTGTAACTGAATCTTAATCCGTTTTCGATTGTGTTTTATGTATGGTCAGGTGGATTTAACTATGGTTTGCACTAACAATTCGACCCGATCAATAACAGATTTCCCCATATTTACACGGGATTGTGTACAACGTGGGTGACGTAACCAGAAATAGCTATAGATTCAAAGAAATTAAAAATAATTCAAATATCGCTGCTTTGGAGGAATTGTGTCAATTCTAATAAGCTAAGTTTCAATCTTAATCAATGATACAACAACTATTTTGTGCTGTTACGGCGTCTTTCTCGGCAATTTGATTTTGGGATTTTAATACAAGATAATACAGTCTTATCTTTATAAAAAATCGGACTGTTAATTTGTCATAGTGGAATTCGAAGCTTCAAGGTTAATATATACCTTATTTGCTTAGAAAAGGTGGTCAACAATTAGCACTTTATACGGGTATAAATCATTCCGCTAACTCCCCGAGGACGCTGCGGCGACAGCGAGGGGAAATTGCATCCTTGTTCCACAAACAGGGCATTTATAAATTCACCGTACATGCTGGGATTATAAGGGTTCACCTCCACTATATTAAGCTTTTTGATAATATTTTTTTTATAAAGTAATAACTAATATATCTTTGGACAGGATTTCTGCTCAATTGTAAAGTCAGAAAATATATTTGCCTCGTGAAAACCGATTTGAAATTAGTTAAAGCGAACATGCTTGGAAAGAATTTGTATACGTTATGGTGTAGGACGTCTTTTCCTAAATTTTGTGTTCCCAAACGTAAATGGGCTCAGGTTGGATTAGCAATAGGGCTCCTCCGAAAGTACGGTGTTATTACGTAGAGATGTTATTGCATACCAGGCGTATGGGTCGCTCTTTTTCAGGCTGAGGTTCTAACCGGCCATGGCTGTTCTGGAAATTTCCTGTACCGAATTGGCCGCGCAGAGCTACCGGCCTTCTATGAGTGTGATGCTACTGTTGATTCAGCGCACAACGCTTTAGCAGTACGAGTATATGCCCCTCAGCCTTTCGCTGAAGAGCGTTATAGGCACGATGCTCTCCAGTGAGAGATCTTGAACGGGAAAGGCCCTCTTCTGTGCCACGGTCATCTCATTGTAGGAGCACTCACTTCCCAGCGTATGAAAAAAAAAGAGAGATGTTATTGCATATTGCGTTCTTGTACAAGGTCTGGTTGGCACAAGTATCATATTTCTTAAGTCAAATAAAGGTATGTTGCGGTAATATGTTCACGCTTAGTTCTATTGTAATGTAATGCTTCTATTGTAATAATTTTGTATTCATGGATGTTGACTGCCTCATTGGTCTAGGGGTTAGCATGTTCGAGAACAGATATGAGGTCCAGGGTTCGAGTCCCGGATCGGGCCAATTTAAAAACCGATATTGAGTTTTCTATTAAGTCTGTCTGAATATTTGCCCGAAATTAGGAAGATGGCAGTGTGCTCTACCCCCGTGCCTCGTAGAGCACGTTAAGCCGTCGGTCCTGCGCCCGTTCTCTCTCCAGTAGTGTCGGCTTCCCGTCACATCCCACTATGAGAGTGAAGGAGTAGAGAGTGCGCTTGTGTACCATGCCTGACAATCCGCAGTGCATCAGCATGCTCTAAGAACCCTCTCTCATATGAATGAGGAGGCCTATGCCTAGCAGTGGGACATTAGTGGGCTGCTACCTACTAAATTCATCATGCCACCTGTACCCCAAAATAGTCTTTAAGTATTAGATATTAGATATTAATTTAACTACAAAATTTTGGTATTTGCACCTAAAATTCACAAATAGTACCTCAAGCTATAAGCTTAACCTCTGTACTAAACTTTGAGCTTTATCTATTCGATGCACAACAATAGATTTTACCTCTGTGGATTTATAAATTTTAAACAAAATAGATATGCGTTTGTTATATAGCTGTTATAGTTTCCAAACCTGTGAGAATATGAGAGGAAAAATTCGTACTTCGAGATCATCTAGAATTCAAAAGACGCCACTCTGCTAAATTTCCACATATTAGTAGCAAGTCAGTGAATTTTGTAGTTTAAAACCATCTTCACCTTTTCCACGAAACCGATTTGAGGTACAATGGTTTCGTTTCAAAGCCTATAACGGACATAAGTAGAAAAAAATGTGTATTATATATAAAAATTACTTCAATCCAGTGAATCATTCGTTTAGTGTATAAAAACCTTTACTATCAGGTCGTATTGCACTGCAAGAAATCGCACTAATAAAAATTGTAGCCTCGTTAAGTCAAGCACTTAGCAAGAAATGTTACAATTGCAGCTATAAAATGTCCTTAGACCATTTTTCTGACATAATACACAATCGCGTTAATGAAACATAGATTATCTTTAAGAATATACATGCATTTAAACATCTTGGATTGTTTAGAATGAAATAGATGACAAGTAACACTCTTGTAGGTTAACTGTGCAAGCTAGCCAAAATGAAAACAAATATTTTTTATTTAAGAAGCCTTTTGCAACAGTTTTGAAAGATCAAAAATATCCATTTTATTCATGACCCTTGTTGATTTTACAGAATGTCTTAAAGTTAAGACTACAAGGATTTCGTCTAGAGCTCAACTCAACAAACTGACAACAACTCAGTCGAACATCCTTTATTTTAACATTATCATTACAATATTATTTCAATTCGTTTTAGAAAGCATGTCATTCATTTCCACATTATTAAATGGCTTTGCAGTTACCTTTTCTTGATAAAAGTTTTAAATTTATCCAGCGAAATTTACAGGAAATCTACTGGTAATTTACTATAGAAACGTTAACAGTTATCTTTAAATAAAATGTTAATTTAATGTGGCCTGTTACAACGTCAAATAATTTTTTATTTTAGTTCTTGTATTATATGACGTCCAATCACGTTTTTTATTTAACTCAATTAATTCATTGGTATTATTAAAAGAATTAGGATATTCAGAGAAGCCGTTTTAACAAATGTAGGTTGGTTATCAACTCTGAGAATTCATTAAGCTATTAATTACGTTTAAATTTCTGGGTTAAAGAGGCGTCTTAACGAATTACATAATTAGATATAATAATTGATAAATTTGTATCCGTAATAATTTATATTATGTCACCTTTAATCTAAATAAAGCCACGGACATTCAACCAAGGGAAATAACCCTTTTCCATATTAAATAAATAGGACAACAATAGATTTAAGAGGGTAGAAATACATCATTATTTAGATAACGTAAGAGAAACTTGTACGGTTGTGAGTTTATACGCATCCTAAGTTGCTAAAGGTAGACAGATTCTACTAAACTTCGCCTTGATTACATGTATACTGTTCTTAGCAAGTTTGACTGTGAATTGTTAATTATATAAGACAGTACGAAGACAATTACAATACTTGCATACTATATAATGTACGACTTCTTAAGGATAACTTCGTTGTTATCACGTTAAGGTATAGTAAGTACCTATAATTTAATAAGAGTCGTATTCTTGTGTTCTTTAACAGTTAATTCATATTTTTTTAAGGAAACAAGTGGAATCACCACTTGTTTACTTATTTAACAAATAACATCTGTGATACATTGATACATTGATGGATGAAGCAGGGTACAAGGTCCAAAGGAATAATGCACAAGTAGAACCCCTGGTACCTCATTCATGAATCAAGAGGGTTTCGCTGAAAAAAATTATATTGAGAAACGACTTCTCAAAAGCCGGTCTTATCGCTTTATAGCGATCTTCAATCTCAACAGCAAAGAACGATAGTAAAATAAAAGTTTTAGTGAGCATTGCAATCCTCGCCGAGTCCCAAAACTCCTCCCTTTTGGGTTGGAGTTTGTGCATTTCCTAGCAGAAAAAAAAGTTACGAAATCAATCCGATCTCTTATCATCACTTCAAAATTTATAATACTTTTCTTTTTTATTTCCAAATTTTGCAATATGTAAATATCAATATTATTGTTTGAAATTAGGAACAGAAATTACAGTTAGATGAACAAAAATATAATTACAAAATAATACAAATAAATTCTTAATTGAAGATTGACATTGATACTATCTTTATATTACAAAAAACAGCGTGCCAGATATCAATTAGAATCTTGCGTTTTCTTAAGAGACAAATCCAAAGAAACGTCAATTCTCACAGTAGCGTCGCAATATATATTAAATAACATTTTATATATCCGTAATAATATTCACTTATTCAACAAAAAGAACGAAACACACAAGAAATAAAATGAAACTTGTAATGTCATATTTTAGAGTGAGGAAGGTTCAGAAATCATTTGTCGAGTTGTGCATACACATTTTTAATAAGATACCCGAATCACTTCTGAGTTTGCCTCCACATAGTTTTAAGAAATATGTTAAAATGTCGTATTACAAAAAGCATATTATAATATTAGTTATTTAACGAAAAAGATGTTTGGATTTGATTCCACATGCGCATTAATGCTAAACACATTGTAACTTACAAAAAATAAATTAAAAGGAGTAACCGTTGAGTTTCTTGTGGGTTTCTTCTCAGCGCAATCATCTTTCCGAACCGGTGGTAAGGTGGTGGTATTACCAACGATTCAAAAGTGCTTTTTGAGCCTACCTGAATAAAGAATATTTTGACTTTCATTTGGTTTTGATTTTGACAAAACTAAGCATACAAATTACATTAGCTATCATCGTTTAGCATCAGGAAAGATCACCGTCAAGCATTAATTTGTCATCAATAAAAAAAATGAAAGCGTCGTCGGATTTTCTAGTTTTTTTTAATATACATAATAAACGTAGCTATTACACTGTGTGAAACTATATACATTAACCCAGTATTAAGCTTTGTAATTACATTTGTTGTCTCTTATTGAGATTAAATCTTGCCATAAGTCACCTAGCACCTTCGAAAAAAATCGTCTTAATAGCTTTTCCTGAAATCAAGGACTGGAATTCACAGTACGCTATGGAATGAAATCAATTATACCTTGACATAGCGTAATTGCTTTACTTACATGGTGTTTTCACGTGATTCCCGCGTTGTAAGCAATAATTGGTTACATATTCAAATTCGAGAAGGCCTTTATATCACTTTTGAATCGTCAAACATAATATTTATTTAGACACACTAATTCTAATGTACGACTGGTGATGGTATTAAAAACGACTTAAAATTTAAGTTACGAGGGTACCTTCGTGCTCTGTCTTGAGAAGAGTCCACAACAAACTCAGTCGGGTTTTTTGTTTTCTTTTGCCATCATCATTACAATATAATATTAGTTTATAATTAAATTAGAGCAATTTGTCTCACGCGTTTCTGTCGTCTAAATAAAATTATAGAAAGATTTTTAATCAATTTTATTTCAACAAAGAAATACAATTGAAAATCGGAAGAATTACTTGAACCTCCTCGCTGGATAAATGGTGTGAATACTCGCCACTCTAAAAGAGGGCCAGTGTTCGATTCCCGGAATGGCAAATTTACAAAATTAGTTTTTCTAATTTGTCTTACTCTGGGCTGGAGACTTCGGCCGGGGCTAGTTACCACCTACCAACAAAGATGTACCTGTGTAGAAATCATAAGATGTCAATTACCTCATACCAAGCACTCAATTATAATCAGGTTAACGCTAACTTGTCAATAATAAATAAATTATAAGTATATTTACATAATTATATACTTTTATTTATTATATACTTAAACTTTTTTCAAGCGAAACTTCTTTAGGCGCATGAGAGTAAAATTTATACGGATGAAACGCGCGATCATGGTAACGAAGATTTGAAGGTTGGGTAGTTTTAATATTGACAAATAACATGTGTCATTTTAATTTACCACGCGTCATTTAATTATTTAATATACTTGTCGGAGTGCAGTAGTCTGTGGAACGCTGGCGCCATCTATCTATCGGGGTGGGACAGAGTCAATTGTGACAATCCGGCGCGCGTCTTGCTGGTCCCCGGGTGACGGCTGGCCGGTGCGGTCGACTGTTAAAAGTGTCGCGTTCCTAGCTATTGTTAATGTTTTTGAGTAAATTGTTATCGGGGACATTAAGTGATTAAACATTATAATCGGTTAATTCATAAAGTGTTTGATTGCACTAACATTACCCACCAAAGTCCACAGTAAAGAGATTAAATTATGGATGCCACTAATGACGATGTATGCGGAGAACTCTATGCTTCATAATCCTTCTTTCTTATTCTCCGACATAATACTTTTCATAACATACAAAATAAAAAAATTTAAAATACTCTTTTCTAGATATTTTCCTTTTCCCTCCTTCTTGGAAATCTAAAGTCTTAGATTTCTATAAATATAAACAAGACTTAATAGTCAGTTTGCCACAGAAGTTTCACTTCTGACATGTGTACTTTATACTCATCATATATAAAAATATCTTCCAATTTTTTTTACCACAAAGGCATGTTATTGCTCATATATTTAATTTTTAATATAAGAAACAAACGCGTACGCTTTGATACAAAGAAAAACTGTGTATTCCAATTATGTTTTTGAAGTAAGATATTTTTACATTATTCTTATACCTATAATTTATTACTTTTATTTCTACTTCTAAAACAAGATTTGAATTCATTGTCTTAGAGATTTAAAAAGTTCAGTATCTCCAATGCAAATTTTAACCCAAAAATATACTTTGTAAGATAAATCAAAATTGGAGTTATTCAAACTTTTGCCGTTTGGATGTTAGACAAAAATAATATCCGACTTACAGAAGATAAATATTCTGAAGCACTGTTGTTTAAAACTTGACTAACTAAAGATTTATCCAATGTAAAAACTTCAGACTCATCTACGGATTGCTGTCGATACAAAGTTTCAGCTATATTTCTTTTATTGCTTGTTTTGTTATAAAGAATCTGTATACATATTATATTTTTAAATTTAAACTTATAAATAGATAGTTAAACTATTTATTTTACTGTTTATTTGTTACTTAAAACTTCGTAATAAAATCATTAAAGGCCTGCAACAGTCGGTAAGATACTAGCTGTTCTGGATAGAACCACTCCCGACCTCTAATTCCCGACGCCGTGCAAATGTGGGAAAATCGTGCATTATATCTAAATCTGTCTTGAAGCTCACCATGTACAGAAATCATCAAAACCAAACCAGCTTTATAGGAGGATTTCAGTTACATACACACGTAGATACAGCAATTATATATATGAAGCTGTTAACAATACGTTACATGATGTTTAAAGAATCTAAGTAAAGCATTTTGAGTTTATTCTCGCCTTTTTATCTCAATTATATTTTAATTATTCCTAAATTAAAATAAGTAAAGAAAATAAATGAATGTTGCGTTGCGCTGCGTAAACGGTTGAAGTGACGCAACGATAACATCTGGTTTAATTATTCCTTTTAAAAAGTTCTTAAAGAAAGTTCGGCATAAAGTATGAAAAAAAATAGCTTGTCCGTAAAGGCGGTTTACGAACGATAATTTTCTGTGATAGGTTACATTGAAGAAAATGTTGATGTAATAAGCAATGGAATTAGGCTGATCGCATCTCACTATTGCTTGCACGCTCGGCTCAGGCAAAACGTGACAAAGGATCAAGCTTTTCGTATATGAAGCCGGCGTTCATCGATTTATAGGACGTCATCACGTCAAAAACCCACAATAGCGTCCGCAATATCTTTTAAGGCTGATTTTTTATAACCTTTTCGATGGTAATTAAATTTGTTCGTTCAGTCTCTTATATACCATAGACGAAGTTGGTGACTGAAGAGTAGTAACAGAGGTGCTGGGTGCGATTCCAAGAAGGAAAAAATTACGAAACAGTTTAGAGTGCTGTTCCACTCCATCAACAAAGATGAAAAAGCATTTGCGTTACGGTGCGATGCTGTGTAAAAACCCATAAGAGTTGATTTTTTTTATTGTAACGGTAAAAAATTAAAATCGCGGCTCAATTTGTTGTGGATTCTTTTTTAGTAACAATCCTAGAAGAATCCCTAGTAACTTTAGAAGTCGTTCTCTATGTTAAAAATAATTTGAAAACGATATTTGACGTTTCAAACTGGTGTTAAACACTTTTAAAAATGTCTTTGCGCACGCCGTTCAGACAAAATCTTATCGAAGCGAGTGACTCATTGGCAGAATATCCACTAAAACCCAGCGATAACCTCCCCATCCTTTAGCTGAGCACCAGAGGATGGGTAGACGCAATATATCCTGATACTCTGGAAGGCTTCCGCTGGGAAACTTAGGAAGGATACAAGAGAAGCGCAAATCTACGCCTTCTACCGTCCAACCCCCTGCGTCGGAGAAGAGGAGCATCTGACATGCCTACTTAAGTGAAATAACAGTTCCACAGAAGGAGGCCACTGCCCTCCACTCACTGTCGCTAGCGAGCATTGCGTCACCTACACCCTCAAGCGAAGTAGTAGTTGAGTGAGGTCATAGTTAAGCGTTAGACCTATTAGCAAGTGGAAAAGTGTCTGATTTGCGTGGTGTTTTCTAAGGTCATCGACCTATGTCCTGTCTATTGGAAAATCTGCTAAGGCGTATTACTAGAGGCCATTATTTTCACAGTTCTATGGGCCACAGCGATTTTCATTCAGTCGAGTTCACCACGTCATTGCTGGCTACGACGCTCGCTTGCTTCGTACCGTATTCAATTGACTTCGCCTCGAAGACTCAGCCACGTTCGACTTAAGATGCAATTGAGCTTATTAAATTTAGTCGTTTATGTATGTATGTACTACGTCGGCGTAAATTTACTGCCTTATATAAATGTAAAAGTAAAAGTAAAATACCTATTGTAAAATTGAAAAGAGACATTAACATTTTACAACAACATGCTGAACTGGTGACTGCGACAAAGAAAAAAATTAAAAGTGCGTGCTTACAAAGTACACATGTCAGAAGTGAAACTTCTTTGGCAAACAAATTTATAAGTCTTCTTTATATTTATACAAGTCTAAAACATTGGATTTCAGAGACTTAGGGGAAGTGGAAAAGGAAGATATGTTAGGAATTTCATGAATTTCATTGTCAATAAAATATGAATGTCGAAAATTAATACAAATGATTTAATGAAAACTCAAACGACGAATTGTAAATAAAAATGAGACGTGTTTTTTGTCAATATTAGAAATTATTAATTAAATTGTGTTTTAGAATTTAAAATATTGGAAAGACAATTTATGAATTATTTTATATTTTATGGAAAATACTCTTTTCAATGATATAAATGACGAGTTGCAAATTAAAATGTTACATGTTATTTGTAAATATTAAACTACTTAACCTGCAAATGAATTAACATAAAAAACGCTGCAAATCTTCGTGACGCTAATCACGCCTTTATAATATTTATTATACTAAAAGTATTTAATGTTACTAATACTAAAAAACATATTTAAGCTTTTGAGGTTATATATGTAAAATACATTCATATATGTACAATACTAGCTGTGCCTAGTCCGTCCGTATGGAATAGTGCTTATGGATAGGCTTTATAATAATTCAATAATGGGCTTTAATGAGCTATTTGCAGTGTTTGATTGCATGTTTTTTTGCTTATTTTTCTTTCTTCAGCTCGAGACTCTGTGCCAAATTTCATTGTAATCGGTTTAATAGTTTTCTCGCGAAAACGCGACAGACAGAGAAACTTAGTTTCGCCTTTATAATATTAGTAATTTACACCATTGTGTGTAAAAGTTTTACAAACTTTGAAAGTCTTATTTATTTATACCAAATCAACAGTCTAAACAATAGGTTTCAAACTTCTAGCTCTAAAAACAACGATATTTTCATCCTCTACGACCATTTTTTCTGATTAATAAGTAGCATATGTGCTTTTTCGGGGTCTACGTTATCTGTGAATCAATTTTCAATTCAATCGGTTCAGTAGTTTTGGAGTGGAAGCCTTACAGACACACGGTTACTTTCACATGTATAATGTTAGTAAGGAAAAAATTATTTAGGATGTAAGAGGAATATAGTAATGCAGTAATTTATACACATCTTGTTCATATTGTCAATCGCTTATAAAAATACCATTTATTCATAGATTCATGTTCATCTCTTTATTTTATCCATCATTTATCCACGTGCACGCAGCCTAATTCTTTCATCATATTATTTAAGTATATGTTCAGTTATTATATAATGAAGATGTTAAACGAATAACTCTTTGAGAATTACATAGAAATTAATAATTAAAATATTGTCATTGTTTATTTTTTAATTGTTATTCGTAGTATATGCGAGTAAACCCGTAGATAATGCTACGCTCTATTATAAAACAACCGCCCATCAAACTATTTCCTTGATGGAAACTCTCCGGAAATTAAAAGCAAAGAAAAGACCCACGGGACATTAACTCGCGGAGAAAAGGGAATTTAATTTAAAATTTGTTTTCAGCCCTGCATTTTGTTTGCGGAAAGATCTTTGGGAAGACATTTTCCGGGAGGGAAGCAACTAAGTTAACTAATTTAAAAGCTTTATAGATGGTATGATAAATAATCATTTAGAAGTAAATATTAACCTTGTAATTTTAAATACAATTATTATTTTAGTTGTAACTGATGAATAAGTAATGTTTATTCACATAACAGCCTTTGGTTCCAGAGGAAAAGTTTCGGTCTAATAAAATCAAGAAGTCGTACTAGGGAGATCTCTAAATCTAACATACTTTTGCCCATGCGACCGGGAACTACGAGGGCAAAGCTAATATTATGAAATGAATAGAAATATGAAATAATATGTTTCACGCTGACGACATATTAATAGCTCCTAAATTAAATATTGAACACTTTACATCCTCGTGGCAAATGTAGCAAATGGCAATTTTTGGCAAAAAAATATTTTACACAAAAGTACTATACAGAGTATAAATATATATGCTAGAGAAAAAACATAGATTACCGCTGACATCGTTATTACTGAGGTCCATAATTTAACCTCCAAACTATGGGCGTCGGTGGGTATTGTTGGTGCAATCAAACGCATTAAGAGCAATAGTTAGGAACGCGTGACATTTTCAATAGTCGACCGCTCTGGTGAGCTGTTACTCGAGAACGCCGCCGGCCTGTGACTCATTGCTCAGTCCAGCGCAAATAGATGGCGCTGGCGTTCCGGAAACTATTTGATTCCGACTCGGCCATCCTGACTGCACACGTCCTAGTGTGCTGGCTAATCTGCAACCAAATCTCCACGAAAATATCTCTCCACTCGGTGAAACCTGACAGGGCTGACAATAACAATTCTGACGTATTTATTTAGCGAATTTTCAATCTAAATAAATCTCATATCCACATGAAGATACACAAAAAAATTAAAAAAGTCAGTCCAGCCATTTATTTTACAAATTACGTAATTTACATTTCTAGTTAGCAATGGAGCTGAGAGATCCTTTAGAATATTATAAGTGTTAATATGTAATCTAGAAACTGTATGTTCTCATGCAACGCCTTAATTGTTTTTAATGAAGCAAGCTGGTTGTTAATCCTTCTTATATAATACTTTAATCTTCTATACTTTGAAGGCCTGGCTGGGGCAATGGTGTGTGTAATATAAATTAAAAAATGTATGTCTGTCTGGGTCTGGACTGACCTTGACTAAGACTGGAGGCTTCTGTCGTTGCTGGCTACCACTGTATCAGCAATAACTTGCTGCCAAAAAATTGCTGTTTGAAAACCATATGAGATAAATTACCTTATACCAGATCATCGCGTTTCCGTCTTATATTGTATCATCACTTACTATCAGATGGGATAACAGTCAACCGATAACCAGACTACAATAAAAGAACACTGGTTACTAAATCATTTTGTAATGAGTGAATACTGCAAAAACAAATTTAATAATTGACTTTATCGATTCAAAGTCATTACAAATGGGTAAACTAGTAAAATAGGTTATCATTAAACTTGACACGTCTTTTAAAATCAGTGTTTGTTTGTACCCGGAACTGTGTGCTTGTGACATAGTTTTTAATTAATAATTGCTAAGACTTGATTATATTAATTGATAGATTAGTTAACAAATGACCACTGTGTCCTTTAAATTAATAAAAAAAATTGAAAATTCGTTAAATATTTAAGTCTAACACAAATGGAGTAAGTACCATTATTTTTCTTGACCACTATTTATTTAATTATTTTTAAAGTGTTAGCCTATTAATTATTAAAAGCATTTATTATAACTTAATATTTTTTTTTGTAATTAATTATATTTTGTAGTGACATAGATAAATTATATAATATTTTCATTTAGTATTCTTCAAAATGGTAATAAAAACTGTCGGAGCGTTTTATTTTAATATGAAGTACTATAGCAATTTCACGTTATTCGTATATTAATAATGTTTTCAGATATTCAAACATTACCATATTATTATCTTCATTACTTGTTGTTGAACTTCTAAAAGACTGAATGTAACATTCTGTTTTCGGAACAGTTTCCGTTCCCGTGAATATATAATTTATCCGTTAGTTATCGGTACTAATTGCCTATCTAAAATATTCTTGAATCACAAACCTACAGAAGAATAATATATATAAATATAAGGACTCCTTAATCTCTTAATATTATCGTAGAAAACACTAGCCACCTTATTTCCAAGTCGTTCGTCCATCGGGAAATACAAACTTGTGAAAGGGATCGAATCAATTTGTCGAAGCAACATTGTGTATATTCGATCTTCTTTGCGCGTTTCAATCTTAAAACACGAACCCTTATCTTGAAGAACTCGCGTGCGAGTCGACCTATTCGGTCAAAGTATTCATGCCCATAAGATAATTCCTTCTCTGTGTGAGTTATCGATCAAATAATAACAAATAGTTGTTGTGTATAAACCTAGAGAGAGAGGGGACAGTATGTACCACAGCTCATACGAGAAATACATCGATAATGCTTTCATATAAAGAATCAACCTGCATTGAAAATGCTTAACGTCTTTGTAATTTCGATGGTTACATAATCTCATTCATCAACCTAGATCACCGGTATTAATTTAGTACATTAGGCTACTGAAATATGTTGCTTAAAGAAATATATACTTAGTGCAAAAGTTAGTACAAAAATAAATATCTTTGAAACATTGTCCTACATAATTCGGATACTTTAGGTATCTATGAGGATATCCCGACGAAAAAAAGGCAAACTTAGCCTTACGGAGATTTGATTACATACATATAATATATAAACAAAATAATAATTCCTACGTAATCAAGCACGAACTTTTGAATTCGAAACTCATTGAAAAAACCCTTAAAATCCTTCTACGCAATACTTTCGATGACACTGCACTATTTTCCGCAAAATAAATCTAATTAATCTTTGTACAAACAAGTGTCAGCCACTAACCTTTAAAAAAATATATTAACGATTGAATATTTGATCACATACTCATACACTCCTTTAAGGTAAAAAAGATAAATTGCTCATTGCTCAGGCAGCTTATTACGCGCCCCACTGCTAAGGACAGGCCTCCTCACTCACAGAGAGAGTTTTTATATAGCAGAAACCCACTATACTGCTATACTGCGAGTTGACAGGCACAGTAAAGAAGTGTATACGCCAAATGCACTCACAATTCTTTGGCACCTCGAAACTCCCAAACTTTGGGCGTACACTAAGAATTTCTTAACAGACAACCCAATATCGAATTTAGAATTTGCCGGACCCGAGACTCGAACCCAGGACCTTTTTTATAATTATAACAAGTAAACGAGCTAGTGGGTCACCTGATGGTAAGTGATCACCTCCGCCCATGGATACCTGCAGCACTGGGGGAGTTGCGTTGCCGGCCGAGGAGGTGGAAGTTCAATTGCTTCTTAAACATTTGCATGTGGAAGTTTCACATCTATAGCCGATCAAGCTGGCCACTGGTCCATTGAGGCAGTCTTATACATATATATGTTTAGGTATATGGAGAGTGTGAACTAATTGTAGAAAATTTGTTAGTGATATCCAAAGATGTATTATACCTACATACAAATACAAATATTTATCGTATAAATATACAGATACATTTAAACCCATAATAGATTTAATAATAAATAAATATATTCTAATAATATATATCGAGGTCGTTGAAGTTTCCAACTATTTAGTCTCTCTAATTATCAAAGGTAGCTCATGTCATGAAGTTTCAATTTAATAATTTAGATAAAATTTTATCTTATATAAGATGTACGAGTACCACAGAAGTTTCTTTCAAATATTTTTCCCTGTTACTCGATACTATAGCTAAAAGTGTTATTCAAAAACTTTTTTTATTCTATTCCCGCAGGAAATCAGAAAATTTTCACAGACGTTACGTTGGACTAGCCGCAAATAAAATTCCCATAACTCCATTTATATATAACATACTAGCTGCTAGAGGCGACTTCTCCGTAGTATCAGTATTCATGTTTCCGATACCAACTTTAAGTATTTACAAACATATTAACAGTAATAGTTAAGAACGGGCGACAATTTCAATAGTCGACCGCTCTGCCCGACTATTACTCGAGAACTGTCAAGAACGCCGTTGGCCTGTGACGCATTAACTCTGTCCAGTGTTGATAGATGGCGTTGGCGTTCCGGAAACTCTATTCTGACAAAGCCATCCTGGTTGCACACGTTTCACTGGCTAATCTGCAACTTAACCTCCGTGAAAATATCTTATCTTCGGTCAATCCTGCCTCGTTGACGGCCTCGCTGGCGCAGTGGTGCTAGTATTCGCTTTGCTAGCGAGTTCGATCCCCGGTGGGACGAATTTAGGAAATTGTATTTTCTAATTTGTCTGAGTCTGGACTGGTGGGAGGCTTCGGCCGCGGCTAGTACCCTACTAGCAAAGACGTAACGCCAGAAAAAGAGATTTGTTTTCCGGTACGATGCTGTATAGAAACCGTAAGGGGTATATCGCCTATTACTAGATTAGCGCGTTTCCCTCTTAAACTGTATCATCACTTACTATCAGGTTAGATCACAGTCTAGCACTAAACTGGCAGCAATAAAAAATATGTTTCCCAACCACTCCATTCAATGGCCACCTCGCCTTATAACAGCCACCTTTGTATATGTTTGTATCCATAAACTTTGGGAAGAGAAACAAAGATTACTTTCACTATATACAAATTTACATTTCTTGCTTGCGTTAACATTTGTCCAGCTCAAACATATATCTCTATACCGAAATTCAAATAATGAATTCTTATGTACAATATTAAGCATAAACTGCCTAATATTAGTTTAAGAGTTACACAAAACTTAGGATTTTGTGAATATTTACTTGCGAAATTTTAAATAGCAGCAGTGAAAGCAAACAGAGCAAGCGCGCCCCAGGCGGGCACTTGCCAAATGTGGCGTCCGATAGCGCCAGAACATTGTAGAGAAACAACCACTCGATTTGCAGTAAATCTAAACATTAACCCGAATATAGTAACAAAACTTCACAGTACATTGCCGAAATATCGGGTAAACTCTCCTTTATTTATAGGGATGATATGTTTGAGGAGACAATTGAGACGTCCGATATCATTTTTGTTTGTTCTGAATTAGTTGACAATTGACTGTGATAATAAGTAATGATAGTGCGATAATCAGCTATTTTTAAGAGGTAATTAATTCCTGTGAGTTGCCATGGGATAAACCTGTTTACATCAACACAAATAAAAAAAAATAATACGTTTGCAAAGTTCCTAGCTATTTATATTCCTCTTGATTTTAAAATAACGTCATATATAGGTCATACAAAGATCATCAAATTTTACTTATGAAGTAATGGTCGCTTGTTTACGTTATTAAGTCATTACATACATACATCATCACTCATATTTAATAGGTGACTCTTATGTCAAGAATTGTGCAATTATGACTTATATGGTAAGCATATCTTGTGTGAATTCTGACATAACACAATATCCTGCCATTAGTGGTACTTGAAAAGATTCTTCTTATGGGGTTAGGTGACCTTTGTACACGAGTTTAAATACAGTAACAGGTAGACGTTTTAGAAATGTTAATTAATAAACTCAAAGTCTTTGTTAAAAGAAAGTGGTTAGAAAAATCGTATTACAAATTGCAAGATTACTTAGACGATAGAAACGCGTGGGAGTGAACGAAATGCTCTAATTTAAATTGAAATATGTTAAACTAATATGATATTGTAATGATGATGGTAACAAAAAAACAACATACCCGACTGAGTTTGTTGTGGGCTCTTCTCAAATCAAGGCGCGAAGGAACCCTCGTAACTTTAGATTTCAATTTGTTCTTTAGTACCATCTTCAGACGTACATTAGAATTAGAGTGTGCCTACAATATGCCTACTTGAATAAAGATATTATGATTTGATTTCATTCAGAGTATGTGATTTTGACTTACCTGTATAAAAGGAATTAAAGACTACTCAATTAAAATAATAACTTAGAGGTGGTCCAATAAAAATATATTCCAAGTTAAAGGATGACATTCGCTTATGCTCAGAACATAACACGCAAAACCATATATGTACTTATAAAGTATGCAGTAAAATAACACATTATTGCAGTAACATATAAATGTCAATAACTATACATTAAATTATGACGCATACTTAACCGCATATGATCTGTATGAAAGTCATTATTGCTAAGTAAAATTTAAATTCAGCTGGCAACGATTACTTGATAGGAGTATAGTTTGAATCTTTAAGAAGTTAATATTAAGCTAGAACATTAAATAAAGTTCTAATTTACAAATATACAAAACACTTTAGAATCCGCGCCAATCAATTGAGATAGCAAGCGGAACAAATGTAGTCAGCTGGCAGCCTTTGGGTGCTTGAACGGGACGCCGTTGCCAAAATACTTTGTCAGATAGTAGCGAGAGTATTTCCCCATAACAACTAACATATTAGTACAAAGTTTGAAGTAGGGATGTCGGAAATGTAATAAAGTATTGATATATATCATATAGATATATTTTGAAAATATCAATATCGATATTAATATTTTTGTTAAAAAATATCGATATATCGATGTATCGGTATGGTTTAACGAAGGATATTTATGCTCTAAAAGTTAGTTTACTTGGCCTAAGCTAATTCAGTTATCTTAAATCTCTAGATAAATATTAATCAATATACATTAATTTCAATCGATTATCGATTGATTGTTTGAAAACTAGGTACTCAGTTAAGTGCAAAAATAAGCATGTGTTGAGGTTATAAAACATAAGTCAGTAATGTCAACAAAACGAAAGGGCAGTTAAGGTTCAAATTGACGGACTGAATTCCCAACTTAAAACCAAATTANTGTGAAAATATCAATATCGATATTAATATTTTTGTTAAAAAAATATCGATATATCGATGTATCGGTATGGTTTAACGAAGAATTTTTATGCTCTAAAAGTTAGTTAACTTGGCCTAAACTAATTCAGTTATCTTAATTCTCTAGATAAATATTAATCAATATACATTAATTTCAATCGATTATCGATTGATTGTTTGAAAACTAGGTACTCAGTCAAGTGCAAAAATAAGCATGTGTTGAGGTTATAAAACATAAGTCAGTAATGTCAACAAAACGAAAGGGCAGTTAAGGTTCAAATTGACGGACTGAATTCCCAACTTAAAACCAAATTATAAAACAGCATATCGACTCGACCAAAAATAAAAAAAAACAATATATTATTTGAAAAAGAGAAGGGTGTATGAAAAAATTTTGATTGTTCAAATCTTAAAATTTATAAATGTTTATTGGTTGTCTGTAAAAATATCGATTTTTATACCTTTTCGATACTTGGAATTTCATATCGATACATCGATATATCAAAATCTTAAATATCGCATAAAAATATCGATACATTGAAAAAATAGTATCCTAGGTTGAAGATTTCCTTCCCTCTAGCACGATGAATTTATATGAATAAAGATAAAACGTCAAAATAGTTAAAAGATTCTTCGTTGTTAAACAATATTTGTAAGAACGATAAATAAATTTACATATTTTTTATTTGTTAAATATGCCTCAAAAGATATAATATTTGACTCATTAAGTTTTATTAGGGATTTTGTGAAAAACATATAGCAGAAAAACATATACTTCATCTTATAATAAGGAATATACTTACTAATTGAAAGAGACGATTGATACCGTCATATGGCAAATTATATATTAGAAAATCTATTACCAAAACAATCAAACTTTCATTACGAATAGCAAGCTTTCTAAATTAATTCATAGTAAAAAAGAAAACAATCCCTATTTAAAACTCTATTAACATCAAGTGTCATCCACTGAAACTTTAAGTGGATTATTATATTATTGTCTAGATTTAAAATAGATATACTCGTACACTGAAATGTAGGACTTAAATTATGGAGTGCGCTATATATTGCTTATGAAACATAGTTGATAGCACATCTTAACCATCAGTAATTATCTTTAAAACTATGTCGGAACAAATCGAACAAAATAAAAAGTATCATCAAAATCGGTAGTAGGAGTAGTTTCTGAGTTCATTACGGTCAAACATTCTGAGAGAGAAGATTTTTATCTATACTAATATATAGAGCTACTGATCTGATTTGAAAAACTTTTTCAGCGTCAGATAGTTCATTTATCGTGAAAGCTTTTAGACTATATAGCATCATGCTAAGACCAACATGACCGGTGCACATTTTATGCTTTTTGAGAGCTTCCTCTGCCTGCGCTGTGTAAACGGTGAAAGTTTTGTAAAAATCACGTGTAAAGAAATTGTTCCCTTTTAAAATTCTTAAAAAAGTTTTTTATGACATGTTCCTATCTATTATCCTATAAGATTGGCTCACTATAACCCGTGATATGATAATTAGATTTGTTCTTCCTCATACGTGACACTGACGAATTTGTACGAGTCAACTGGCGTATAGATATCAAGAGAGTGTTTATTGAAAAAAAGATTCTTTTTCCAAGTTTTTACACAAAAAATTGTATTACAGTATCCTTGTATTATCTACAAAAGAAACCCCTATGTTACAATTCAAAATACTTGTTAAGCCGCGGCAAGGAAATGCGATAGCGGGTTGAACAAATACTCCGCTGGCAAACGTAGCGGACTGACTGCATTTGCCAAATGTTCTATCCGATAGCGCCTGAACATTGCATCGAAACAACCACACTATTAGCACTAAATTTAAACGTTAACCCACTTTTAGTGTTCGTACTTTCAATTTCAATGCAGTACAGCTTGGAATTTTCAAAAACTCGTCCTTTATTTACACCAGACATAACGTTACCAAACACTAAATTTATGCACGATTTTAATACTTTTACACTTTGCATACTTAGCACTTTAATACACGTTAATTTATTCGTAAATTTCAATCAAGAATTACCAGAAAATAACCTACACTATTTAGCACGAAATTTTGAAATCTATATAAACTTTTAAATCTTTTCGTGAGCTTTTAATTAGATTATATATTGAATTAATGTTTGACATTGACATCAAATATATTTTAAAAGATGAAAGATATTCCTATGTTTCATTTATGTTGATAAAGATCATTAAAGAATGAATGATATCTGCTATACGAATAATGCAATATCGAAATCAACTGAAAAGTTAAGAATTTTGATTTGTCTAATAAGTGTACGGCGTCCACAAAATAATTTAAATTGTATTAATTACTAGATAGCTGAGTTTTCGATTCGAGTATACCTCTGTTAGTCATTTGGCTGTGTCATACTGACAAATAACATTTATGTGTACACTCCAGCATTCTCTACAACTCCTAATAATTATCGATTAGTCTAAGGCATTTAAAAAACCTTTATTAAGAAAATTAACGTAAGAAAATAGTTTTTAACTTCAGGGAGTCATCGTAAAATATTCAATCGTACCTATAAAAAGGTCATAAGAAAATAAATTCTCAATTCAAAAATCAATATTGAGTTTTCTATTAAGATTTTCTCAATATTTTCCCGACGTTGGGAAGTTAGCGGTGTGATGCAAGGGGGTGGCCCTTGCATCGGAGAGCACGTTAAGCCGTCGGTCCTGCGCCTGATCTCTCTCCGGTCGTGTCGGATTGCCGTCACATGGGACGATGAGAGTAAAGGAATAGAGAGTCCACTTATGCACAATGCCTGCCAATCCGCAGAGGAGCAGCGTGGTGGGTCTATGCTCTAAAAACTCTCTCTCCTATGAGTGAAGAGGCCTGTTCGAAGCAGTGCGTTACTGTTAGCTGTTAGTTGTTACCTTTTTCAAATAAATACAGTCTACGAAAACGAAATCTTAACTGACAAGATCTGCAATTTCGGACTGTTGGGGTTATCAATCATTATTTTGTTATCCAAAAGCATGGTGCCTTTGGCTTTAAATCTTCTAAGATTGCGCTGATTCTGAAGATAGATAAATTATTTTTCACGGTCACGCTGGTGCAATGGTGTCGGTACTCAATTCCCTAGATGAGATCCTGGGTTAATTTCCCTGTAGAGCAAAGTTAGGAAATTTTTCATATTTTCTACATCTGAACTGGTGGGAGGCTTTGGCCGTGGCTACCTTATCTACAAAGACGTGCGATTAAGTAAAATAACATGACGTTCCAGTATGATGTTGTATATAAACCGTTGGTAAATTACCTCTTAGCAGTTTACCATTTATCATTACAATAAGAAAATATTAAATTTAAAACAGAAACAACTTTTCAGAAATCCAGATATGATTACGTCAATGCTATCAGTGCCAGTACCGAATATTAAGGATCGTTATGTGAAAAAACCATTGCTTTGTGGACCAGGACCATGCGATATATGGCCTTCGGTAGCTGAAGCTCTTAAGCAGCCCATTTTATCACCGATTTGCGATGAATACTTTAACGTAAGTAAATAGAGCCGTGTGGGTGAGTAGTGTCTATTATATTCCGAACAAGAATTTCAAAAGTTCATATGTAATAAGCCGTCATGGACTAATGGATAGAAACGTGTATACTTGTAAAGAATCACGGATTTAAGTCGTGGACTGGCATCACTAAGATCTAATAGTAAAACTTAAGACGCTAAATAGATAAAGTGTTTTAATGTCTGCATTGGGTTTTTTATTTTCTTTTACATCCCAAATTATACCTGTCAAAAGCCATCGCAAATTTACGGCAATTATATTTGTGTTAAATAACTCATTATTTATTGCTGTGAAAGTTAATTAAATATCAACCTTAAAGTCATTACGTCTGCATGTGATGTTGGCAAATTAAAAGTATCGAGCAAAGTACATATGGAGAAGCCGCAACGTTTTATAATTAAAGTAATGAGAAAAACTTTGGTGTCAAGTCGTACTAAACTTTTAACTAAATGTATATCAAATAATTATTTAATTGTTCTCAACTAAATTGTAAGGAAACGGTAATAATATCGTGTTTACGTTTTCTCAAATAGACACTCAAATGGTCTTTAATAAGCAAACTCTCTAAAATAACAACTTTCGGAATAGATTAAGAGGTTGGCGATCCTCTACATTTTCGACTAGCGAATTTAATTTGATGAAGTTTCATTTTAATATGCAACATTTTCAAATATTTGGACACTAAAATAAAATACTTCTAAGTTACTCATTTATGAGTTTATTATTAAAATAATATATTTAGGATCGATAAAACCGAAAAACCAGCAGACTCGCGCAACTTTGTCTCCGTATCCTAAATCGGAACGAATCCAGTAAAAGTAAAAAACATCAATATCGCTTGTGTGGTTTCGAAATCCATTGGCAACAAACATCGCGACACGATATATATATACCATAGATTCATATTAAGAAAGTCTTTTAAAAAGTAAGTAGCAACCTATTTTCGTCCCAATGGGCTCCCGTCCTTAGGGTTGGGCCTCCTTGTTCATAGGAGAGGTTTTAAAGCATAAACCCACTACGCTGCTTGACTGCGGTTACGCGCATTCCAGAATTTCTCCCAGGATATGCAACTTCCTTCAATATGTTTTGCTTCACCGAAAAGTATAATCACGCATTTAAACGAACAATAAAGTACCCAAGATTCATTTTTTAAAAGAGAAATGTACGTGTGCCGGCCCAGGATTCAAACCCGCGATTCCTCTAAACAAAAATTCAAGCGTCTCATCACTTTGCCATAATGGCTTTTAAGGTATACAAATTACTACTGGTATACAAATACAGTATTAAAATTTCTATATACTCATACAAATTACTTTTATACTATAATTTAATTATGGTTATTGGCTTTTGGAATGACTCACATTTGGATACCTAAAGCGTGATCTAAATATATAAAAGAGATATCTATTGACTCATCACGATATCTCTGGAACTGAATATTCCTTTTGCCGAGTAGAGGTCAGCTAAGAACGGATTCTAGGAAATTGATTGAAATTTGGTACAGCGATAATCTAGAGCCTGAAAAAGCGCGATATGCTCATTGCAGTAATACACAGCAAATAATTCATTGAATTATTTATACGTATGTTTTTAATTTGTAAAGCAATTTGCCTAAATTAATCAAAACGCTACCTATTCAAACAAATGAAAAAAACATTTAACGCAGACGAAATCGCGGGTTCAGCTTGTAGTTAATATATGATACAGTTGTATAAAACTAAACACACACTAAAACATAAACATTATTTAGTTTAAATTGGAACAAAAAAACTCGTCGTTCATTATAAATTGCAGTACAAAAGTTGTTTTATTAATTGAGTAAACGTCCAGTTTAAAATAAATTGAATTGGTAACTGCATTTACAGAGCACTGATTTACGGCTCGGCCGAGCAAATATGGGCTATTGTCATTTCCTATGTAGCTTTTAAAACTGAACCCGTAATATATTATATACGGAGGAATGTACATGGGAATCATGCAGACGATTGGTTATCCTCCTTAATTAGAAACGGCTTTTTATAGACCTCAATGACGCAATGAAGCGAGTTCTCGGGTCTCTGTTTAAGACCTGGCTACCATTCCTGGCAGAGCAACTTTAGGAAAGTGTATTTTATCTAGGTCATGGTGAAAGGCTTCAGCCGTGGTAACTATACCACCTTACCAGCAAAGATGTGCAGCCACGGAAAATAATAGCGTTTTATTAAAATGCTGAGCAGAAACCTTAAATATTACCTCTAACCAGTTTAGCGCGCTTTCTTCTTAGATTGTATCGTCACTAATCATCAGGTTAGGTCACAGTCAAGCGCTCATTTGTCAGCAATAAAAAGGAGGCCTCAACAAATCACAGCTTGTTGAATACAGCGAAATATTAATAAATGTGTTAAATTCCTGTATTTAATTTTAAGTAGAGCTATTACGGCCTGGTGGTGAACTTAGGCTTCCGAATTCATTGGAAAGAGAGTTTGGAACTGGGACCCACTACGGTTCTCTATCATAGTATCAAGAATTATAGTCATATCACCGTCTGTAGGTACTTCGAAATTTCTCCGGAAGTACTCAAGTTTCCTTTACATATTTTCCTTCCTCGAATCACCAACTGATAAGCAATTTTAATCAACCGATAGTTTATTAAAAATTATTTCTACTTTCTGTCATAACCAGCTGTAAATACTATAAAAAGAGGCATTACAAAGGCAAAAAAATAGAGTAGGCAATGATCCACCCTCCCCACGGAGAAGAGGAGGTATCAGACGGCGTTAACATGCATGCATGCTTCCCCTTTCTTGAACCTTTGACTCATCCGGGGCGCCAGAAGACGGATAAAGAGTGTACCATAGGGTTTTCGTGGATACTCTAGTTTCAGTGAGTCCCACACACCTGCACGGAGCTATGTACTCCATCCAGGGTGTGTAAAAGTATTTCCGAGCGATTAAAAGGAAAAGATAAAAGCTATAAATACTATATCACTTCTTGTACTATATTTTAGGTAATGGCGGATATACGTAACGGTCTCAAGTACCTTTTCCAAACAAAAACCAATCTGATACTCGCCATAAGTGGTTCAGGACACGCGGGTATGGAAGCCGTTATAACAAATTTATTGGGTCCTAACGAGACCTTGCTGGTCGCATCTAGAGGCTACTGGGATGATCGAGCACTAACAATTGCTCGGAGATACAGTGAGTATATCGTTTTCTATTGTGAGATTGATGTCATTTCAAAGGTGATATGCTTTATTAACTGTCTGGTTAGTGTAGTGGTAGGACTCGAACTCCTAGGTTCGAGTCCTGGGTTGGGCGAATTCAGAAATCGATTTTGAGTTTTCTGTTAAGGAATATGCCTGATAATGGGAAGTTTGCGGTGTGCTCCACCCCCTAATGAGGCTTTATTAAGCCGTCGGTCCTGCGCCTGATCTCTCTCCAGTCGTATCAGATTACCATCCCATCGGACTAGGAGAGTGAAGGAATAAAGAGAGCACTTGTGTTAGCGCATATACTTGTGTGCTATGCCTCCTAACCCGCAGTGGAGCAGTATGGTGGGTAATGCTCTAAGAACTTTGTTTTCTATAAGTGAAAGAGGCCTGTTCCCGGCAGTGGGATGTTAATTAGCTGCTACTTATCTTTTTCTTTCAACTTTATTGCACACCACGTTAAAATATTAGACGAAGCCAGAAAACTTTGTAAATAGAGAGATAAGGATATAAATCCCTTTCCCTTGATCACGCCATCATTTGACGACTTTACCGATTATATTTTTTCATGTTAATATCTATTTATAAAAGGTTAACACGGAAAAATTAAGAAAATTGCATGTAAATATAAAACTTAAGTAAAGCACCTAAACAAATGCGAACAAATAAACTAAGCACGGTCACTTGTAATTCGATATACTTTCGCATTATAGACTATCAGTTAAAACGAATATAGCACGATGAAAATGTTGTAACAAATAAATAGTTAATAAATAGTTCCTTTTCTTCGTTAGGTTCCAAGAATTTCATATTAATTGAAAGCGAAAGCTCTGAGATAAATGGGAAGAGAAGCATTTTTTATTATTATATAACCAACCTTTGGTTGTTTCAGAATATAAGATTACGATCTAGACTAATTTGTAATAATACTTTGACTTAGTCTACCTAATATGTACTTGTATTATCCAAGTCTAGAGTCCAACGACTATGTTTAGTTTAATATAATGTCTATTCACACACACTGTTCTTGAGGTCTTGCTTAAAAACACCACACTACACTATATTGTGTCATGGCACTTTCACTAACTTAAAAGGTTTTGTTCCTTTAAGTCTTCTTTTTACCAGTGTGATATTCAGAAGATTAGCAGCTTCAGGATTCATGTGATGGTGAAGTCTTTGGTGATGAGCTTTGGCAATTCTTTCGATGTAATTATTACCAAGCGAGATAGTCAATCTAGATGTTTCAGTTCGTTACAACCAATTTAAATGCGGCCTTTTTTTAATACTTAATTATATATTTTAGTTCAGATAGATTTTACAGTTGAGATTAATTTTGAATATACGAAATAACCCGAAACTACCTTGGGAATGTGTAACATAATTCAATACGTTATAGATATCAAGGCAATACCGTATCGTATCTCACACGACGCCACGTTCAGTTCGGAACAGATTGAGACCGAGTTGAAGAAATGGCATCCGACAGCCGTCTTTATAACCCACGGGGATTCCTCGACCGGTACAGTTCAGAAGCTGGAAGGCCTCGGAGAATTGTGTCATAAGTAAGTGATTTGTTTTGATGTTTCGATTTATATTCTCATCCCAATAAATAAATGCTAGTCAATTCGGAACTATGTGATCTGTATTGTAGATAATAGTGTTACATTTTCTATAACGTATCTATTTTGTAGTCGTGACTTTGATAAGGCCTTATGTTTTATGTAGCAATCGCCAGAGAATGTGATGACAGAAATCAAGTCTTCTAAATAAACTTTAATAAAATATATATAACTATATATTATTGAAGTGAAACTTCTTTATTAGCGTCACGAAGATGTGCAGCGTTTTTTATGCTAATTCGTTTGAAGGTTAGGTAGTCTTAATGTCTACAAATAACATGTATTATTTTAATTTGCCACTCGTCATTTAATATACTAAATTTCATAAAATATAAAATGAAAATATTTCATAAATTCTCTTCACTAAATATAAAATTCAAAAACAAAATTTTATCCCTCCCTCTAAGTCTCGGAAATCTAGTTTTAGATCTGTATAAAAATAAACAAGATTTAAAAATTACTTTACCAAAGAAGTTTCACTTCTGACATGTGTACATTGTACGCACGCACTTTTAATTCATTCACTTTATCGTGGACCACTATTATGAGTTGTAAGCATACTTTGTACGGTACATTTATAACGACCTATCGGAACATCGCTAAAAGGTGTTTTCTTGTATCTTCTATTGTTTTTTATTTCTTATTTGGATACCCTCTTTGTATACTATTAGGTACTATGATATTTCTACAAAACAATTGTCGACGACAGGGAGCAAGGAAAACTCTTGAAATTTCGTGTTTGCACTCATTAAAACTTATATTAACAAGCGGCATGACAAAAGGCGGTCTTATCGCTTTATAGCGATCTCTTCCATACAATCTTAAGAGCGAAGAAAAACAGTAAACTAAAAGATTGCATTCTAAATTTATCAAATTACGTTTAACATTACTTATTTGTAAATCATAAGACAAAAACGTAGATCTATTTAAAGCGAATTTCTAAAGTGAAAATAAATATTTAAAAACTCAAAAACTTTGCTTAATGAATAGCACAGGTAGATGAAATCCCTATTATTATATACTTGTCTCATACGTTATCTTACAAAATACATACTCACCGAAACTAAAAATAAAAAGTGATAAGAACATAGGAAAAGAGAAAACGAGGTTAGCGACGGACGGTTTCATTACTACGTAGTGATTTTTTGCAGGCAACCTTCTACGAGTAACATAATGAAATAAGTAAAATTGTAACGTAATATATTCAACAATTTTATATGATAACAAAGTGTTCTATTGTAATAATGCTGTCGAGTTTTACTAAGAAGTACTAGATAAAAATGATATCATGAATGTTTTGTTATAAAAGAAGATGTAGTGACTAAAATTGAGAATGGTATGCTTAGATGGTTTGGGCACGGAGAGAGACTTAGAAAAAGGATTTATGACTCAAGAGTGAATGGGAAAGTTGGAAGGGGAAGACCAAGGCGAACGTTCCTGGACCAAATCCATGACATTTTAATTAAAGACCAGGTTAAGAGTGCTCTAATCCGACGAACTTGTTTAAAATGTTTAATGAGTATGAAAGAAGCGAAGGAGATATGCAAGGATCGTGACAAGTGGAAGGAGATGGTCTCAGCCTAACCTTATGGGAATGAGGCGTGATGCTATGTATGTATGAAAATATGAATTGAAGAGGACGAAGTTCCGTATGTAATACTCTAAAGTACTAACAAATGGTAGCGGATAAGAAATTTTAGAAGCAACTATATTACACCGATGTTATATTACCCACTATTTATGTTAAAATGTGATTTTATTCATGATACATTAGCTCACAATGAAGTCTGATCTGCGGTATTACTCTTGAAATCCATTTCAACATTTGAAACAAAACCGTACTTGCAAAAAGAAAATTGCGATAAAAAAAATTGGAAAACATGTAAATGCAGTTTGTTGTGTTGTTAGGAAATTTTAAAATGTACTATAATATTATCGTCGTTCTTTAATGTTATCATCAGTCATTCATTTAAATAATATATAGAAAAAACGATATTTGACGATTTAATAGTGCTGTAATAGACCTCCTTGAATAAAGATATTTTGACTTTGACTGCCTGGAACAGGCCTCTTCACTCTTAGGAGAGAGGTTTTTTAGAGCATAGACCCCCATGCTGCTCCACTGCGGTCTGGCAGGCATAGTACACAAGTGCACTCTCTATTCCATCACTCTCAAAGTCCGATGTGACGGGAATCCGACACGACCGAAGTGAGATAAGGCGCAGAACCGGCGGCTTAACGTGCTCTGTGAGGCACAACTTCCCGACTTCGGGCAATTATTGAGAAAATCTTAATAGAAAACTGAATATAGATTTTTGAATTGGCCCAACCCGGGATTCGAACCCAGGTCCTCTTGTCTATACTCGAATGCGGTAACCACTAGACCAATGTCGCATATTTTTTCCAGGAGTATAAAACGTTGTAAAGCCATTCAGCTAAAGATATTGCAGAATAAAACTTTCTTAAGAGAATGCCCCTATCATAGTAATTGAACGTTTTATATATAGAACACGAAGACAAAAGGCTAAATAAAAAATATAAAAGCTTAGTTCTGCGAAGTGACAAGTGCTCTTGTTAGTAAAAAGTGTTACGCTTCTTTATGATTTAAGACTAGTAGAGTCAGCAACAGCGTGACAAGCTTAAGGCGACTTTACGTCTTTGTTTTAATATAAAAATCAAAAGCAACAAGGTGAATTAAGTAAAATCTATTCATGGTTAATATAAACTTTAAAATATACGTGAAACTCCGTATCGAAGCTGGCAAGCAAATCAGTATTAACACACATCCATAATTATTCATCAAAACTGAAAGCTTTCCATTAAAACAAAAAATATAACTTCCGTATTCCATTTTATTAATTTACCATCAAGTGACATTACTGTTACGTGTTGACATAAAGCAATAAAAATAATTAAAAGTGCGTGCGTACAAAGCACACATGTCAGAAGTGAAACTTCTTTGACAATTTAATATTTAAGTTTTGTTTATATTTATACATATCTAAAACTTTAAATTTCCAAGACTTAGAAGGAGGGAAAAAGAAAGATATGTTAGTAATTTAATGGTAATTAATATATTAAAAGTGTTGATAAAAATACCACGTGTATTTTGTCAATATTGCAAATTATTAATGAAATTTTGTTTTTGAATTTAAGAAAGAGAATTTATGAACTATTTTTATGTCATATCTTATGAAAAATAGTATATTAAATTATTAAATGACGAGTGACAAATTAACACATGGTATTTGTAAATATTAAAACTACCTATCCTTTAAACGAATTAGCATATAAAACGCTGCACATCTTCGTGACGCTAATCACGAGTAGCCTCCGTAAAAATTTTACCCTCATGCGCCTAAAGAAGTTTCACTTCAAAAGGAAAATTGCCTCTTATACTTAATTGGATTGGAGGCTCCATTGGATTTTACTGGGTATTCTGGTCTGTATTCAGCGAGTCCATATTCCCGGACAGAGGATTACTCAATCCGACATGCGTAAGAGTATTTCCTAGATACAAAAAACTAGCAAAGAACGAATGCCACTTTAAATTTATGCAAACGATATATGTAGTTAGTAAATAGTTCCGTAGCGGTACCTAAATAAATTTTGCATTGCATGCATGTTTCCCATTACAACAGGAGGGTTGTGTGACCCTAACACTTTCAGCATTTTATTACACGCGAGCTTTTGCGATACCAACATAGCTTGCGAAGTGTTTATTTTTAATTTAAAATGTCCATTAGCTAAGCAAACATAAGCTTATCCATCCATTTTAATTGGTTGTATGAAATTATAAATGCGTGTTTACTATTAATTTATAGTTATACAATCAACGATTCATACTTATTTAAGTAGAAATGGTAAAACACATTAGAATGTTTAAGGAAAATCTATTGTAAAGTATATTCAACATTATATTCGTTTATCTAGTGAGTTAAGACAAAAACAAACGCATTTATAATACAAGACCTAATAATATTTGTGTCACCTCTTTTCAGTTTAACTTAGTGCAATAATCATTTGCAGGGTAGGTCATAAGTATGCTACTTACAAAATTATATTTTCCAATCCGGTGGTATACTTTTTACCGACGGACAGTTTTCCAACCATGCAAAAGAGCTATTTGAGCCTACTTAAATAAAATTAAACTCTTGCGCCTAGAGAAATTTCACTTCAAAATATTGCAAGTTTTATAACAAGGCACTATAATCAATGTAAGACTTACCTTAACAAATTCAGGACTGATTTAAAAGCATTATTACATGTAAAGCATATTACAGATAAGGAATATTTCAACAATAGTAACTTTTGGATTTGAATCCAGTTCCATATACATAGATTCAATCAATTTTATGTAAAATGTCATTAATGGAAAAAAATGTTGCTGAAAAACTTCCTCTTTCATTGCCTACGTCTTTTATGGAAGAACAACTTTCAGATCGGGGGTAGATTTATTACCAACAGAGAGACTTGACGATTTAAAGTAGCTTGTTAAGCAAGAAATAAATATTTCGATTTTCATATTGTGCAAAACTTTCAGATTGAATTTACACATTTTTTTAAAGTATCTTATATCTCATATAATAAATGAAATCCCCTCAGTAAATTAATTACTGAATTTACTGAGAGATCTCAAATAATAATTAAAAAAACCTATGCGATCTATCTTTTACATTGCATTACAAGTGTCCGCGGAAATACATTTATAAGAGTTTAGACGCTACGAGTTTATTAAACTAAGAACATGGTGGTGGTTATACCACGTATATTATGTACATCAAACCTAACGAGTAAAAAAAACCAAATAAACCATTTACTTTACCTACTTGGAAATATATCCTGTATTCCTCGATTAGATTCTGTCAGGGCAAATTTCGTTCCCCAATTTGACATAGTCTGGAACGGTGAGACGCTTTGGGTCTGGCTAGTTCCTACCTTACCAGTCACAACAACGTGGGGTTGAGCAAAAACTCCGTTCCAAATCATTCGAAGTAATTACCTCTTACTAGTTTAACGTATTTCATATTAGACTGAAACAACGACATCACTTACCATCAGCTACAATTAGCAAAGCATCCAGTTTGCAACAAAAAGATAACATTTACATAAGTTTTAGTTATTTCTTAGTATACTTACTTGGTGTCATGATTATATTAACACGCTTCAAAAAATCACCGTAAAAACTTCGCTATAAAAAGCTTATGACATTCCTTGAAAGATTAGAACATTTGTGAATGGAAGAACCGTTCAAATTGGTTGATAAATATCGGAGATAAAAGCAAAAAATCTATAACATATGTAAAAAAATGAATAAAAATCGTAAAAAACCTGTATTTCATAAAAAAAGTGTCAAGAGCAATGTGATTTAAAGCCAGTCACGAACGCTGGCGTGACAAGTTTCAGTATTGTTTGTTTGGCGTCTTTTGTTTCTTTGTTGCGAATAGTCAATTAAGTATAAGAGGCAATTTTACTTTTGAAGTGATACTTCTTTAGGGTAAAATTTTTACAGATGAAACCTAGATTAGCGTCACGAAGCTGTGCAGCGTCTTTTATGCTAATTCGTTAGTAGTTATGGTAGTTTTAAAATTGAGAAACAACATGTGGCATTTTAATTTGCCACTTGGCATTTAATAATTCAGTGTACTATTTTTCATAAATTATAAAATAAAAATATGTCATAAATTCCCTTTTCTGAATTTTAAATTTAATTAACGATTTTAATATTGACAAAGAACACGGGACGGTTTTATTTACAATTTATCATTTGAGACTTCAGTTCGATACTTTTCATATTTCAATGGCAATTAATCGGCGACTATAAGAATACGAATACGACACATATAAGAATACGAAGGACTCTATAAAGGAATACGCTATTATTTTTTTTTATTTTTTAGCCCATATTAACAAATTTGGAATGGTATGGTTGGGAGGCGGTTCTTTTTTTGTTAAATTTTTATTTATGAATGTATTTATCTAAATATAATATTATATTAAATTCACATAATAGTATTTTGTAGTAATTTTTCTATGTTAAGTGTAACTGAATAAAGTAAATACCCAAAACACATTATATACCCTGAATAAAGTAACAAATTACAATTTTTTTTTCTTACCATACCATAAGAATGTATCATTTCAAAATTCAAAATAAAAAGACCGTAGTTTATTATCTAAAATTATGATTAAAATTATTTGTGGAAATACAAAATGTTATGCCAAATACAAATGAAAATACGAACACCTTTTTTTTTTCGCTGGGAAATGCATTTAGGCACGACCCCGACCTACAGGTCAGGAGTGTGGGACTCGACGAGGGAGGAGACCTCGCAATACCCACTAAAACCCAGCGAAACCCTCTTCATCCGTAAGTGAGGCACCAGGTGTTCAATTTTCGCATTCGTCCATGGTACCCCAGATGAAAATACAAACACCTGCTTTAAAACAAAAAATCTCTTAAATGAAATAAATTCTCGAAAATTTATCACTTTTTCTTTTAATGGTTTTAAAATAAAACTTTTTTATTTGTTACATAAAACCTACAAAACAATTTTTCAAGTTAACAAAAGGAAGAGAAAGTAAAAGAACCCATCCACTTCATAAACTAAATTATGGTCGAGAATTTCCAAGTGTAAACTCGACGTTAACTGAGTAAAGCTAAAAAATTAGCTGAAAAACCTATTTTATTTCAAGCTGCAGAAAATACGCGAGAGTGAACAATATAATTACGTCTACCATCCTTTTCGTTGGATCTTTCCTACGTCTTAGTCTCGGAGAGATTCCGAGTTGAAAATTCTTTTAATTACATCCTCTTAAGAAATTCGCTATCAAAATGTGGTAGGATATATGAAATGCGGTAAAATTCATTATGAAACGAGTATACAGAATACATCGTCGTCGTCATCGCTTCAACCGATGAACGTCCACTGCTGGACATAGGTCTCACGTAATGACGTCCACAAGGCCCGATCTTGCCAGGGACTGGGGGCCGTTGCTGCCTTGTTTTTGTCATTTTGTGAATGTGCCAATAATCACCACGCTTGGCAGGCGGGTTGGTGATCGTAATACTAACCTTCTCGCACTGATAAGGCTGCTAACCAGTCTGTGGCATCTTAGACCAGGTATAGAGAATGGTTATACCCCCATTTGTCGCTCGCCAGATCCTCGTTAAAAGTCTCGGCAAAAGGAATATTCCTACCAAATTTCAAGTCTCTACGCCTTATGGTTCCATAGATATCGTAATGAGTCAAAAGATACCTGGATATCTCATATATATACTGGCTGAACCCGCGACTTCGACTACGTGGGAATCCGACACGATCGGAGAGAGATCAGGTGCAGGACAGGACATACTGCCAACTTCCTAACTTCGGGCAAATATTGAGAAAATCTTCATAGAAAACTCAATATCGATTTTGAATTGGCCCGACCCAGGACCTCATGTCTGTAGTCGAACATGCTAACCACTAGACCAATGACGCAGTTGTTTTTGGGTAGCATTTTCATTCATTTAGGCAAATTGTTTTACAAATGAGAAACATACGTATAACACCCCCGCAACCTCTCTTGCGGGTGGAATTTCGTAAAATCCATTCTTAGCCTATCTTTACTCGGCCAAGGGAATATTCCTACCATATTTCAAGTCTACGCCTTATGGTTCCAGAGATATCGTGATGAGTCAAAAGATACCTGGATATCTCATATATATACTAGCTGAACACGCGACTTCGACCGCGTGGAATGTTTTTTGGGTAGCATTTTCAGTAATTTAGGCAAATTGTTTTACAAATAAGAAACATACGTATAACACCCCCGCAACCCCAGTTGCGGGTGGATTTTCGTAAAATGCATGCAGCTTTCTAATGGTGATTTTTTTTTAATCAATCTAGTAGGTTTTGTGTGCAAACATTACAAACATACATACATACAAAACACCGATGTATTCTCTTTATTATATGAGTTAAGAAAAATGGACGACAGTAACGTTTAAAAAGTCAATTAAAAAATCTATGAGAGTGTTTTGAAGATAAATATTATTACTCTACTAATTATATATTTATAAGCAGCATGTTTTAAAAACTATGATTGTAAAAATCAATGCCTCCTGGGTGATGAATGGGGTCATTTGATTATCAAGATTACAAAAATGACAAAATTTCTATGAAATTGACAGTGTATATGTAGAAGCCGTCAAAAAAAATAATAGTATTAGCTAAATCTTATAATAATTCTCTCCAAATGGGATTATGAGATCCGATAACATCTGTTATAAAAAGAACACAAGAGTGTTTGAAATATATACCTACCAGCTTTTATTATTGTACCACCTAGAACCGTAATTAAGAATATAGTTATCATTTTCAAATCACGTTTATCTTTTCTTATATATTATTTTTTACATGAATCATTTTTTTTTTTAATATTTCCATCATCAAGTATTGATTACACGCTCTCCTTTTCTACATTAAGAATGATACCTATTCCATTTTTTATGTATGTATATTTCGGAAATTAGTCATATAAAGCTTGTCTTTTAATTCCCCAGTGAAATTTTCTCAATAAAATAAGTACTTTGCGTAGTATTTTTTATATTATTTATCGTGTTATTTATATAATTGAACTAGGAAGGGAATTCAAGATCAATTGTGATATTATTACAAATACCTACGGTTAGTATTACAAATGATTTCCATTATTAATGTAGTGTTTTTTAGATTGAAAAACAGGTTCAAAATATTTTTACGAATATAACACATTATGTGGCCTTTCTTTTAGCAAATATATTCCCTTTAAAAGAAATTTTAAGATAGCACTAGACGTTAACGGGAACAGAGATAAAGTTTAACACGAAACTATTTCGTCTCAACCTTAAGCTTGACACGAGAGACTTAATAATCTAATTACTTCTTTCAGCTTTCTCCTCGTAACCTAATTTTTCTCCAAAGCTTTTAATCTCGGGATAGCAGAATTTTTCAGTTTGGAAATTTTCTCAACTGTGTTTATAACTGTCATTATCATAATAAAGGCTTAAATTAATCATTAAAGTTATTTGAAAGATTTTATTAATTTTCACACATATACATATGCTTATATATATATTTATTTTTTTCTATTGCCATACATTTTATGGTTAAACAGTAAATTAATTCATCATAAACTTTTTATTTACTACATTTAACTTAATTATAAGTCGCTATTATCTAAGATTATTGAGTATACAATATGTCGCTAACTTAAAATGTTAATGTTTTTATTAAAGCCTAATCAGATTATTATATACTATATTAAGCTAAGCCAACACCTTCATGTAAAGAAAGATAACGAAAAGATATTTATAATAACAAAAAAACTTCATCGCATTTTTACAAGATGTTCAATTATGACTATTTATTTGGTAAACCCTTCTTCTTTTTCTATAACCATGTCCTCTAACCTTATATATATAATAAATTATTATATTTTTATTGCCCTCAAGCTAGGGCCTGATTGTGATCTTACTGATGATACAATCTAAAATAGAGGTGCACTAACTTGTAAGAGGTAATTTCCCTCTTATAGTCTCTGCACAATATCGTAGAGGATGATTGTTTTTCCTGGGCTGTACATCTTTTCTGTTAAGGTGGTAATTAGTCACGATCAAAGCTACCAGTCCAAGCTCAGACCAAATAGAAAATGCAATTTCCCAACTTCGGGACCCCTCCACCATTCCAAAAGCGTGGCTATTAAAATGTTTATAAGATTAAAGGAAAGTAAAGGGAATTTTATTACTTTTTCAGATACGGTGCTCTTCTCATAGTGGACACAGTAGTGTCAATAGGCGGAGTGCCGTTTTTAATGGACGAGTGGGGAGTCGACGCTGTATACGCTTCAACCCAAAAAGTTCTAAGCGGCCCTGCCGGCATTTCACCAATTGCATTCAGCGCAAAAGCCGAGTGAGTTTTATGGATCTTCAAATATATATTTAAAATATTAACTACGCATGAACATATTAGTCTGGGACCCCGGGGTGTTAATTTTTCCTTTACTCGAGCATCATAAAGAGTTTGAATTGTGAAAATTAGATTCTAAAACGAAAAAAGTTTATATAAATGTAGAGTTTAAAAAAAATACGGCAATATTCAGTCTGATGGGATGCCTTCAACGAGCCCCACTATTTATTGTTATTGTAGCAGTTCAACACTCTGCTGGGCACAGGCCTACTTAATCATAGGAGAGAGGGTTTTTAGTGCAAAGACTGACCAAGCTGCTCCTCTTTTGCATTTATGTTCGCACATACACGAGCATATGTGCGAACATAAATGCAGTCTCTATTCCTTCAATCTCCCTAGTCCGATGTGACGGAAATCTGAGATGACTGGTATGAGATCAGGCGCAGGACCGCTGGCTTAACGTGCTCTTCGCGGCATAGTGGTGGAGCACACCGCCAACTTCCCAACTTCGGGCAAATATTGATAAAATCTTAATAGAGAATCCAGGACCAACTGACTGTGGCCGAACATTCTAGCCACTAGACCAATGAGGCAGTCAACCATTCTATATTAAGGGTTTATATTTGAAGCGGGTAAGGAGTACATTACTGGGTGTAAGGTTCTCCCCATATGATCTTTAGATGATGATGTTAACTTGTATACACATCACTTGAGAAAATTAGTACTCGTACATCGGCACCCGCGGGTTTAACTTACGGGGGCGCAATAACCCTATTTTTCTCCCAAGGTGCGTAACACGTAATAATACTATTAAAAATAATCCAAGCATGATGTATATATATGTCAATGGTAAATAATATAGGATATTAGGCATATAAATAAGTTTAATACAGCAATAATGATAATATTAAATATGAAGTAAAGCTAGGACTTAAAAACACCTTATCGTACTCAAGTACTTTCTTGAAATACCTATATACGTATAATAACTTACCAAATGCCCAGTTTGTCATTGAAAAAAATGGAAGCAATTTATATCGCCATACTCGCTTATTCTCAGACTTGGCCGACGGCCGAAGCCTTCCAATTAGTCCCAAACCAGTCTAGACTCAAATTAGAAAACATAGTATCCTAAATTTGCCCTGCCGGGGATCAAACCCGGGACTCTGCTAGCGAAGCGAATACTCTGTACGTCATTTTAAGACATATGGGATTAAGTATAACTATAACCAATTGTATTATCACTTTCTTAGAGAGAAAATAAACAAACGTAAGCATGAACCGCCATTTTATTTGGACATGAAGCAGTTGGCGCAGCAATGGAACTGCTACAATAGCACGCGAATGTAAGTATTGTCTTGTCTTATCTACTAATGTCATCTCTACATCTATCAGCATTTCCAATAGTTTTCTTCATTTTAAATTATATCTCACCTTGAATATTAGTAAAGTAGTTTATATATATTTAAAAAGATACCAAATTTCCTTTTTTTTATTAGGTTAAAATTTAACATTTTTCTTATTACTGAAGACTCTTCTTCATTGTGAAAAAATCTGCATGTGGTGGGGGAAAATGAGATTTCATTTTCCCCCACCACATGCAGATTTGTCAACCCGTATTGGAGCATCGTGGTAGGATGAAACTCTGAAATTCTATTGTCTAAGAAGACCCCTGCCATTACTGGGACAGCAATAGGCTGTTATTTAACTTACCTTCGTGATGACAAAATTCTTAATAAATACCTAATATTATGTTTTTATATAATACAGATATCATCATACTTTGAGTGCACCTTTATTGTGGGCGTTGCGAGAATGTTTGAAAGAAATAAATAAGATTACTCTGCCAGTATTCTGGAAAACTCACGCTGATGTTGCAGCACATTTTCACCAGCGTTTGCAGCAATATGGATTTAAATTCCTTGTACCGAAGCCAGAAGATCGATTGGCAACTGTCACTACAGTAGTTTTACCTAGAGGCTACGATTACTTGAAGTTCGTAAAACATGTGAGAGATAAGTAAGTACTAATTGATTTAATATGACATTAAATTAATGTCGTATCTTTCAGCTTACACGTAATAGTACTGTAATACTATATATAACGACCCGGACTGTAACGTATTTCTCGATGTAATGAATTTTTCAAAATCCCGTACCCGTAAAAGCAAATACACTTTTGGGTTACTTATAAATTAACCAAAAACGTCTTACAACTATTTTTAACTGATTTAAAAAAAGGAGGAGGTTATAAGTTCTGTATTTTTAATCGTAGTCGCTATTATTGATCAATTGAATGTAAACAAATCGAAAGTTATGCTTTTTGAAAGATATGAATTTATGATGAATGGCAATGTTTTGATCGATGGGGAAAAAGTGGAAGAGGTGACAGAATTTGTGTACCTGGGTTCTAAATTTACAAAAGATGGAACATGTGAAAGGAATATTGAAAGGAGAGTAAATGCAGGGAATATGGTAAATAGTGCTCTGCATACCTTTATGAATAGTCAGAAGGTGTCTCAAAGGGCCAGACTGTGCATAGAGGTGTGTTGATGCCAACACTTATGTTTGGTAGTGAAAGTTGAATATGATGTCGTATGATGTTTGAGTTGGGAAAGAGATGAGAGCGTTGAGAAGTATGAATGGATTGTAACTGAGTGACAAAGCAAGAAATAGTGTGATAAGAGAATGTTGAAGTATAAAAGAAGATGTAGTAACTAAAATTGAGAAAGGTATGCTTAGATGGTTCGGGCACGTAGAGAGAATGAATGAAAGAAGACTTACAAATATGATTTATGAGTCAAGAGAGAATGAGAGAAGTGGAAGGGGAAGGTTCCTGGACCAAATCCAGGACATTTTAAATAAGGGCCAGGTCAAGAGTACTCTAAACCGACGAACTTGTAACAAAGGTTTAATGAGAATGGAAGAAGCGAAGGTGATGTGCAAGGATCGTGGCAAGTGGAAGGACGTGGTCTCTGCCTACACCTATGGGAATGAGGTGTCGCTGCTATGTATGTATGTATGTATTTAACGATCTATTTTAATGTATAGCCTGTACGTAATGCTATGAATTATACAATTTAATTCCATAGTTCAATAGCAATTCTTAGTCAGTTACGCTCTTCGTAATACACAATCATTGTTGTTTGATGTTAAGTAACAAATTTTAACTATAACATTAAATCCAAATTCAACGTATCCTTTATATGGCACCTCTTCATTATAACAAATTACTTGGTATATCGAAGATTTTCTGAATCCCCTTACTTTTGATTTCGAGATTGCACTGTATTAATATTAGATCATCTAAAATATGGTTAAGGCTCCATAAGAAGCGAGTATTTGCATCATTATTGAGACAAGACCTTCAAAATGTTTGTTATATATAAATACTGATTTGCATAAATTAATTTTTCAAGTAAATATGTTTAAAGTTAGGGAGTTCAAAGAACAAGACAATAATATCAGAGAAATAAGGACATTTTACTGCTGCAAAATTATATCTACCAAAAGCAGTTAGTGATTGAGAGGTAAACACAATCAGTTCTTTTCTCATTCTTTTAGAATTATAGATCGTTTTCTTGCCCTTATCCCACTAGGTGGGGTCGGCACAGCATGTTTCCTTTCGCCACTTCACTCATCCGCTGTCATTTCTTCATTCACACCCCTTACACACTTATTCTCTTTAACACAGTTCATGCACAATTTTTTTAGGTCGACCTCTCTTTATATTACCTATAATATACTTATATTTGTGGCTGTTCCGTGGATAAATTCTATGTGAAACATTTATTCTAAGATAGAGCGTTAGGTATTTATTAATGTATTTCGTATTCGGTAAAAAAATTGGTTTTAAATGTACTGTAAAGATATTTGGTCACAAAAGTATAATTCAGTTTTCGTGGTGTCTCTATGTTTTTAAACTAACAGATTAGGGCTCGTAATCTCACCTGAAATTGATATTCTAATGGTGATGGTAAAAAAATACAAAATACCCGAATGAGTGTGTTGTGGGCTCTTCTGGTGAAGGAACCCTCGTAACTTTAGATTTTAAGTTCGTTGATACCGTCATCAATTGGAATTAGTGTGTGGGAAAAAAAAAATATTTTAAGATATATTGAATTAGAATTTGATACAGTCTAAGATGGAAGCGCGGAAACCTGGTACAAGGTAATTAACCTCTTATGTTTTCTAACACCATCGTACAGAAATGCAAATTGTTTTGTCGACATGTCTTTTCAGGTGAATAAAAATATTAACAAAAAAAACGAACCCAAGATCTTTCCTAATAAAGCAAATAGTTGCTCCATTGCCGCAGTTAGGGAATAGAAGGTACCCAAGTATAATATACATTTGTATTAGTCTTTCCTGGGATAAGGACTTAAGTTCGCTATAAACAACTTATAAAGGCAATAATAATCAATAGGATAAAAAATCAGCCATAATTTTAAAAAATACCACATAAAAGGGTATATTGCAAAAGTTTGCATGTTATAAATCTCTTGTAATTACCTCGCGGTTCTAAGCTTCACTTGTATTATAGTACACACATGGGATGTTTTGTGTTAACTAAGCGATTAAAAAGAACTAGGTCAAGTACTGCGAGCTGTTCTCCGCGATAATGACAAGCCGTATAGAAATTTATGCGCATATTTAATATACGCGCAACCACTATGGTTATAGGTGGGTATGCATTAAAATTTTGTTACATTAATCGAAATAAGCTACGTAGAATACGTATATTTCATTACGGTTCATTATGACGTTGGAAGCACCTTTTACCAATTAAAACTAAAATCTCATTAGCTCACTCTTTTGTTACCGATTTTAGACTGTGCTGGGCCATATTACTCGGACTTAACGGAGAACTCCTAAATAAGCTAGAGCGCTTGCAACATTTGTGCATACGATTTATTTTCAGCCTCCGCAAATATGACCATATTTCAACATATCGATAGCAATTACAATGGCTACCTGTGAGACTCCGTAGAAATTTTTATGATTTAACACTTTTATACAGTGTTTCATATAACCCACAGTACCCAGCCTATCTCCAGAAACGCTTTCATTTTATGTCAGAGACCGAGCTTAATCTCCGTTCCCAATATGACGTCATGCTTGCAACACCTTTTAGTCACTCACAAATCTACAAGAACTCCTATACTGTCAATTTCATAGCACTATGGACCTCCCTTCCTCATCGTATCCGTCAATCTGGCTCGCTAAGAATATTTAAACATCCCTTAAAAGAATTTTATTTATCTGCCGACGTCTGACACGTAGCTTGTTTAGGTTCACATAGTTTATTTTGTATATATATTGCACGTTCATTATTAATCTATATGTTAAATTGTTACATGTATTGTTTAAGTAGTATATAACTATCATAAATCAAGTTTATTAGTTTTTGTCTTGCTTGTACCTCCCGCTCCTGTGTACTGTTCCTCTCGCCAAAGGTTGTCTGGAAGAGATCGCTTTAAGTGACAATACTTAGTTAAGCAACTTATTCTTTAAAAAATTTTTGTATTTTTCTTGGTTTGTGTACAAAAAAGTTTGAATAAAATATAAATAAATTTTACACTCCACCATTACATTATAAATGCATAGATGTTCATAAAAATTGTATAACTCGAAATAACATCGAAAAAAATTGCATAGAATATACACAAATAATACACAGGCACACACATATCAATTATTACATCACACAATCAATTTATTTACGTCTTTTTTTAAGTTGAAGTTACTCTATAATTCTTAAATAAATACATTATATGCAAGCATAACATGAAGTGTAAAATAATTTTGATAATTCATCTCTATTTCGCTGCTTTGGAGGGGTCAAACTGATGAATCAAATCAAATCGAAATATTAGAAATTCAAGAAGGCCGTTAGTAACAAATCTACCACCGGCTCGGAAAGTTGATTCCGCTGAGACGAAACCGGCAAGAAACTCAACGGTTACCCCTTTAAATATAGTTTTGTACGTTACAATCTTTCATGTGCTACTGGAATCAAGTCCAATCTTTGTCACTTAAATAATCTTCAATATTATAATTTTTGTAATGTTTTTAACATACTTCTTAAATCTATGTGGAGGCAGACTTAGAAGTGATTCGGGTATCTTGTTAAAAATGATCAACCCGACAAATGATTTCTGAACCTTCTTCACTCTAAAATAGGGCATTGCAAGTTTGGTTTTTATTTCTTGTATAAAAATTGTGTTTCGCTCCTTTTGCTGTATTTATTCATTGAATATTATCGCGGATATATAAAACATTATTCAATATATATTGCTGTGATTTCTTTGAATATTCAGGATTATACTCATCAGGAAACGCGAGATCCCAATTGATATATGTCACGTATTTCTCTTTTTTGCAATATAATATTAGATAGTTTCAATGTCTGCCATTTTACCCTATAACAGTATGCTGTACGACATAATGCTATGAAAATAAGCGAAATACACCATTTTAGCAGTTTTAACGTCAGTGTAGTCAGTTGCCTTATTTTATTATTTTGCCTTATACGAGTATGCCTAACAGCAAATGCAGCTGAATTGAGTTTGCCTGCCAGAGATATGGGCACCCCACCGAAGCCCAGAGTCTAAGTTTATTCCTAAGAAGTCGGATATCCTTCATTATCATAACCAGTGCAATATACATTTTAATTTATTTCGTAATATAGAAAACGCAGTAATAACCAGAATAGTCCATATTTTATGTGTTTAAAGTCCTTAGTAATTCAAATCTGTCAAGGTAACGTTGTCGCTGAAAAAAATATCTTTACGTCACTTGTTAATTTGGTTAATATAAAAACCTGTGAAAATAGTATTATGTCAAAGCAGTGGTATATGTATAAGTATCAAAAACTGATTGTAATTATATCCGTTATTGGTTACAAGGGTAATAAGGCGAAGACGATGTTAGTTTATGATATTTTGCACTCAAACATCACGAAAACTGTAAAGTGACTCCTCACGAAACGTAGACGTTCACTAAGAATTAATTTCTCCTTATTCTCACGGGATTTGGAGCTACGCAGTTAACATCGCGCGGAAGACTTATTTCTAGTAACTCCGAATATATAACCACAAATTTGATTAGGCGGTCAATTTTCAAGCCTTAGTCAACTATATAAAGTCTCGGAATGGAGCTAAAATGATAGCTTTGTTGATGTTTACTACGTCTTCCTGGCCACAAAGGTTTGTTTGGCTTCAGATTAATGATCCTTTTGATTAAAATGATCCTCTTATCTGGCGTTGAAATTTTAGGTCGTATTATATTTACGATCGATTTCGCTTTACATTAAGAGGAGCTTTGCACATTAGTAAATTTATTTCTATGAAAAAATCACCTAATTTCTTATTGTTTCAGCTACAACATCTTAATATTTGCTGGCCTAGGATCCACAGTGGGCAAAGCTTTACGAATTGGTATTATGGGAGTAAATGCAAGTATAGAAACTGCTGATGCTGTAGCCGATGCAATGGCAGGGACATTAAAGTCCTTAACTAAATCTTCCCTATGAAAACTGGCAATGTTTACAAAACCATTTTTTTTAATAATTCTTTTTAAATTTAATTGCATAGCTAACAAGATTGGTAATGATAAACATGCATCGTGCTACATATGTGTAGCAGAGGCACACATACATTAATATTGAATTCGTAGAATAACTATCTAATATGAAAAATTTACTGTCCATAACCAGACCCCGAATAATTTCTGATAACATATTAAATCCCAATTCAAATAAGCTGTTTTACTTATGAATTTATTGAACCATATATTAAACTTTAACGATGTCTAAGTGTTTCAGTCACTGAAATATAATACTAAATAGGAAATAAAGGTATCGGTAACAATTAACAGACTGAAAATCCAGAATTCACAGGTAATTTAATGCATACTAAAATTGTATGACGATGTACAGAATATTGAACCAGTTAAACCAGTCGAAACGAATACTATTCACTATTTTAGACACCCAAATATATGTATATAAAATTTGGTATCAAATTGTTATAATGTGGGAAATAATGAGCTAATAAAAATATAATATATCAAATAAAAACAATGCAACACAAGCAATTTTATAGTACCCTTTATGGCTATTAGATTTGTTATTTGCAAGCCATAGGTGATTACTTCCTACTGTTAGATTATGTACTAAAACCAAAATAAATCATATTCTCATTAAATCATGTTACAATTACTTGAATAACATAAAATAAAGATAGCCAATAACTTGAGTATAACAATTATAATACATTAAAAAAATTTCGACGGACTAGATCCCCACAATAAACGCGAACAAAAACTTTATAAAAAAAGTTCACAATTTTTGGCAATGCTTCACAAAAGTAAACTCCGAATTTTGTGCCCTAAAAGCGAAACACTTTTAGATGTTTATAACAAAATAATATAATGTAAAATATTAATAATCAAAGCAGACATATTTCTAGCTACATGGCATTTATATCCATCACATCAACACATTTGGACTAGCTTCCTCAATTACGTAACTATTAAAGTGATTACCTAATTATTAAACAAAACTAGTCAAGATTATAAAACTATATCTAATTAATTGCTCTTTAACGGTGTGTAACCATGCTAACGGTCTATAACAGCATATGTTAATTGTAAAATATCATTAGGTATTTTATAACATATATTTGTATAAGTAGAATAACATAATATGAAGGTATTTACACAATTTACTGAAACCAATTCTCGCAAAATTCCATAGACCTTAAGATAATACGTTACTTATACATTAAAGTTAACACATGCTTATTAGAAACGGTTGAACCACCGAATATATGTATAGAAACATACAAATGTGTTATTACATATTGATACAAGCAAATGCACTAATACAGATGATCGACAATACAATTGTAGTTGGCAAGATACTAAATTTATAACAAGTAATACAATTAAATTCAAACCTCAAAACCATCCATTTAAAGTAGATTTTAAAATCACATTTGATTAAAAATCATAGGTATACCTGGATTTGTTATTGATATAGTGACGCCCTTGCTATTTTAAGATTTACTTTAATTCGAGGTTACTAAGATTTAATTTTATTTACAATTATTTGTAACATATTATAAAACTTGCCATCTTTAGTACAAATGTATTAGGTAATGATAGAAGCAAATGCACTAATAGAGATGATCGACAATACAATTGTGATGGCTTCGATATGACAAGGTACGAACGCTACGATACCGTAAAATATACATTAGAATCGTAAATAAATATGCACATAGGTAAAATATAGTTTAATAATTTATTATTTATTTACATTAAGAAAATATGGCACATCTTTTTAACATCATCGACCGCTCACATTCCTGTCTCACCGTGCGGTCGGGCCGGACCGACGCGGTCCCATCGGCTCCTACTAAACATGGCAACGTTGTTATAAATACTTGCAAAATAACAAGAGTAACTGTTACTATGATTACATTTACAATTATTTGTAACAAATTATTAATCTTGCCATCTATAGCTCCTACCGAGTGCTCCGTGGGCCTACTCTTTTCTGGACATAATACCAATTAAAATACCGGTGGGAAGTGAATATTCAAAACGCCGAATACGTGACGCACCGGTCGCTCCGGGCCGTCGCTCGGCCGACCGCCGACTAAAGGTTATCGCACACATATCACCCCAGAAACGTCTCTTTAACAAAATATGTATTATGTTCAATCCAGCTAAAATGACTGGATCCCAAAAACTAGATTGCCAATTTCAATTCTGTTCAGTCAAATCCAAGGTATATCATATCGCATTATAGTCACAGACATCACCTACAATACGAGCTCACGAAATAATGGACGTCCAATTGGCTATGTTCTTATGTGCATGAAGATGTCATAATTCAGGGCGCGTGTCCTGGTATCCATGATGACGTTTTTCTAACGTCATTCTTATGCCTCAATGGTATACGTGCGCAGAGTTGTCACAACTCCCCAGTAGATACGAAGGATTCTGTGGATAACGTCATTATAGACGTACCTCGGAGCTCTTGATGTCTTACAAAGGAAGGTCAAACCAGTGAAGCCTAGCCAGTGATGATACGTTTCAGAGTTGATATGTGCGCTACCTAAACTAGACACATTCGAAACGCAAGAGAACATAAAAATATATCAGTCTATAGAACGAAGCGTTCACTCACTTAGCCTAGGAGCAGTCTGGGAGATAGACGGGGGTACCGGCGCAGTAATACTGTGTCGGGCGACAGCGGCCGGGTGGCGCGGGGGCGCGGGGTGTCGCGGGGCGCGGTAGGCGCGGCGCTCAGCTCGGCGGTTGCAGCGCGTCCGAGCGCGGCGTACGCTGGCGTCGGTGACGAGTGCACGCGCAACACGCATCCCCGCGCCGTCGCCTCGCACACGCCGCCCGGCCGCACCTCTTACGAATGCACGTCACCTCGCCATCCTGTAATCATTGGTATATTTAAAGCGAAAGAGGTCGCCAGTAAAGCGTAGTGGGTCATTAGTAAAGCGACGTAGTGGTCGCCGGTGAGGTGATGTAGGGTCACCAGTGACGCGATGTGCGATGGTCAGGTAGAATGAATGATACTACACCAAAATGGACACATATTTTAAATACATCATTTATACAAAAATTCTCCATTTTTTCAGGCCCTCGCTTATACAACTTTATCAACAAATCAGTTTCTATATACCATTTAAATAGACTTGCCTGTAAAAACACCGTCGGCAAATACCTTCACCAACTATGCTACGATGCAACAGAAAACCTACAGACCACACTAAAATGATAAGCTAATGCCGCTATTATCTCAAAATTTTGCATATTACAATTTTGAATTCTTTTATAGTATTATATATATATATATATATATATATATATATATATTTGATTCATCACGATATCTCTGGAAGCACAATGCNTTAATAATCTTCTAAATACTATAATTATCTTAGCCAAGTGTAACACACACACACACACACACACACACACACACACACACACATACACGTACATAATTTATTCAAACATTTTATGATTTTATCTTTATTTCATGATAATTTTATCATCATATACAGAGTTCCAGTAATATACAAGAAGGGGCTGACCTCCAAGACACGGGTACTCCTTGTTTGGGGGTCAAGGGTAGTATTAATAAACTGTGTAATTTTTGGGACGAATAAAGATTTTATAATTATTATTTATATAATAAAGCACTTTCACTTTTATTTTTGAGTCAGAAGGGTTGTGCTGAAAGGGATTGGAAGATTGTTAAGGTATACTGGTTGTGAGGAGAAACTATTATAATTATTATGTTTATAAATATATATTAGTAGCAACGCGAATTTACCGATTATGATATATTTTTTAAATATGTTTTTTTTTAATTAGGGCGGACTAACACCTTTGTTAATGAGACGGAAAAAACGTCCCATTATCAAAAGTGTTATTAGTACTATCATCTGTCTTCGTTTCGGGAGCGGCCACCTAACACCTTGTATACAGACGTTTTTTGGACAAATAATGTTATTGGAGCAGTTTTTTTATGATTCTAGTAATAAAATATAAATTTGACAATTATCTCTGATAATACTATTATGTTCGTTTAATTCTTTGCAAGTTCATATGTGTTTAATCAAAAGCTTTAAAAAGTGCGTTTTATTAAAAGATAGCCAAGTGCTTTACCATATCTGGCTCGAAGCGTCTTTGGTAAAAGAGTTGTACCGATAGCTTACAGTATTATTAGAAAAGTGTATCAATTCACTAGCTGAGATTGCAATTGGTTTCTTCCCGTGTTGGTTTTGTAGGAAACGAAGAGGATTGATCTTACAGCAAAAAGAGCATTTTTTACAAGAGCCAATACATTTATTACACCTGTACCGAATGTATAGGCAAATATAAACACGAAATCCCAAATATATAGGGAATATGGTACAACACTCATTAGAGATTCAGTCTTTTTTGATTGCGTCTACGTACACTTAAATTTGTGTCTTAAAATACGGCGACATCTACTTGATGTTGACGAACATTATAATTTAATTATATTTATGTAGATACCACATTTAAAGTCCAACCTTCTCATAGAATTAAATATTATACAAAGAGTATACATGATAAGCATATTAAGCAGTTGAATAATGACATAACTGCTTGGATTTCAATCCATTGCTAATGGGAAGACTACGAAGTTTTCTCGGACTTCTTTTCAGTAATATCAACTTTCAAAACCTGTGTCGCTTTAGTTACCAACACACAAAAATAATCATCCAAAAGAGCTCGTAGTGCCACTTTGAATAAATTATGATTGTGACATTACCTTGCACCTGCACGTGACACATCTTTGTTCCCCGTGCGAATGTATAGACGGATGTACTTCTTTTCCATTGGGCAAAGGACCGTCAGGGAATTTGCAACCACCTTCTGCGAGAATCTCCTCTGCTGTTCGCGGTGCGCCTTGGTCTTTAGGTGTCTCCTCTTCTGTCTTTTTCGTTTTCACCTGGCAATTAAAAATATTTTATTTATACTAAATTTTATTTAACAAAATCAAAAAAAGGTTTAAAGCTGTGTCTACCACCTAACATTACTACTTTAAAAAAGATAGATTTGTAATACATTTACAAAAAATTATATGGGAAAATATGTATAAACTAGAACATAACAACAATTTTTTCTATTACTATTAGGTGTCCAATTGACGACTGTATTATTTGATAGTAAGGGATAAAACAGTCTAAGAGGGAAGCGTTAATCTCTTATGTTCTCTATAGCATCGCACTGGAATGCAGATCACTTTGCTTGGTGATCCTTTTTGCTTATAGGACGGTAACTAGCCGCGTCCGAAGCCTTCCACCACTCCAAACTCAAGCAGAATAGAAAATGCAATTTTCTAAATTCGTTCTGCCGGGGATCGAACTCGTGTCATCTATTAGTAAAGCGAGTACTAGCACCAGTGCGCCAGTGAGGCCGTGAAAATAAATATTATACGCATAAAGATGTATACCTCTGGACAAACTCTGCAACAAGCCTTCTTGTCTGGTCTGTACGCGTCCTTCTCAGCACAACGTAAAGGTGGGCATCTCACACGTGGACATCGCACTTGACGCGTGGGGAACTCACAAGTACATATCGCACAAGTGTCGTAACCTCCAGGGACTAAATATGGATGCCAAGAGGACCCCGGTGCATGGTATTGTCCAGCTAGATGACAACCATGTGCTTCATTCCAAACAGCTGTTGTCGAGTCTGAAAAATTAAAGAAAATTATAAATTAAACTGAAATTTTATTACGTCTTTAGTTATCAGATTAAAGGAGGTACCATATGTTCCAAAGTCGAGTTTGTAATGGAAAATTTACTATTGGAAAAAGCAAATAAACCAGTGATAACTAATGAGAATCTGAAGATTGGCTTTAGAGTTATCTATCAGGGAATGATGGTTTATATACCATACTAGCAGATCCCGGCAATGTCACCCGTGTAGTTCAATATTCCGTGCTGATATGGGTAAATACTTATCCAATCAAATTGTCAATTTACACCATTCTTGATTCCAAGTACTAAAAGTTTAAGTTTTTTACCAGTCCTAAAACCGCTCAACAGATCAATAGAAGATTTAACTTTAAATGTCGAAATCAATTGTATCTAGATATCAATTACTTACTAGTACAAATAGGACAGCATTGTCCGGGTGGCTGAATAGTGGGCACAGCGCAGTTCACTGGTGGGCATCGCACTTGATCACATCTCAATATACCATGAACGCACCCACACATGTGGCAGGACTGAAAATTATAACATACATATATATAAAAAGATTTATTGTTTTGGTAACATAAATAAAGATAAGTAGCACTTAATTGCATAACTAGAGGGTGGCAGGGCTGGCAAATTGCCACGGGTCCCTGACCTAAGAAGACCCCGGCCCAAGATCTACTCGAAGCACCTGGGACAAGACATGGTATGCGACTTGGCTATTCTGCCTATTGAAAATTCTAAGACCCGAACTTTAAACTTTGATTATGTAAGACACTTTTGCGAAACAGAAAGCTCGAAAAGAAAATTTTTCTTAATAAATTAAATTAAATTAACCTTATTGAAATTAAATTGTTATTTTTATTTTATTGTAAATGAACGCAGGTTTCCTTAAGATGTTTTTCCTTCATCGAAAGGCTAGCGAATGGAAGAATGTGAAATCTTGATGAAGGCTTGCGTGGGAACTTTAGCTCTTTCCCTCTCGCCTAAGAAAAAACTATGTCCAGCAATGGGACGTATATAGCAGGTGAATGTGAATTAATGTAAATGTATGTACCCATATTCTTGAAAATAAAATTGTTATTAGTGTTGCTACTTAGGATTGATTGCCTGATATGATGCTACAGTCTAACATATATATAAATAAATATATATAACTCTCATGTTGTATATATATACAACATGAGAGTTTAACATTCTGGAAGGTTTAAAAGCAATCTCCGAAACCCTAATTTTGAAAACATATTAAAGAAATTCCAAAAATTCGAATCGAATTTGGCCAACTTCAATAAAGAAATTACGTACGTACGTAAAGTACGTACTTTTATGAGACTTTACTTATACAAACTTTAAACCATTAAATTTCTTCAAGTTTAAAATACCTTGATTGTATTTAAAATTTCTTATAGATAATTTTAATAAATTAAAATATCAGTTCAAAAGAAGAAGAACCAGTTTAAATAAATAAATAAATTAACATAAATGACCATGAGGTCATTTATGTTAATTTATAATTGTCCTAATCGGATACGTTGCGTTCACGCAATAAGCTAAATAAATATAACATTTCTTTTGAGACACCTGTTATAACCTTTTATAAAATCTTTCAACCGACGGAATAATATAAATAATACATGTAATTCGTTAAAATACAAAAACTTACATCTGTAGCCATCCATTGCGTACCATCTTCGTATATTTTCCCAGCGTAATAGCAAGATGCTGTATTGGATAGTGAATTATCTGGTGGAGGAGAATTCACGTGCGTTGGTACATAGTTGGGGCCAACTTCATTCGAGTAAGATCCTGGAGGAAGACACGATTGAGGCACGCTTATCTGTAAACGTAAGAGAAAGCATTTAATTATCTTAATTATTTATTTTCATAAATCTACAGCATAATAACTAACTTACACTTAGAAAAACAATAATGTATAGACGCATAATATACGAAAATCAAACCGAGACTTGTTTAGTTTTTAACCCGCGCGTAGCAGTCCCTTAAAATCTATGAACGAGTTGTAATAATCAGCAAAGTTCCATGGATATTCAAAACAAGTATTATAAAAACAATTCAAAGCCAATTCCTGCGCCGTCTAACCACTTCTTAAACAGATTATCTTGAGGAAACACATAAACCTTTTAAGTGAGCTTTAAACAGCGTTTTATAATTTTTCGCAAATTTTTTAAATTAATTAATCATATTTGAAAAGCTGTATTAACAAGTGTCATCCAATAAAATTTTAGAAAATTTATTTGAAATTAACAATTTGCGTAAACTATATGTAGGGGCAGTGTGAACTAATAATTAGAATTGTCAAAGTCAAAGTCAAAGTTAAAATATCTTTATTCAAGTAGGTCTATTACAGAACTTTTGAATCGGCAAATATCGTTTTTCTATATATTATTTAAATGAATGACTGATGACAACATTAAAGAACGACTTACAATCTAACGTTACGAGGGTTCTTTGCGCCCTGATCTGAGAAGAGACCACAACAAACTCAGTCGTGTGTACGTTTTTTTTTTGTTATCATCATTACAATATATATTTAAAATTTATTCTATATCTATATACATACGATTATAGAGCAATTCATTCATTCCCACGCTTTTTGTCTTCTAAGTATTCTTTCAAATTATAGAATGATGTCTCAATTAGTTTTCTTTTAATAAAAGATTTAAATTTATTAAGAGAAATCTTTGTAACTTCTTCTGGGAGCTTGTTGTAGCAACGTATACAGTTACCCTTGAATGAGTTGTCAATTTTATGTAGCCTACTAGAATTTACAGCAATTTTATTTTTATTTCTTAAGTTATATCAGGTGCATTTACTTTTTTTCCTAAAAGAGTCAATATTTTTATGTACATACAACAAGTTTACTAATATATATACGCCGTGAACTGTCATTATTTTTACTGCTCTGAATTTGTTTCTTAGCGACTCTCTTGGACCCATATTGTAGATCGCATGAAAAGCCCTTTTCTGCAGCACAAATACTGCATCTATATCAGCAGCATTACCCCAAAGTAAAATGCCATATGACATAATGCTGTGAAAATAACTGAAATAGACCAGCCTGGCAGTTTCAACGTCCGTAAGACGGCGAATTTTTTTTACCGCGTAAGCCGCAGAGCTGAGCCTGTTCGATAGACCTCTTATATGGGGCCCCCACTGTAGTTAACTATCTAACGTAATGCCTAAGAAAGTGGCACTATCTACCAGATGAAGTTCCTCATTATTAAGTTTAACAATGGTTCTCACTTGCTTTACGTTTGGTAATGTGAATTTAATACATTTTGTTTTTTTCCCGTTCAGTAATAAGTTGTTTGCTTCAAACCATTGTACTACTTTATTGAGCGAATTGTTTACCTCGTCAAAATCTGTTTGTTGTCGATTAACTTTGAATATTAGAGAAGTGTCATCAGCAAACAAAACTATCTCATGACCGTCCTTGACAAAATAAGGAAGGTCATTAATGTAAATGAGGAACAGAAATGGTCCTAATATGGAACCCTGTGGAACACCTAGTTTCGTTACAGACCCTTCTGAAAGTTTTCCATTAACACAGACCTTTTGTGTTCTATTAGTTAAATAGGAACTCATCAGGTCTAATGCAGCGTCTGTGATGCCATAGTGACGTAATTTCCCGATCAGAGTTTCATACTGGACACAATCAAAGGCCTTAGACAAATCACAGAAAACACCAAGCGCGTCTCGTGATTCCTCCCAGGCCTCGTAAATATTATGTAATAACTGTACACCAGCATCGGTTGTTGAACGAGCTCGCGTAAATCCAAATTGCTTACTGTGTAATAGATTATATTTTTGAAAATGTTGTAGCAATTGGTTCAATATCATTTTTTCGAATACTTTACTGAAAGTCGGAAGAACCGATATTGGTCTAAAGTTAGAGGGGTCTGAAGTACTGCCCGACTTAAACATTGGTATAATTTTACTGTACTTCATTAAGTCAGGAAATATACCCCAATCTACACAGTTATTAAAAATTTCAGCCATGTCGTCTGCAAGGATGTCAATTAATGATCTTGCTAGGTTAACAGATAGACCCCATAAATCATTTGTTTTCTTATTATTGATTAAATTAAATGACTTAATAACGTCCGAGCTATTGACATGGTGGAATTTGAAAATATTATAACATTGAGGCACACTACAAGCCAGCCAAGAGAGAGCAGTGGATGGTGATGAGTTCAGAGATTTAGTCGTCGAGATAGGAGCGCTAGTGAAGAATTCTTCAAATTCATTAGCAACTTCTGAATCCAATGTAATGTTCTTATTGTCTATCTTAAGATTGAATTCATTAAAGCGCGAGGATGCTTTTCCTGTTTCTTCATTGATGATCCTCCATGTTGTTTTAATTATATTACTGCTATTTTTAATTCTAGATTTAATGTATTGCGATTTTGCTAAAACACATTTCTTTTTAAATTCTTTAGAAAATGATCTTACATAATCTCTGAATTCATCACTAGTGTTATATTGACGCTTGTCATACAGCTCATATAACTTTTGTCTACTTTTGTGTAGATCAACTGTTGCCCATTCACTGAATGCCAATGTGTCAGTACACATGGCCGATTTACTCTTAAATATAGAATTAAAAATTTTATTAAATTTGTTAAAAAAACGGTTGTATACTTCATTGGGATTCAGAGAATTCAATAAAGAAGAAGAATTCCAGTTTAGTATTAGGTTTGATCTCATTCGCTCTATACGCTCAGTAGTGATTGGGACATAAGTGATTTTACGTTTTTTCACTGTTTTATTTACGGTTGGAAAGCGAATGAGTTGGCCACAGTGATCAGAATCTAAATTAGAAATTATCTTTTTGACAGTTGGTTTTATATCTGTAAATATATTGTCTATGCAAGTAGCACTAGTTGAAGATATTCTTGTAGGCTCCATAAACATATTTGTTAAATTGTATGTACTGAATAAATTTAATAATTTCATGCTTGAAGAGCTACATTCCAATATATTTATGTTAAAGTCACCACAGACTATTAGATTTTTATGTGTGTTTGATATTGTAAACAGTACTTGGTCCATTAAATTTTCAAATTTTTCAAAGCTTGACAAGGGTGGTCTATAGACAGTTACTATAATAAATTGCTCTAATTCAATAGAGGCTAGCTCTATTGTCCGTTCAACAGATAGGCTCACTATATCTCTCCTTTCTTTATACTTTAAAGATTTGTTAATTAGGATTNGCGAACGTTCCTGGACCAAATCCAGGACATTTTAAATAACGGCCAGGTCAAGAGTACTCTAAACCGACGAACTTGTATGAAAGATTTAATGAGATTGAAAGAAGCGAAGGAGATATGCAAGGATCGTGGCAAGTGGAAGGATGTTGTCTCTGCCTACCCCTATGGGAATGAGGCGTGATGCTATGTATGTATGTATGTATGTAGATATGTATGAGTATGAACTACTTCTAAAACGCTGAATCGATGTTGATGAAATTTTCAGGTCCTTTCAATTATCTAACTGGACATATTGATCCGTGAAGCTACAGATATCCTCACAGTGAAACCGCCGGGATAAGCCTTTTGTATATAATATAACAATAACTATGTCTTAAGTTTATGACGTATTTTACAAACTATCACAATTTTTTTTTAGTAATATGTATTTATATTAACTCACCGTTCCTTTACACCCTTAGCAGCGTGCAAAATATTTGTGTACATTTATAATTGTAAAATGTAATATTATTTTAGTACCTACACATATAACACCTATCTTTTTTTTTGCAGAAATTACATAGTTTACTCGTCTCAGAATTTTTATTAATATCATTCACAAATATATCTTGCTGCAATGTCAAACCAAATGGATATATTTTTCAAATTATTCAAGGAAAAGTGTCAATGAATGATCAAACCCCCAAAAGATAACGGACTTTCTACGATTTTTACGCATTGTCAGTATGTTTAATTAGAAGAATCAAATTAACCCACTAGTCAAAGTTGTTAAAAAGAACAAAGCATTAGTTTTTTATAGAACATTATTAGTATTATTTGTATATTATATTGTCAAAAATAAGGTACTAAACTATGATGTACTCGTACCTTGGATTAAATGACCCATGCGCCATTCAAGTGTTAAATAACAAAAAGCTACAAAAATTGTCATTACTTGTTATAAAGTTTATTTTATGGTTTTTAAGTCAATTACGCATGATATTGAAAACAAAATACCTTTTTACATTAGAAAGTTTGTTTGTGTAATCAAACGTTATATATAATTATAGTAGTTTGAACATCCTTATAGATATGAAAGCAAACTTTTTTCGTATACACTTTTTGATTATGGAAACTTTATATTTTAAAGTTAAAGTTTTTTTTTTCATATATACCTGTGGCAACCGCGTGCGCAGAAACTCCGTGTCATTGTCAGAAGAACGTATGTTCAGATAGGCAGTCCCTAAATTTAAAGCTGCCAACTCTGCTGGAGACGGTTCCAAAACCGACCCTTCCAATCCAGCTAACACTCTTGGACCATTACTCCCAGGTGGATGACTTTCAAACCAGGCCGACCAGGCACCAGAATAACCGTTGACAATGACCTAGAAAGCAAAAATATATATAACTCTGAGCGTAAAAATGTTATTAAGCCTATGACTTTCTGAAAACTTGCTACCATATAAACATTCAAAGGTTATTGTAGTAGAAAAATTTTCCTTACAGTAACTTCTAATGAAATTATCAAGGATTATACTAAGGTATGTTTTAAAAACCCAAATTCTCTAACTAAGATTTTACCTCTTCAACCTCAAGGCTATTGCAATTGCTTAATAATTACCTCGTAATTCATTCCACACAATGAATCAACAGCAATCCAAGCCAGTCCAGCTACAGGATTAATAGTCGGTGGCATACGCGCATCGGTACGTCTTAATAACGCTGGCCCTTCACTAGCCGCATCTGGCAAAGACCTCGATAACAATCGACCTCTTAACATAGGAGGACCTGAAATAAACGAAATAGAATTTAAGAGAGGTTAACATCTAAAACACATTAAAGAATCAATTGTGAATCATAAAACGTAGTAGATAATGTTTATCCAATAAGTTCAGAACTGCTTTTGCTCAACATCTTCGACAGGATCTTTATACCCGACTATAATAAAACCAATGAGAAATATTGCATATCTCCTTCTTGTTCTAATCGCGCCTCTTCGATTAGCGAAGGATTGCAGTTAGCTAGACGGAATAGTTCAACGATTGTTATAACTCGCCGATGTTTCTTGACCAGAATTTCTTTTCGCAATCAACAACTTCCCCCATCAAGATGAGTTGTAGAAGTTCGTATCTTTCATGTCCCAGATATGCGACTGTTATCATCTTGACACTCGACATTTCTGGCCAGGTAATGATATGGCCACATTTCATAATCACATAACGAATATAAAACTATGACTGAAACCTCTCAAGTGTAATAGATAATCTTCTTAAAATTATTGGATAGTATAAGTAGAGTACAATGTAGTTCTTTAAAATCTATATTTAGGTGATATATAAACCTATAAACAAGCATATATATTCCCACACAAACAACTATTATCCGCATTTATTTACTTAATAACAGTTTATATAATTAATTTCATTTCTTGGCTATCGAATTCAAATTTGTCTTACCTGTATCTGATCCAATATGCACAGCAAGTTGATCTTCATAAAGCGGAGGGAATATACGTGCACTTGGTCTAGCCAATATTCCCATTCTGGTGTCTAAAATTTCGACTTGCGAATGCCGTTTGCCTTGCTCTTCAACAAGAGTTATCTTAGGATCGGTAATGCTTAAATTTTCTATCTGAAATTTTTTATTAGATTGTCAACTTTACTTTTTTAGATTTAATGTATAAGTATACATATCTGATGTGATTAAAAAGAAGTAGAAATAGGGGGACTAATTCAAGGCTGTATAATGTTTTATTCGATGATTTTGACCGTGAACCGATTTATCTAGTTTCCGACACGTGGTATAACTATTTTGTATGCACAAATGCATTTTGTATTAGACTGTTTCAGAAAGGCTATGGTGAATAAAAGTACTAATAGATTTCAAAAACAGGATTTTTTATGGGACAATTCGTTTAATGTTTATTTGCACAGACAAAAGATAAATTTCTGCTGAATAACACTGATGGAAGAAGCCATCACGTTTGTAGTTCATATTCCGTAAGCAATATATTTGATCTAATTTTATTAAATAGTTGACTACCGACAGTAATTCTATACAGCTGTGAATCAATGAAGGGGAATGAACTATGACAATTTTCAATGTCTTAGTCATAATGTTACTCAAATGAATATGTAATAAATCGGTCTTTATAGTAACTAATGCAATAAATAATTATATTTTGTAAGCCAAAGTAAAATCATATGTTAAAACTTTTTATATCGTATATAATATTTACAAGTAATTCCAACGAAAGTGACATTTAAATGGTAGGTACATAAATTTCTACCATTCAAATTATTTCACATCTAAGCCCTCTTTTAGCTTCAGATATTTTAATATTCGTGATTGAATGAACACCTGGATCTTTTTCCATGAAATTTTGAGTATGCAAACATTTTAAAGAATGGTATATGTTGACAGTTCAAGCCGGACACTGCCAGGTACACTAAGTCTACATAAAACCGATTGATGTTTCTTTGTTTTTATGATTTCATTGGTCTAGTGGTTAGAATGTTCGGCTAGAGAGATGAGAGAGATGAAGTCCTGGGTTCGAGTCCCGGGTCAGGTCAATTCAAAAAGCGATATTAAGTTTCTTTTTAAGATTTTCTCAATATTTTCCGGTAGTTAGGAAGTTGGCGGAGTACTCCATCCCTGTGCCTCGGAGAGCATATGAAGCCGTCGGTCCTGCACCTGTTCTCTCTCCGGTCATGTCGGATTCCCGCCAAATTGGACAATAAGAGTGGTGGAATAGACAGAGGTCTTGTGTGCTATGTCTGCTAACCCGCAATGGAACAGCTTGGTGGGTCTATGCTCTAAAAACCCTCTCTCCTATAAGTGAGGAGGCCTGTGCCTAGCCGTGGGACGTTAACCTTATCTTTTCACCAAATACAATACGATAAAAAAATTAACTAAAAAGGCAAGATTTCCAATCAATTGTTATTAATAAATTGTGTTAAACTTCTGGTCGTTTAAATTATATATTTTTAATATTACCTGTATATCATAGACAAGTGATCCATCTTTATCGATGTAAAGCAAGGCTAGCCCCTCGGGTGCTAATGTTGCAGGAGGTCTTTCTGCCATTAAAGGTGCATGGAACACTTCACAAGCGGCCCTTTGTCTCACATTCCCCAAAATGCGTCTTTCCTGTGTTCCTAGCGCTTCAACGGTAAGAAGAAGACGTCCCCTTGACAAAGAACGTAATTCAGCGGCCGACACAGGGGTTGAAACTTCAATTACATTGAGCTCGTAACTTGGTTTATTTATTTTCTGAACCTGTTTAACGAAATATAATTTTTATTTTCAATAATATAACTATATATTTGGTGGATAAGAGAAAGAACGTACACATTGTTTCAGTGAGTATTTAAGAGACTGCAATCCTTCTAAACAACTGTACCGATTTTTAGGATATTTTGTGTTTTCAAATAGATTCAAGAATAATTTTCAATTCGATGTATTATTAATAATTATCGATTGATCGAAGATATGCAAAAAAGGCGAAGTCTGTTAGACCGTGAAATTAAAATATTCACCTCATCAATTATAGTCTGATTTCTTTCCGGAAGCGTTAGTAAAACTCTAACAGATTGTTCTCTTGACGCAGGCGTGAATACGCCATTGTATATAATAGCCAAATGCAAGCTTGGAGCTGCACCAGCAGCGCCGGTAACTATCGCAGTACCTCCCCACCAGCCTTCCTCTTGACCAGGCATACGATAATCATCACAAGGGCCTCTTGTTACAGTATTTGGTGGATGTTCAGGTACAAGAAGAGAGGTGAACATTTCAGAAGAAAGTGCTGGATACCTGCAATTTGAAAACATATCGCTGCATTAGAAGAAAAATGCAACACTTAACAGAAGCTTATTATTTAACTAATTACATATTGACATTTTCTGTGGTCACAGAGTCATTTATGCGGACTCGATTATGTGTGTTTGATAATAGAAAATATTTGAGATTTTTGGCAGATTAATGGGACAATTTTAAAAGCTGTGAGCTATACAGATGTGTACATCAGTCGATGACGTAGGCCTGTCACGGCGTCAATTTTGCTGATTCTAATATGACTTTTATGCACAAGATATTATAAACTAATCTGTATGATGTCCGAAAGTCATATTCTGAAAAGTTTGGATTACGTTATTCATTCGATAAAGTTGTAAAAAACACCTAAGGACACTTCAATGAGAAAGCACATGTAAATATAAATTGCGTAACGTACTTATTTTTCGATAGATATCAAGAAAGATATTTCTATTCATGATACAATATTGATTTTACGAATATTTATCACTTACATTGAAAAATGAATGATGTATGAAATACTAAAGGTTGTTTTAAAATAAATAAAATAGAAATATTTGAAAATGTATGCCTAACAAAAAGCAGTACTATAAATTGTATTATCGTAAGCCCCAATTGCGAAAATTTAAGAAAGTACTATTTTGGAGCTATTCTTTTTTAGTATTTTTTTCTGGTCGAAATTTATATAGTTGAATGTGCAATATTATATATTTTTAATAGACGTTAGTAATTTTTACTTCAATAGAGAACAAATGCAATAATTTATTATTATCAAACTCTGTTAAAAATTTATGGAGATTCTAGTCTTTACGAATCAATCGAGTGTTTTTCCACGTAAATCCATACGATTGGCGTGGACGTCACTACCTATTCTTACTTCAGGCCAAGTCGGGTGAGTTTCCGTTATTAATCATACGGCTAATTTAATACGAACAATGAGATTGCTTGCGATATCCTTGGAGCAATACTTCAAGGCTTACTTTTATTGCACAATAATTTGTTTGATTAATGCACATTATTGTTAGCATCTTTTCGATTTGTTTATTGTATCAGTTACTTATTTTTCTCCTCCATCCGTGACAAGGAAAGTCACATTGATTTTGAATGAAAGCCCGATGTATTTTTTTGCATTTTTTATGTAGCAGTATCGTCTTCTTTTTATATTGATGAATATATTTTGGACTGTAAGAACCTATCATATACATTTTTATAAGAAATTCCCAGAAAGCGTCTTAGAGATTAGATTGAAATGTTTTGTTAAAACTATAATTGAAAACTCGTACTATAATTTGAAGTATTGGTTAAACGATGAAAATTCAATGCAGTGGATGAATTGCTTTGGTCTATATAAAATAAATTAAAATGACATTGTGATGATAAAAAAGGACAACCCACTGCATCAGTCTGACACGACACGAAACCAACGAAATATAATTTTAATTGGCCTTAAGTTAATTTAATTAGATTATATGTTAGTTTTAAGAGGACTGTGGATTTTGTAAAATAAATAAATAAATTAATTAATTAATTAATTAATAAGTAAATAAAACCCTTTCTTCTGGGCCCCGTGCCCAGCAGTGGAATGTTAATGGGCTGCGACTTATCCAATTACCTTTATTAACAAGTATTTGACAAATCAAACTGTATTAATATAAGTGTCATCAACTACAAGTTTAAAAAAATTTGTTTGAACTTGAGTAAGTAGCAGCCTATTAACGTCCCATTGCTGGGCACAGGCCTCCTCACTCCGAGGAGCGAGGGTTTTTAGAGCATAGACCCACCACGCTGCTCCACTGCGGATTGGCAGGCATAGCACAAGTGCACTCTCTATTTCTTCACTCATAGTCTGATGTGACGGGAAAGCGACATGACCGGAGAGAGATCAGGCGCAGGACCGATGGCTTAACGTGCTCTCCGAGGCACGGGGGTGGACCAACTTCCCAATTTCGGGCGAATATTGAGAAAATCTTAATCGAATTTGAATTGACCCGACCCAGGACTCGAACCCAGGACCTCATGTCTGTAGTCGAACATGTTAGCCACTAGACCAATGAGGCAGTTTTTAACTTAAGTGAATGAGTAAAAAAGATATACAATATGTTGAGTGTGACTAACTACCAGTTGAAGTAGAATAAAAAATAAACGATTCCTATTATATTGTGTATGTTAGTTTAATTAAAGAATCGCATCTGAAGACACTTTCGTTTACATTTTAATCGAGACGATTGGCAGTAGCGGTAAATTATTTCAATTGGCAGTGTATGTGTAAGTTGCCTAAGATGCAAATAGGCCGTACAGTTGTAATGCATGCGATTGTAATGCATCGGAAACGTTAGTGCATATAAAGCTACATTACACTTTATGAAAGTGCTCATATAAAGTGTACTTTACGATTATTTTCTCGGATTGTAACAGGCGCGCCTGACGTGCATAGAAATTAACAGCTTTTGAACGCCTTTACCCATTCACGACATTTTTAAAGTACCCGACAGTGTACTGAATGTCGAAGTTTGCAACAGTTGCAATAAAATTTGTATACCTGTTTGAACATCATTTTCAAGGCGTCTTTATTTGAATACGATTGTGTTGGTATTTATACACTTTGCAAAGTAATTTTATTTGTAGAAGGTATATTATAAGTTTTAATGTAATATGACAAGAGAATTAGCTTTAAGTTAAACTTCGAATATTTAAAAAGGAAGTCCTTTTCTATGCTACCTAGCGCTAACTTCTTAAACTCATTATATAGAAAGAATCTGACGTGAACTTTCTATAGATAGCAATAATAGACAAATTCAATAGATATTTAAAAAAAAACTATATTAACATCAAGTTTCATCTACTAAATGTTTTAAAAATGTATTTGAACTAAAATATGATACAGAAACACTCTATATAATTTTACATGGACAAATTAATTTTTCAGGTATTAATAAGAAAATTAACATTAATGTACCAAAATCTGTCCCTAGGAATATTTAATATAAATTGCTCTAGGACTGATGTTGGAAGAGATGCTCCTTTGAATCATCATAATTTTCTTGCCCTTATCCCACTAGGTGGGGTCGGCACAGCATATTTCCTTTCCCCACTTCACTCTATCGGCTGTCATTTCTTCATTCACACCCCTTACACACCTATCCTCTTTCACACAGTTCATCCACACTTTTTTCATCGCCCTCTCCCGGCCCTGCCGCTTACCATCATAGGGCCCTCTTGCATACATGGCTATCCTCCCTTCTCATGACATGTCCATACCAGGATAACCTTCCACTCCTTAGCTTCTCAGTCACTGGTGCTACTTTCACTTTCCTCTAATATTCTCATTCCTAATCTTATCTAATTTTGTCACTCCAGACATCTATCTCAAAATTCGCATCTCCGCTGCATGCAATTTCCTTTCATTCCTTCTCCCCTTTAGTGGCCCAGGACTCTGATCCATATAGGATGACAGGTCTTATATATTCCCCTTTAGTTTGAGGGGCATTCTGGCATCGCTAATTGTGTCCGTGACCTGCCCCCACTTTATCCAACCAGCATTTATCCTGCTAGTAACACCTCAGTCAATGTCGCCGTCGTTTTGAAAGATAGAGCCGAGGTAACGGAAATCAGAGCTGACTCGAAGGTAGACTCGAAAATGCTCCTTGAATAGACTCATGGAAATATACAACATAGTCTCCGGTAAAGGTGAACATTTTCGGTTGTGACGATTATTTAAAATTTGTCAAAATTATCACGTACGTTCTCCGTATTTAGATTTAGTTTTAGACTAAGTTACATTTATTTTTGTTATTCATTACTTTACTTTATTTGCATTTTCTCGTGTCTATTATTGTTTTTGTGTAAATCACACTTAATCTATGTTGTAAATTTATAAGAATATCTAGTGATAAGTCGACGGTGTATTTATCTCTAAATAAATAAATAAAATATGTGGATGAAAAGAAGATATTATAAAAGATGTAAAATTAATTTGTGAATTTTATATATACTTGTATGTGTGATATAATCATCTATTAGAAGGTAAAGAGTTAAATAGTTATTTCTTCGAGTTTAAGAAGTTAGTACTAGATTGCGTAAGATTTGAATAAAAAATAAAAAGAGTAAGTGCTATTGAAGGGTTGTAATGTGTAATAAATTTCTTACAAGATATTTTATATTTTACCTATTAATTCTACCGCTAAGAGCACTATCCATGGAGTTATTACGCTCGTCACCCCATATCAGGGCCACGTACAAGGAGCCTTCTCTTAACAAACGCTTATACTCTCGGGGTACTCGACGCCAGACACCACACATCTGTAAATAAGGCGATTCATTCAGCAAACAAAAACAGTGAGAGTACCAAAATCTTCTTTCTTTCACTAAGCTTGACTAGGCCTGTTGATTTTTTATTGCTGACACATTAACGCTTGATTTTAATCTCACCTGAGCCTTTATACAACTTCCTTTCGAAGATTGCTAACGCTCAAAAAATGTATGGGCATGACGTTTCTTATCGAAAAATTAAACGTCATTCCCATACATCTTTAGAGCATTAGCAATCTTCGAAAGTAATTTGACTACGGGCCCTGATGGTCAGATGATACAGTCTATGTAACAGTTAACTTGTATCTTACCGCGAAGCAAGAGACTTGATTTTGATATCCGGTACGATGCTGTGTCGAATCCAAAAGAGGTAAATTGTCTCCTACCAGATAAACGTGCTTTCATCTTAGAATGTATCAATACTTCCTACCAGGTGTGATCACGGTCAACCGTTTAACTCTGAAGTTATTATTATGACCACTTTTTACAACTATACTTTACATTTACGATGTAAATTAGTAGAACCTATATATATAATACTAAATTGAAATGAAAGCTTTCAGTCATCGATATATTCCTCAAGCGTACCGCTATCATTGAGATATTCCACAACCGCTTTACGAGTAATCTACATAATTACACAACAATAATAAACTAGTGATAATGGTCAAATAGTTAGATGTGTGGATTTTTGTTAAGAGTCACAAACCATGAGCAGACGTACTCTTTATAAAACTTATGTGACTACATTTTTAAATTTCATCACTGTATAAATTCTATGAAGGAAAACATTGATATGTGCTTTAAATTCCCTCTCACTTGTAAATGAGGAGATCTGTTCCCAATTTCGTTAACAAGGGAGAAGTTAACAAACTCCTACTCAAACGCTAAACAACTTTCAAGTCTTACCTTATCGGTTTTTTCCTCGTAAGTGGCGTGAATACCAGGCGCCTTTTTTAATGGTTGTTCAAGAAGCATACGACCACCTCTGTCTAGAAAAGCCAGGGAACGTGGTTGAACAGCCATCGATGGACCAAGTATGACAGACCAAAATAGATGCCGGCGTCGAAAGGTAAAGCGAGCTGTTGCAACACCTGGCGCCACTGGTACTCCGGTCATATCATCTCTCCTTATGCACAAAGGTGATCGACCAGTTAACAAAGCTCCAAAATCTGTAAATGTAATATATTTTTTATATTAATGTATAATTATGCATCAAATTTCCAAATCTTTAAAACAATTCATCCGATTTACTTTAAATTCAGCATACCTTTAAACTCTCTCCCTCTCTCTTCACAAAACATTTGAATCATAAGTTTGAATGTATAAAAAAATAACTCACGTCTCATGCTGAGCTCCTCGTCTTCGTTAGTAGTAATTACAACCGTAGGGCTATCTTCTTGCACAATGTCTGGTGCTGTAACAACAGAGAAAACTAAATTTGAAACAGATATCATAGACATAAACTCAATTAAAAGGCTAGTTTTTACTTCTATATACATTGGAGTAGTAGTAGTTTTTATATCTTAACTCCTTTATCAATTAGCGAGGAAACTTGTCTCCAGAAACAGGATATATAAGCTCTTAACCACCTTTTAGTTGCCGAGCTTGGACTTTGAATCAAGTTAACCATTAAATCTTGATTGGACAAAACTAATCTAAATATTACACAAGTTTAAAACTTTAGCAATATTATATGTACATATAAAGCAACATCTATAATTTCCTCTCGCAAATCAATGGCCCATAAAACCATGTCGCGCGAGAAATTAATCGCAAGTATTGTGGATTGATTTGCAAGACCCCTGATCCCTTTATTTGGGTTGATAGGATCAAATGCGATATGCTATATTTAACTGTAACAAGATTGCCGTCCAGACGGCGACATCATTAAAACCTTTTAATGAATACGTATCTTATTTATTAGATACCACATTTACAGGTATTATACATGGACATAAACAAATTTATGTGTGCTTAAAATGAAACAGCAGTGAATACATCTTTTTGTTCTATATTAATAGATTTTATTATTATACAATTATAATTGCGTATAAATTATTTACCAGTGAATTGGGGTTTTTAACAGGATCAGTAAGTAAGTAAGTAGCAGACAATTAACGTCCCACTACTGGGCACAGGCCTGCTTACTCCGAGGAGCGAGGGTTTTTAGAGCATAGACCCACCACGCTGCTCCACTGCGGATTGGCAGGCATAGTACACAAGTGCACTCTCTATTCTTTCAGTCTCATAGTCCGATGTGACGGGAATCCGACACGACCGAAGCACGGGGGTGGATCACACCGCCAACTTCTAGCAAAAAACATTCTACGCTGACGAAGTCGCGGGTTCAGCCACTATATAGATGTGCGTTAAACAAGCAATATTGAACTATCCATAGTAAACATTACGATGAGCGGACCTGTTTACGCCTTGATATCCCCATAGCTAGATTATGATCTAGCACAACTCGGCGCCAGCGTTCATAATTCAATCTGGGAATTCATTTAATGCTCGAGACAGTCCTAAATTTATTGGCCGGTGGCGCCAACTTGGTGACGTGTTAGTCTACAGTACATGCAAATGCAAGAAATAGACGGATTGAGGGGACGCAAACGTTAGATGTAGAATCGATCACTCTTGCGACTCTCGTTGCACTATTTTGTAAAGCTAATTTAGTATACGATTCATTGCTGTTATTTTTGTTGGACAGCTCAATTAACAATACTATAATTAAAATTATATAACTGGCCGCCCTTCGTTGCGGATTAGGTATTACATGTTATACAAATGGCCTGTGTTATTCCTTGAAACGTTAACGTCGAGTGAAAGACATTAGCGAGAACAAAAGTTTTTCTAGCTGTTTTTGAAGTGAAACTTCTATAAGTGCATACCGGTAAAAATTTATGGATGAAATGCGTGATTATCGTCACGAAGATGTGCAGCGTTTTTTATGCTAATTCGTTTGAAGGTTAGGTAGTTTTAAAATTTACAAATAACGTGTGGCATTTTCATTTGCTACTAGTCAATTAAAGTAAATTTACTATTTTTCATAAAATATAAAATATAAGTATTTCAAAAATTCTAAATTTTAAATTCGAAAGCAAAATAATTAATAATTTCTAATATTGACAAAAACGCGTGGCATTTTATTTATCATTTGAGATTTTAATAAATTATTTATATTCATTTTGGACATTTTTAATATTTTAATGACAATTAATTTCATTGAATTCCTAACATATCTTCCCTTTCCGTCCTTCTAAGTCTCGGAAATCTAAAATTTTATATTTGAATAAATATAAACAAGGCTTAAAAATTATTTTGCCTGAGTTTCATTTCTCACTTGTGTACTTTGTAGATAAAGTAAAAGCTGCTATTTTAACATTAAAAATATCTTGTTTCTTATGTTAATACAGTAAGTTGTTGCACATTACGCCACCCAGAAATATAAAATTTGGAGTAGAACATAAAAGAGTTAATACGCTTCTTTGCCCGCAACGCCATATAAAAGTAAAATCCATGAGGGACTTATTTTTAATTGTGATTCTAAAATTATTAAAATTTTATCTATATTTTAAGGTACTTATGTTATATTTTTGACGAGCCGTGAGACTTCGACTTTATGCATTTAAATGTGGGACTTATAGACTATAGACTTAACAACAGAACTGATACTCTTTAGTGATTCTCAGTTTGTGAAAAATACAGCATTTGTCAACATAAATTAAAATAACATCTAGTCTATGTCCTTCGTCGAAACAAATCTGCTGAAATTATAAGAAAATCATTAAAATTATTTGAGTAGTTTCGGAGTCCATTGCAGGTCAAATACTATGACAACATATTTCTACATATATATATTCAGATTATACACATACAAATCAGACAAAGATCCATAAAGTTTTAGTAAAAATTAATATTAAACTTAAAATTAAAACATTCGACAGTCTCGCTGGTGCAGTGGTGCGAGTAATAGCTTTGCTAGCAGAGGTCCCGGGTTCGATTCCCAGTAGGGCGAATTTTAGAAAATTGTATTTTCTAATTTGTCTGAGTCTGGACTGGTGGAAGGCTTCGGTCGCGGCTAGTTACCACCCTACCAGCAAAGACGTACCGCCAAACAAAAAGATTTGTTTTCCGGTACGATGCTNAGCTGCTATTTTAACAGTAAAAATATCTTGTTTCTTATGTTACAGTAAGTTGTTGCACATTACACCACCCAGAAATATAAAATTTGGAGTAGAACATTAAAGAGTTAATACGCTTCTTTGCCTGCAACGCCATATAAAAGTAAAATCCATGATGGACTTATTTTTAATTGTGAGTCTAAAATTAATAAAATTTTATCTATATTTTAAGGTATTTATGTTACATTTTTGACTAGCCGTGAGACTTCGTCTTTATGCAATTAAATGTGGGACTTATATAGACTTAACAACGGATCTGATACTCTTTAGTGATTCTCAGTTTGAGAAAAATAAAGTATTTATTCTACATAAATTAAAAAACATCTAGTCTATGTCCTTTGTCAAAACAAATCTGCTGAAATTATAAGAAAATCATTATAATTATTTGAGTAGTTTCGGAGTCCATTGCAGGTCAAATACTATGACAACATATTTCTACATATATATGTATTCAGATTATACAAATACAGATCAGACAAAGATCCATAAAGTTTTAGTAAAAATTAATATTAAACTTAAAATTAAAACATTTGACAGTGCGAGTAATAGCTTTGCTAGCAGAGGTCCCGGGTTCGATTCCCAGTAGGGCGAATTTTAGAAAATTGTACTTTCTAATTTGTCTGAGTCTGGACTGGTGGAAGGCTTCGGCCGCGACTAGTTACCACCCTACCAGCAAAGACGTACCGCCAAAACAAAGAGATTTGTGTTCCGGTACGACGCTGTGTATAAACCCTAACAGGTATATCGCCTCTCACCAGTTTAGCGTGCTTCCATTTTAGATTGAATCATCACTTACCATCAGGTGAGATCACAGTCAAGCGCTATAGTAGCAATATAATAAAAAAAAATTAAAAATTTATAACTAGTAATACAGATTTCATACAGACTTTTAAGAAAATTCATGACACGGGTCACACTTCCCAATGTCTTCACAATAAAGAACTCAATATAACCTGTACTAAAGTAGTCATATTTAATGAAGAATAATAAATTAGTTATGGGCGATAAAATTATTTGCAGCATTGCGTAATAGTAGTGATCAAAACCACTTAAAACTCTAGTCTTGTCATCGAATCTCAAGGATACTTTCAAAAGTTTAAATTTACGTTAAAATGACGTTAATGAGTGAAGCCGCTAGGTGAGGCGCCTTGACATGAGCAGATTTTCTCTATATGCCTCTGTCATGTGTGCGTAGACACGTATAAATATTCAACGCACACTCGCACAGTATGCGGCGCCTCGTATTGCTCTGTCGAGTCAAAGGTGCCCGACGTCGCCGGCATCTCAAATAAAATAGTAGGTAAATAAGTGTCCACTAAGAGAAATGTTTAATGCAAGCGTATAATAATACTTATTATTTATTCATTAATACAAGTACGTACGATGTCGTGATGGCTTAATGGGTAAACGCGTGGATTCTTGTTTAGAGAGCCGCGGGTCCGAATCCTAAGTAGGCTTTAGTCAGTTCATTATTGGAATTTTCGGTAAAGGAAAACATCATGGGTAAACCTACATAAGTAAGTAGCAGCTCATTGACGTACCACTGCTGGACACAGGCCTCCTCCCTCGTATGAGAGTGGGGTTTTAGAGCTTAGATCCACCATGCTAATCCTATGCGGATTGGCAGGTATAGTACACAAGTGTACTCTCTATTCCCTCAGTCCGATGTGACGGGAGTCCGACACGACGGCTTAACGTGCTCTCCGAGGCACTGAGGTGGATCACACCGCCAACTTCCCAACTTCTGGCAAATATTGAGAAAATCTTAATAGAAAACTCAATATCGATTTTTGAATTGGCCCGGCCCGTGACTCGAACCCAGGACCTCGTGTCTGTAGCCGAACATGCTAACCACCAGACCAGTGAGGAACCTTCATACTTGATGTGCAAACTGTTAAAATGGTTTATTTCGCTTATTTTCCTATAAACATGTCCTATTACAAAAAGCATATTATAATGTTGAAGATTATTTAAGTGACAAAGATGTTTGGACTTGATTCCAGGTGCACATTAAAGCTAAACAAGCAACTTTCCGAAGCGGTGGTAGATTTATCATTAACGAACAAACTACTGACGATTCAAAGGTGCTTTTTGAGCCTACTTTAATAAAGAATATTTTAATTTATACCAGGAGCAATTCTGGGATATGATAAGCTTACCAACCCTCAGTAAAATAGCATAATTTATTTTCTAGGTAAGAAGATGTTTCAAGCATAAACCCAGAATATCCCCTAGAAATGTTTTTGGAATACGCAGCAATTTACCTCTTATGGTTTCTACTCAAATTCGTACTGGTATATTTTGACAGCATGTCTTTGCTGATAGTAATTAACCAAGACCGAAGCTTCTCTTTAGTCCAGACTCAGACACGTTATAAAATGTATTCAATGCTAAATGGCTAGCATTTGAAGCCGCGGGTCTGCTCATTGAATCGTCTCGGCTCACCCTTTCAACCATTATCTCGGCAGCGCGACATATTTGTGCAATGTGATCAAAGTGGCTGATAAAAGCACTTGAGCGAGAAGCTGGTGTCAATACGGAGCTGCTCCAACATAAACTTATTCGTCTTCTTCGCAATCTATCATGACATGTACCCGTAAATAAATTGTAAATTTTATTTATATATTTTTTATTAAACTGGATACCTGGCTGCCTTTATACCTGCAATCGTGACGCGATGAATTTTCCAATCGCGTGATGTAACCCAGGCGCCACTTTGACGAGAGCGTTCACAAGCGACACCATGAATAGACCGCGTATTACACTTACTATCAATAATTCATAATACGACGACGTAATAAAAACTGTAACATGATTTATCTAGCACTGGGAAAGGTTCTCCATTTCAGCACAATCTCCAATCAATCGACTCTCAGCCTGTTCGGCGACTTCTCATCTGTCGTCCTTTACGATACCTCCGCTATCTCTGACTTCCATTTGACATTTTGCATTAAAATTTACACGAACCGACAATGTCACGACACATAACGGACCCTCGTAAAATCATAGAGGCAAGACACGAACAGTGAAGACAGAAATCAATAAGGTATTTAACGCCTGTTTTGACTTCTTAAAAAGCTATATTGCCATTGGTTTATACTTTATATCGTATATACTCGTTAAACGTTTAAGGTAAAATTTCGACAATCTCGACCCATACTTTGAAATTGTGCTAAAAAAGTTTGTACGTCATAATTGAGGAGTTAAAGGTTATATGTAGTTGATTTTTGTTTTTTATTTAGCTCTGGACTGTTAAAGACTTGAGTCGTGACAAAAAACTCAAATTTTAAAACGGGCGTAAAATTTAACAGCCTCGCTGGCGCAATGGTGCAAGTACTAGCTTTGCTAGTAGAGGTCCTAGGTTCGACTCGCTTGCAGAGCTTAGACTTGCCGTTAAGAAAAAAAAATGCGTTATGACGCTTTGCAAAAATCAAAAAAGAAAGGAAAGGAGATTAGCTCTTACCACGTTAGCGCGCTTTCATCCTAAATTTTATCATAACTCGCCAAAAGTTAAGATTGAAAGCTCTAACCTGTCAGCGACAGACGTAGATAATTTTACGTAAAGATGGTATATGAAAACATTGATAAAAAAGTGCATATTTTTATGAATTGAATTATATGCTGCCACTGTGTTTCTTCGAGAAACGATAGATGCGTCACAAGCTTAGGACGATTGCGCCTCTCTATCGCTTGTTCAGCGCTCTCGCTTGCACGCTAGGCGAAGGCGGAACGTGACAAAGAGTCCTGCTTTTTCGTGCTTGCAGTAGGCAACCATCCATTTATAGGGCGTTTTCACGTCAAAAAGCAAAAAACATTGCATCTTGAATTAAGTTTTGTATATCCATAAGTATATTTCCCTCTTGTTGGTTTTCTCTATAAATAATATAACAAAATGCGTACAAAAATAATATATTTTTACGCTAAAGACAAGGCCAAGGTTGTCTGTAATTATGAGAAATTACTTCATCGCGATGCCTTGACCTCCGTCGTTACGCCGCGGAATGAAATTTCAGAGACGTTACTATTCTGAACAAATGAGTGTGCAATAAGACGTCACGCGGACTTGAAAATACTGTGGTCGCGTCTTATTTTCACTGAAATTACACGTGTTATGATCTTTAATAAAAATAATGATTTTAATACATATTGCATCGTGAAAATTACTGAAATTGGTCAAATTTCTAGCGATATATACTTTTTCTATGTTACATGTTTCTGTAGATATTTTTTATTGTTGCGTATAGATTTCTTACATAACTGCCATGTCATTTGATGATATGTGATGATACAATGTAAGATGGTACCGCTGGAATGGTTATTTAGTTATCGTATAAGATTATTATCCCAGGACCTCTCTCAAAGAAGCAAGTACTGAGAACCATGCTACTGTAACTGTCAGAAGATATGTTGTAGGCAATCAGAATCATAATATTTGTTATTTTTGCCCGTTAGTAACAAATCTACTGATTCGAAAAGTTGATTCTACACATCTTTACAATTTGCAACTTGAAACAAGTCCAAAAATGTTTTAACCTGAAATTGTATGTAAAAACTAGATTGTAATAATCATAAAAAAGATACCTACTTTAGTTTGTAGTGAATTCTGTTCAGAACAAGGCGCATAAATACCCTCAATATCAGTTTTAAATTTATGTGTTCGCTAATATCAACATCGGTCATATATTGGAAATGATATCTACGGAAAAAATATCGTATTTAACTATTCAAAGGATCATATAAATAAGGGATTGATTTGATTAAATATGTCCTTACAATAACCCCAAAACCATATATGTTTATAAGAAACGAATGCGAATTTCTTCTATAAGCTTCTTACAGTGAATAATGTTACCGAGTCAAAGAGTTCGTACTAGAAATAAACTTCAGCTGAGCAGGTTGATGATATGTTTGTTTATTTTTGAACAATGTTATTTATGTGTTGACGTGTAGTAAAAATATATTCAACAATATTTATAAATGCTTACGTAAAACAATCAATTAAACATCATCGATGCGAACACTCGACCTATTTAACTGTTAACCTACATGCGGTTCAAATAAACTCAAGATAACATTCATGTTATTATTTACAATTTATTAATCACATGGTATCTTTTACTGAAAAATCTGTGCGGAGTACGTTGGCTTAATGTATCGTATTTGTATAACGCAAAAGGATTTCATTTAAGAAGTCCTTGACACGATTCCCGGGTGGGTTAATTTGTCTGGGTCTGTAATGGTGGGAGGTTTCGGCCGTGTCTAGTTACCACCCTACCACCAAATAAGTGCCGCCGCCGAGCTACGAATATTTGCAGTCTGGTACGTATTTCTACAATGTAGGAATAGAGGTAAATTACATCTTATGATTAGAGGTTAACGTGCTTCCATCTTAAACTTAGAAAACTTTCAATCTTTAATAACAGCATGTTATTCGTTCGCTCAAGTTCAATTTTGAAGTGAGGCTTCTTTAGGCGCTTAAGTAACATTTTTTCGGATAAAACGCGTGTTTAGTCACGAAGTTGTGCAAGCGTTTTATATGCTAATTCGTTTAAGGTTAGGTAGTTTTAATAATTACAAATAACATGTGGCATTTTAATTTTTCAGTCATCATTTAATAATTTATTATAGTATTTTTAATAAAATATAAAATAAAACTATTTCATAAATTCTCTTTTCTTTATTTTAATATTCAAAAACCAATTTTTAATTTTTAATATTGACAAACAACTTGTATTAATTTGTTACACTTATAATATTTTAATGAAAAATAAATTTCTAACATATCTTCCTTTTTCCACCTCTAAGTCACAGAAATCTAAAGTTTCAGAATTGTATAAATATAAACAAGACTTAAAAGTTAATATGCCAAAGAAGTTTCACTTCTAACTTAACATGTGAACCTTGTACCCGCATGCACTTTTAATTTTTTGTTTACGTGTGTTGGAAGAAAAATTATTTGAATACAGTGTTTGGAGATACTAATTGACAAATTAAATTTAATTTACGAAAATATGTACAGTGCCATTGAAACTTCACATAAAAAGGTTTAAAAGTATTTATTATACGTAGCTATTTCACTTGGTCTGCACCATTACTTTTTTTATGCAATATATTTGAAACCGTCTACCTGACTACTCTTATATAATCATTAAATTCTCACGCATGATCAAATACTATTTTTATATAAAACTTGGATTTATCTTTAAACTCATCCCTACACTTACTCGTATATGTAACGTACAAAAGTTTTTGAATCAACTTTTCCTTATTGTTTATGCGAAATTTAAATACAGAAATGGTTTGAGATATTTTAAAGTTCAACCTTATACTATCTAACATATGAAAATATAAGTACTTCTTTATTTATTTACGCATATTTCTTTTATACGTATTTATGTGACTGAACTCCAAAAATGGCTGGACTGACTTTTATGGTATGATAAATTTGTGTTTTCCTCATATTTCCAGGAGATCGAACACTACGAGGGGAAAAGTAACAACTAGTAAATTTATATCTAAAGTGTAAAATACGACGTGTCTATTGTACCTTTATAAATATATTATTTGAATAAGGTATAATACCTATTATATTTTTCTAAGTACACCAGTGTAAGTAGATATAAAATACTTTAATCGTCACCTTTAAACATAACAATCATCAAAATCGTCATTACGAGGATAGTCTAAAATCCATAGGTATTTAAAGTGCGGTACAAAGTTTAATTGGCAAATAGAATGATGAAACAAATGTAGTAATATCATCAACAGTACATCATTAATGTGTGTGTGTTTATTATTTCTATACGATGTCTGCTTTGCTATGTTTATATATTATGAAAAATATAAAATAATTATGAATATCTAAATCTAAATAATCTTTATTTAAGTAAACTTAAAAAGCTCTTATGAATCGCCAAGTTGCTAATGAATCTGCCAGTGACTCAGAAGAGTACTTCTTCCGAGAAGGTACCAGTAATCACTCTTTCAACCACAGTTTTTACATTGATTTTTGCTGTTTGCTTTACGCTGGCGATCACTGACTATTGACGACGAGGCTGTTAGGTTTAATTACCATTTCCAATTACTATATTAAATGAAAAAAAAATCAATTCAAATAATGTCATGATAGGCCAAGTTACATCTGATTTTAGAGGAATAACGCAGGTGTTGTATTGAAATGATACTGATAATGGTCAAGTGAGGTGTTCACAGTCGGTTCCGCGCTAATTTATAGGTTATATTCGCATTGATTGTGGCAAAGAATGTTTATGGCACAAGGTGTGGTCACATTGTTGTCGAGAGGCACGCCATACGCAGTGTGTCACTCAATCTTGCCCAGTTATAACTAAAGCTAACGTAGTTCAATCCCGTCAATGCCTGCTTCATGGGTCTAGTGGTTAGCATGTTCGACTACAGATATGAGGTCTTGAGTTCGAGCCCAGGGTCCGACCGAAATCGATAGTGAGTTTTCTATTAAGACTTTCTCAATATTTGTCCGTAGTTGGTCTTTGGTCCTGCACCTGATCTCTCTCCGGTCGTGTCGGAATCCCGTCACATCGGACTATGAGAGTGAAGGAATAGAGAGTACACTTGCGGACTATGCCTGCCAATCCGCAGTGGAGCAGCATGATGGGTCTATGCTCTAAAAATCCTGTCTCATGTGAGTGAGGACGCCTATGCCCAGCAGTGGGACGTTAATGGGCTGCTACTTACTTATTCCCTTCAATTTAAAAATAATATTATTATAAGGCATTTAAAATTACTATAATATTAGAAATCAGGAATCGATTTGCTGATATAGCATATGTTGCATATCTTTATATAAATTAATCATTCACACAGCCAAAAACTAGATATTAGCTAAAAAGTGTGTCGCTTCAGCTTATGTCATAATAACAGGGACGCTTGATGAAAAATTTTGACTGTTCTAGTATCTGGGTCCTCAACTAAAACTGAATTGTGTGACTGTTTTATTAGATTTTCTTGTCGGTGGGAAAATTCATTTAAGAATACCAACCGCTAAGGTAAAGTACCACCAGTAGTGAACCAATAAAATCCAGCGGAATCCTCTTTGTTTTATAATGGGACATCCGCACATTCCTATCTGATCTCCCGGATGAGTCCGAGAGTCAACGATAGCATTTTCTCTTTCCCTCGTACTTGAGCTTCTTTCTGGGAAACGACCGTCTCGTAAAACAAGACCACTCTCTCCCTGCATTTATCACTAGAGAGCATCGCACTGACATCACTCACATAAGAGAGGTGCATGCAGATCAGCACCAGCAGTAGGTGACGCTAAGAATCCCAGGCTGTCCCAAAACCTGGCGCGCTAAATAAATAGCAGCCTTACCAGCAAATTAACCTAGAGTAGGTAGGAATTGGCTTTAATTCTTTTTATTATTGTGTGTATATACTCTCTTCAATACATGTTAAAACGATAATAACACTGCCACATACTTATACCCGCATTGCTTTCGGAATAAGTGAATGCAGCGAGCGTTGGCTCCGATTCAATGTTCATACTGCTTTCCATAAAATATAATTTCATCTCGACATTCTCTTGATGTGCCGATGTTAATGTTTCCGTGCGATCTATATTCATTCTTACCACGAATTGCATGACTTCACGTAATGTTTTGTGAGAAATAGGTCGTTTTTCGCATATGAAACGAAAAAAATTGGCATCCGCCCACCCGAATGCATGCCAAGTTTACACAATGTCAGACCTGCGAATTTCACCTCTTACTGTAACATTTAGATATCAAATACTTAGTTTAATTAAAAATTGTGCAATGGAATAAACAAAATTTGAAATATATAGTCGTAAAGAAAAAGCAAATGTAAAGAAAACAGGCTTTTTGTGCTGACAAATCAGCCCACAACAAAGAACTCGTCTGAAGTTAAGTGATGAAACAATTGAAGTTGGCAGCGCGCTGACCTGCTAAGAGGTAATTCAATTCATATGTTTTCTATATATTACGGTACCAGAACGCATATATTTTTTTTGCGTGGTAGTACGTGTTTTCCTGTAGAGTTGAAACTAGTAATGGCCCAAGCTTCTCAACAGACCAGACTAAGGCTATTACAATTTTTTAAGTTTGCTCCGTCCGAAACTGAACCCAAATCCTTTGCTAGCAGCACGAAAACTGCCACCTTTGCGACATAAGCCCATTAACGTCCCACTGCTGGGCACAGCCGCCCTCACTCGTAAGAGTTAGGGAGTATTGGAGCATAGACCCAGCACGCTGCTTAACTGCGCATTGGCAGGCATAGTACACAAGTGTACTCTCTATTCCTTCACTCTCATAGTCCGATGTGACGGGAATCCGACATGGCCAGAGAGCGATCAGGCGCTGGACCGACGGCTTAATATGCTCTCCGAGCTATGGGGATGGAGCACACAGCCAACTTTCAAACTTCAGGCAAATATTGTGAAAATCTTAACAAAAAACTCCATGTCCATTTTTTATTTAGTCCGATCCGGGACTCGTACCCAGGACCTCATAACTGTGGCCGAACGACTAAGTAAGGTAAGTTTTATTTGGTTGCCTCGAGGCTGGAAGAGATCGCTATTTCATTTCATAGTTTTTTATTAAGATTTACTCAATATTTACCCGATGTTGGGAAGTTGGCGGCGAGTTCCACCCCGTGGCTCAGAGAGCACGTTAAGCCGTCAGTCCTGCATCTAATCTCTCTTCGGTCGTATCGGATTGTCATCACCTCGGACTATGAGAGTGAAGGAATAGAGAGTGCACTTGTTTATTAAGCCTGCCGTGGTGGGTCTATGCTCTAATTTCCCTATCTCGTATGAATGAAGAGGCCTATCCCAGCAATGGGACATTATTGGGCTGCTACTTTCTTTTACTTACACATAATTAACTAATATTAGAAGATTGTGCCTTGTTAGAGAAAAAATATTGTTACGTTGTGCAAAAATATTGTTAGTGTTATAAATGAAAAAATAAGGAAATTTTCAGTTTGATTTTTAAAATACTTTAGTTACATAGTATCAGGTCGGTTCATTAACACCGAGTTCTCCATGTAGGGTTGTCAGGTACGAGGCATTGTACCGCTCGCGGTATTTCAGCGGCGTCCTATTCGAAGCCGTTTACGGAGTAGCATTTAACCAAAAAAGTAGAACAACAAACCGCAGCCGTGCTGTTTACAAGACGTGCAACACTTTAGCGGCATTGTCCTGCGGTGAAATGTAAGCGATTTGCATTTTACGCCTACAAGCTCACAACAGCCCCGTATGCATCATGTTGACGCCCGAAGCTCATGTATAATAATGTAACTGAAATACAATTATTCACTTACTTATCATAAGATTTGTTAAATTTTTTTGAAGTGAAACATCTTTAGGCGCATGAGGATAATTTTTTTATGAATGAAACGCGTGATTAGCGCCACGAAAATGTGCAGCGTTTTTTATGTTTATTCGTTTGAAGCGTAGGTCATATGACGGCCTCTCTGGCGCAATGGTGCGAGTGCTCGTCTTGCTAGCAGAGGCTTCGGGTTTAATCCTCGGTAGGCCGAATTTAGAAAATTGTATTTTCTACTTTGTCTGAGTCTGGTCTGGTGGGAGGCTATGGCTGTGGCTAGTTACCACCCTACCAGTAAAGACGTACCGCCTAAACTAAGAGATTTGTGTTGTGATGTTGTGTTACGATGCTGTGTCGAAATCGAAAAAGGTATATCGACTCTTACCCATCCTTCCATCTGAGACTGTAACATCACTTACCATCAGGTGAGATCAGTCAGGTGCTAAACTGTCACCAATAAAAAAAAATAAAAAATGTAATTTTAATATTTACAAATACCATGTGGCATTTTACTTTGCTACTCATTTAGTAATTTAATATACTATTTTTCATATAATTAAAAAAAATATGTATTTTATACATTCTCGTTTCAAAATTTTAAATTCAATAACAGAATTTTATTAATAATTTCTAAAATCTTCAAAAAACACGTGGCATTTTTATTTACAATTCGTCATTTGAGATGTCAATTAATTATTTGTATTAATTCTCGACACTTTTAATATATTAATGACGATTAAATTTCTGACATATCTTCCTTTTTCACTCCCTATAAGTCTCGGAAATCTAAAGTTTTACTTCACTTCTGACATGTGTATTTTGTACGCACGCTCTTTTAATTTTCTTTAACGGTCTGACTCTATCACTGTGACTCTATCAAACAAATTATAATATTATTTATTCAAATAGGCTCTGTTAGCTCTTTTACGTTTGTTTTCTATATAGAGGCTTGTCAAAATCGCATTTCCTCGAAGTGACCTTTCAAATGAACCACATCAATTCATAATATTATTTTGATCTTATTTCGTTATGTAAAAGTCGAACTGATAACCGATTTACCGATATTACCACTTTCTGAGAAAAGCCTACAATATACTCATTTACGCATACTCTTTTATCAACAATGCACTCTCTTCCAAGCTTTTTTATCGTCTAATTAATCTAGAAAATTAAATTACAATTTTTCAGACATTAATTCGATCTTCTCTTTATAAAGTCCTTAAATTTATTCATTGACCTTCTCTAAAATGTCTCCTAGGAACTCCTTTATTGTTCGTTTCTATAGCTAAAGTTATCTATAGAATTGTTAGTTAATTGTTAATTTTATGAAGAGTTTATATATTATATTAAATTAATTACCCGAACAAACTAATGGCACAAACAAGGACGGAACTAGAGTATCATGCTTAAATGGCGATAGTATAAAATTCTCTAGTTATGTTGTCAATATTGCCCTATTTTTAGAAATCACTTTGTAATCTATAGTTATATTGTTTTAGGCTTAAGAAGGCTAAGCTAATAAGCGCATCAATAATGTCATTTCTACGTATGAAGTTCATTGACACTTATATTCGTTGGTATTAAATTCCCAACACGCGTTATCTATATCCAAATAAAAACAATGATTGATTCATATTTATCAATGACAGCTACTGTTTCATTGTTTACATAATTCACTTCCTTGTAGGTACATTGAAAAGCGACCTTATGACTTCTATATAAGATTGTTTACATATCATGTTGGTTTCCCTTTCAATCACCTGTTAAATGAACAAATTTCTCCCCGACATGACTTATTTACATCAAGATTGATCTTAATAACTCAAGTATTCTTTCATATTTGAGTTATTATTCATGCCATCTGAAGAAATAGCTCAAAATATGTTTTCTAAACAATTTTTGGAGAGGATTATGCATTCAAGCAGTATTAAAAATATTGGCCATGGTTGATGTTCATTATGAGCTTGGCAAAACGCTATAGAAACTTCTCCAGAAGTAAAAATATACGCTCCTATATAACAGCTATTACAATTAATGGAAAAATTAAAAATTCATCGCAATAGTACATTTTGCGGTGTTTAATAAAGCATACTATCTATCTATCTACTTACTCAGGCAATGAAATTTAATAAAATATGTTTATTTATAACATTTCTTAGAAAATTTTGATGCTTTCTCACATTTTCCCTGTCCATGTTGCTTCAACAACCATAATCATAATTTGATTTGATATGATTAAATGGAGTCTTTGTAATACGATTTGTTTTATATGCACGTAAATCTACACACGTTACATGATATCACAAAAAAAACATGAATTATTTTGATAAATACTTNGTCGGTCCTGCGCCTGATCTCTTTCCATGAGACTATGAGAGTGAAGAAATAGAGAGTGCACTTATGTACAATGCCTGCCATTCTGTAGTGGAGCAGAGTGGTGGGTCTATGCTCTAAAACCCTCGTTCCTTGGAGTGAGGAGGCCTGTGCTCAGCAGTGGGACGTTAATGGGCTGCTACTTACATTTTTTACTTTTATGTCATTCTATGCGAGTTAGAAATTCCAAATTTTTATGCAAATAGTATTCTATACAAGTCGTTATTTATTTCCTATCACAATGAAATAAAACACACGTTCCTGACTTAAATACTTTATTTACTACAATGTTGCAGCAACTCATGAATTTGTATTTGCTGTTTTAACTAAGCAAATCGTGAATTGTTGACAAGATGTTGTTTTGGTAACTTGAGAATCAGCCAGATTCTTGTAGGTCGTGAAATTTATTCAAGAATTTAAATGTAATGTAAATTTTATTGACAATATCTTCATCGTTTAAAGGTCTAAATTATATTTCTATTTCAGTCTCTATAAAGCTTATACAACACAGAAAAAAGAACATTCTTCAGGATAGATGCTTTATGGAATACCGTAAAACGTACGATTGCGTTCCAGTTATAATTTTTCCATGAATTGTAAGAGCTACTACATTTATTATTTTCTCTGTTTACTTTGACAGTCTCCCTAACCGCGAGGGTTGTCTGGAAGATATCACTATTTAGTTATAAGACCGCCCAATCGCAGACTAAATCTATTTAATGTTAAGTTATTGCATTTTACTTTTATCCTGTTTCTATCTATTTAAAATGTTACAAAAGAGGAAAATGTCTATGAAAACTTTTTTTCAATAATCGCAATATCATATAATATGTTAATCTCTCCGTAACGTTTGTTAAAGTATTTTTACAGTGACATATTTATCTAGACTTTTATTTATATTTTTTACAGTAATAGTATATCCTCAAATTATGTTTACTTGGCATAGATTTAGAAGACAACATAAGCGAGAACTACGTTATATGTAATGAAACTTTTTAGTGACGTTTTATCTTCCTAATTAATTAATTTACGAGGAATACAAATTAACTAAAACATTTAAGAAACATGAAATCATAAAGTACAATTTAATGTATTAAAGTTAAATTTTCGTAGTTATTAACATATAAGTCGTGATCACGATCTGTAACTGGGTCGAAATATCGACAAAATATATACAATCAGCATCGTGGTATGTACCGTATAATACAGTTTAAATAAAGTGTTAATTAATTTACATTGAGTTTTAATATAAATATAATAAACTTATGGGTAGAGCTTTAGAAGATCATAGAAGAGAAATTGAAAACATTTCCAAGCATAAATCTTACCGAGTTTTAAATGCTCTCGTAAAATTAAAAAAAAGTTAAAAATGCGTGCGTTATACGCACGTCAAAACTAAAACTTCTTTAGAAAACGAATTTTTAAGTCTTGTTTATCTTTATACAAATCTAAAACTTTAGATTTCAGAAACGTAGAGAGACGGAAAAAGAAAGATATGTTAGAAATTTAATGAATTTAATTGTGAGTAAAATATTAAAAGTGTCGAAAATTAATACAAATAATTTATTGAAATCACAAATCACGAATTTTAAATAAAGTTGCCAAATGTTTTTTGTCAATATTAGAAAGAAGTGAAACTTCTTTGGCAAATCAATTTTTACATACATACTCGTACATACATAGAATCACGCCTCATTCCTATAGGGGTAAGCAAAGACAACGTCCTTCCACTTGCCACGATCCTTGCATTTCTCCTTCGCTTCTTTCATGCTCATTAAACCTTTCATACAAGTTCTTCGGTTTAGAGTACTCTTGACTTGGCCTTTATTAAACTGTCCTGGCTTTGATCCAGGAGCGTTCGTCTTGGTCTTCCCCTTCCAACTTTCGCATTCACTCTTGACTTAAATCCTTTTTGTCAGTCTCCTTTTATTCATTCTCACTACGTGCCCAAACCATCTAAGCATACCTTTCTCAATTTTAGTTACTAGATCTTCTTTTATTCCACAACGTTCTCTATCACACTATTTCTAACCAATTTTTAAGTCTTGTTTATATTTATACAAATCTAAAAATTTTAATTTCCAAGATTAAGAGGTAAGGAAAAAGAAAGATAAGTTAGGAATTTAATTATCATTAAAATGTTAGAAGTGTCGAAAATTAATACAAATAATTTATTGAAATTTCAAGTGACGAAAGGAATTATTGATTAAATTTTATTTATGAATTTAAAATTTAGAAAAGAAATATTTTATATTTTATTATTAAATGACGACTGGCAAATTAAAATACCATATGTTATTTGTAAATATTAAAGCTACTTAACCTTCAAACGAATTAGCATAAGAAACGCTGCACATCTTCGTGACGCTAATCACGCGTTTCGTCCGTAAAAAATTTACCCTCATGCGCCTAAAGACATTAATCAATAGTAAAAATCAATAGCTTATTACACAATTACAGTTTTAAAATGAAGAAAAAAGATCGACCGAAATGCAAGCCACGCGATACAAATAGGAATCAATTGCCTCTCACATAATATATGAAATGGTGTGAACGAGGGCTATTGGCGAGCGACATATCAAATTACGTTCACTCCACCTGAAAGTTAGATGAGTAACCTAATGAAGCAAGCTAATTTTATATTTATGTCTCTGAAAATAAAGTTCAATTTTCATAGACAATTATATGATTTGCTACGTTTTTCCAACGATTGACTTGATCGTACTGCGAGGACGCGCCGTCAGATCAAAGGCTATTCGTTCTGAATACACAAGTCCACTTTGAGTATATCTAGAATTACCAATGCGTTTGTAAATTCGAGCATCGTATAAATTATGCCCGTGCATACAATACGTAGATACAATTAAGGGAAAGTACATACACATATAAATGCTTTATTGGTCTAGTGGTTAGCTTGTTCGACTACAGACATTAGGTTCTGGGTTTAAGTCCCAGGTCGAGCCAAAAATGAATATTGAGTTTTCTATTTAGATTTTCTCAATATTTGCCCGAAGTTAGGAAGTAGACGGTGTGATCCACCCACTTGCCTCGGAGGGCACGTTAAGCCGTCGGTCCTGCGCCTGATCTCTCACCGGTCGTGTCGGATTCCCGTCACATCGGACTATGAGAGTGAAGGAATAGAAAGTGCACGTGTGCACTATGCCGATGCCGTATTGGCAATCCGCATTAGAGCAGCGTGGTAGGTCTATGCTCTAAAACCCTCTCTCATGCGAGTGAGGAGGCCTGTCCCAGCAGTGGGACGTTAATGCTGCTACATATCTTTTTTTACATACACATATAAGCCGTGATAGTGGTGCAACTTCTTAGGCGTAAGAGGGTAAAATTTTTACGGATGAAACGCGTGATTAGCGTCACGTTGACGTGCAGCCTTTTTTATGCTAATTCGTTTAAAGGTTAAGCAGTTTTAAATATAACATGTGGTATTTTAATTTACCACTCGTCATTTAATAATAGAATATAAATATTTCATAAATTCTCTTTTCTAAATTATAAATTCAAAAACAAAATTTAATTCATAATGTCTAATAATGACAAAAAACACGAGGCATTTTTATTTACAATTTTTCATTTGAGATATCAATAAATTATTTGTATTCATTTTCGACATTTTTAATATTTTAATGATGTTCCTAACTTATCTTATATTTACCCTCCACCATCAAGTCTTGGAAATTTAAAGTTTTAGATTTATATAAATATAAAAAAGACTTAAAAATTTCTTTGCCAAAGGAGTTTCACTTCCGGAATGTGTACTTTGTACGCACGCACTTTTAATTTTTTCTTTATGAAAATAAACTTACATACTTCATTGTTCTTTTCAACTCATTATTGTGCTTCACAGTGGAATATCGTGGTAAGTATAATGTTCTCTAAAACATTCTCCTACCAGCACACTTGTGTACTATGCCTGCCATTCCGTAGTGGAGCAGCGCGGTGGGTCTATGCTGTAAAAACCCTCTCTCGTGCGAGTGAGGAGGTCTATGCCCAGCAGTGGGACTTTGTTCGTCTGCTACTTAAAATACGTCTTCTCAACATTACATGTTGCTTTCAGCTTCCAGTAATCAAGAATAATACTTTAGTCCTGCAAGAAGATGAAGGTCAGCTTCAGAAATCGTGTCAGAACCGACGCTATAAAACTCATCGTTGATGTCATACCGTAAATTAATTATATATTATTAAACATAGTTCGCTATTTATGACATTTATCATTTTATTATTATTGCATTTTCTACGAATGTTGACTCAGTGTATCTTTAAACTTAACTATAAAATTGTGACAAGATCAAGAAATGAATATTTCAATAAAACTTGCTTTAATGGATCATTATCGTGTGTTTTACTACATTACAGTTATTTACGCTAACAAAAGCGAATAGCCGTGACATTGTATTCACAATTACAAGCAACGAGTAAATAAAATACAATTTTTTCAGCAGTTGTAAGCTAGATTTTCTCTGAACGACTCTGGTAAATTACTTTCTTTAAAAAAATAGGGATCCCTAAGAAAAATTCATTAATGTAACCCAAGGTGTGAAACAAAAAATCTGTTATCACGTGCGCAGCAAACACTATTAAAGATAGAACAAAAGGATGTTCTACAATATTATAGAACGTATTAATATTAATAAAAAGTCCGTGATACCATATGTCCAATTTCTGTAGTTATGCCAATATAACTACTTTTTTACATTTTAAAAGTTAATAAAAGTGCCGACAATAATCAAACCATATTACTCATACCTCTGTATTCACCCTTAACTATTAAAGGATATTTAATCAAAAGATAATAAAACGAATTTAAAAATAACAATTTAAGAACTCTGACTCGTAGACTTTTCACTGCCACGAGATCGGTATCTTTATGAGTAAAACCGCAGGGCATTGCTAGTAGTTAAATACAATTTACATTTAATGCAATCGACGGCTCCTATAATATAATGAATCTAGTATAAAATGCTAATTATGTAAGACAATGTTTTAAAGCTTTCATAGGTTTTAGGCGTTATGTTTTAGTAATTAAATAAAGTAATATGACTTAAAAAAGCTATGACTTAGTTTGATAAACAGGGTGATATAATCATCAGAACTACACAACCATAGAAATATTTATTTATTTATTTAATCACTATCATCACAGGTAATCCTAATACAATAGTGAAAAACTTATTCTATCTTATTATCTAAAGATTTATCCTATTATTAATCCGATAGCATATAATATTTAAAGCTGCCTTTGTGAGATCACTCAGAGAACAATGAAAAATATCTAAATGATAAGTAGATTGCTTAGCTATTATTGTAAAGAACATCGAAATACTTATTTACTAACTAACTAAACTAAGTAACAGCCCTTTAACGTCCCACTGCTGGGCACAGGCCTCCTCACTCCGAGGAGCGAGGGTTTTTAGAGCATAGACCCACCACGCTGCTCCAATGCGTATTGGCAGGCATAGTGCACAAGTGCACTCTCTATTCCTTCACTCTCATAGTGCGATGTGACGGGAATCCAACACGATCGGAGAGAGGTCAGGCTCAGGACCGACGGCTTAACGTGCTCTCCGATAATCCGATAATCTTAATAGAAAACTCAATATTGATTTTTGACTTAGCCTGACCCGGGACTTGAACCCAGGACCTCATGCCTGTAGTCGAACATGCTAACCTCTAGACCAATGAGGCAGTTTGCGTAAACCTACTTATTTACGCACTAATTCAAATATCCGCAAAGCGTAAACAATATCCGATATACAGTGCGAAACACAACTTAAGTTTTTACGCTTTATTTTAAGTGTTAAGTTATAAGGCTTCAACTTAAAACGATAATATTTTATGATTTCTCGTAAAAAAGTTAAAAGATCTGAAAGCTTTTTTATGAGGTGACAATAATGGACAAGTTTTTTTGCTAAGGCGTTCAATTATGTGCCAGTATTAATTTACTGGTCTTAAAGAGTGTGAAATTCGTATACTTAATTTAAGTAAGTGTAAATTTAAAAGTTGTAAAGTATAATATATAAATTTTATAAATTCGTTCTTCAATTTCCTTCACTATTACACTTGGTAAACTTTTAAAATATTCTACTTTGTATATTATGCGAAGTGTTCCCGGTGGCAAGAGCCGAGTAGCATGTTAATTTCTTTTTATTCAAGAAGATAAAGTATTTTAAGGTATTTGTGAAATCCCGGGTTAAATTGCAATTCAATGTAATCACAAAACTCTTTAAAATTTCAATTGAATCCATCAACTCTATTTTGTTTCATTGCAGAAAAATTCACATCGAACTTTTCAATTGATCGCTCATTTTTATTATCCTTTTCTTTGTCAGATATTGTTAGTTTCTGATATTATTTCTAATGTTGGTTATATTAAAAACGACTTCAAATAAACAATTATACTATAGGCTCTTATGATAAAAATGAAATATCTTTATCTAAATTTCTAAACAATAAAATTGATATAACAAGAGAATAAGCCACACTACTCTTCGTGGCGTTATTTAGTATTCCAGCACTTTGTCTTATTATAAAAAAATGTGTTATATGAATCATTCGAAACTCCTCGAGTAAATTCTAAATATAGGGCTCGTAAAACATGTTAGGTACTGTGAAAGCTCCTTATGTCGGTGTATAAACTACCATTGACCTACAACTATACAGGAAACTAAAATGTAAAGACAGGCGTGAAATTTAATTGAGCTTGCACAATTTAGCATATGTCTGCTTTTAAAATGGTTTATTTGGGCAAAAGTGTGTACCTTTCACAAACTTACGACGCTCCCTATTAATATTGAACAGATAAGATTTTGACTTTAGAAGTTACTTCTTTACAGGTTCACTCTCAAAATATGTATTTGCGTTGTACTATACTAATAGTAGTAGTTGAGTGTAATTTCATCAGTTGTCGTGTTAGTTAGAATATATAAGAGAATCTAAACTTATCCACATTTATTGGGAGTTTATTATAATTTATTAACTTCAAGCCATAAGTGCAGTAAGAGCAACACTGAGAGCAGTTCAAAAGATCTAACAAAAACCTAAGAGGAAGAGCTCACAAATTCGACCAAATCATAAGAAAGTTTATTCTACATAGATAGTTTTAGATTATTCTATCTAATAAGAGACTTTATTAATCATTGCCTAAAATAAAAAGGAAATTTCATATTTGAATTTGCAGTAAATAGGGGATCTGTTACAAATTGACAGAATGAGAATTCAAAGAAGCCTTTTCAATTCATTCAAGTAATGATGATTTTAATTTTATAAAGAGTAAAAACTTACGCTTTCACAACATAGCTTATAGTCTGTTAGACCTAAGTTGCAATATTTGGGATTGTAAATACTATTTGAATAAACATGTCCATGAAGTTTCTTTTAAGACTTGCAGATTCACTCACGATAGCTTTGTTAACTGCGAAACACGTATTGTTGTTTTCATTGGAACTTGCTTTTGCTAGCCAACTTTCTTTTCTGGGAACCAAATACATTTTAACACTTTACGGGTTACTTTGTTAAAGTTTACGGCCTCATTCAATCTTCTTCAATCTTCCATGCATAGGTAGACTACAATGCAGGTTCAACGATGTGCCGATACATAAGTAGATTGAAATAAGGATTTTTTTAAATGTTGAAAGCCTCGGAATTAGTAATTGTATTTTCTAAATTCTCTGAGTCTAGAGTAGTGGGCCTTCGTCCATGACTAATTATCGTACTACCAGCAAAGACTTGGCTCCTAGTAAAATACTAGGTTAGCGCGCTTTCGTATTAGAGTGTATCGTAGTGATACCTGTACAAAAACAATTTTACAGGCGAGCCGTTTAAAAATTAAAATACTGAATAAATTTAACAATGATGTAATAATGACATATTGTGGTGGCACAGCGTCATTTTTGTCGTTGGTATGAACTATTCCGAATTCTGATGTGACAATAACAATAATAATGAAAATGTTGCATTCGTCCTTAGCAACTGTATAAGATATACCTTTATTATAAATATTTAAGGTATATTTGAAATTAATCACAATAATTTATCAGTCGTAGAACCCAGATGTGATTAATCACACTCTCGTAATTGGACTGAATCTACAAAGGAAGAATCCATCATGTGAAGGGAATAACCAACGTACAATTTCAAGAGGAAAAAGTCCACGTGGCCTTTAGTCGAGTTCTATTTAACAAAAAATATTATATTATGGTCAAGTAATTAACTGTGCATATCACCTGTTATTAAATAATCTGCTGTATGATAATATATTTTGTTGGTTTCAACACAGCATTGCAATTTCTTTGCGTGGTTGTACGACCTCGCTGGTTTTAATACTTATTAACGTATTAGGGTAGGGTATCAATACTTATTAAAATATTTAAAATACTGTTAATAACAATATTTACGTCAATATCACAAATCTTTCGCAATCGTAAAATGTCAATTGAACGTGTTACTTGCGTTATTGACATTTGACGATTACGTGTTGATAAAGTAATGCTCGTTAAAAATAAAGTGCAAAACATTTAACAAATTTTAAAACATATCCATTCTTTCAGCTGTTTCTTTAAAACTTAAGTAAACTTCATCATGGTTTTTGTACAGTATCGGAGTAGAAACCACATTAAACCTAAGAAACCCAGACAGACCCGATTAAAAAAGACAATTTAATAAATTCACTCTTTCATAAGCTGCTGTACATATCTTTATATATATATATATATATGTATATATATATATATATCTTATGTGCGTGTATGTCCGTGATCTCCCCTAAAACGGCTGGATATTTTTTTAAGCCATGCGTCTTCAGGTTGATTTGAAAATGTTTTAAATTGATAATTAAATCCAATGAGTACCAATAAAGTTCTCACTTACAAAACTAAAATAAACTAAAAGAATGAAATGAATAATATTAATATTAATTTAAATTAAATCATAACAATAAACCTACAATCATAACAATATACCTGCGAGAATGACTCTGACTTGCTTCTTAATTAAAGATAAAATGGAGTTAAATAACTGTTCCGTTATTATAGTATTGCATTAAGGACACTATCTACTAGAGACGAATAATTTATAGAGAAAAAATAATACAGACAAAATGTTCTAAATAGCGAAAGGTCATAGATTAAACAGGCCGCCGAGTCAAGACAGCGATTACAATGCAAACACTAATAACGCTATTGTTTCGCAGTGATGTTTCATTGCGTCTATTCTTCCTGAATAGAACAATATGGTTTGTTGTATTTTTTTTTAATCGGATGTGTTCAAACGTTAAGTATAAAGGTCGGCATTCATGATACGATATAATTTAACAAGAAAATCTTCAAATTTTCCCAAAACTTCATCTTTGGAATTATATCAGACAGAAGTGACGACTTATGTTACATTACTTACTTTTATAAACTAATATGTAAACCTAAAATTTAGGTTAGTATTGTTATTATTTGGCATAATGTATGTTGTTATATATGTCGGAGTCGGATAGTTTGCGGAACGCTGGCGTCATCTATGTATCGGCGCTGGACAGAGTCAGTAAGTCACAAGTCATTAAACTTACGAAATTAACCTGGATGGACCCGCTAGAGTAGCCGGCGGAAACCAGCCCGTATCACTGCGGGCAAAATAGATTACCAGGCATCAAATTGATACCTGAGGAAGATGCCCGCATAAGGAGGCAATGCCTCCTGAAGAACCCAGGATGAGGGTGAATCAAAAAGTTCACAAGCCGGCGGATAGTTCTCGACTGACGGTCCGCAGCAGTGGTCGACTGTTGAAACTGTCGCGTTCCTAGCTAATATTGTAAATATGTTTGTGTAAATTGATATCGAGAACTTTAAGTGATTGGACATTATAATCTGAGTTAATTAATAAAGGGTTTGATTGCACCAACATCACCCACCAACGCCCGCAGTTTTGGGAGTTTTTTTTTATTATAGAACACAGTAATGGCGATGTCAGCGAGGAACCCTATGCCCCTATGCTATGCTTTATTCTCCTCTTTTCTTTATAAGTATATAAGTATACGAATGTTGATGAGCTTGTTAAACACAAAATTTGTTTGAGATAAATCGCTATTTAGTAAGCCCGCCTTTTGTACATTAGTAAGTTTTCCAAGATTATAAACACCTGTTAATAAAAAAAAACTGAAGTATCATCTCAGTCTCAATCTAGTTAAGTGTTTATTGGCAACGGAACAGAGAACATTTAATTCCACTCAATGTCACTACGCCTGCACGTACGAAAAAGCATGACTCATTTTTAGTTTCCCTTCCCTTAGTCGAGAGTATAAGCGAGTACGTGGAACTACCGATAGAGAGGCGCGATCGGTCTAAACGTTAGGCCTGTGATGCGCATGTCTCTTCTTCACTCCATCGGGCAGCACACAACCATCAATTCAATTCATGAAAGTATTAAATTAATCAAAAACTATTAACTATTATAAAACTCACTACACACTTTTGTCACCACAGCGCGGACTTAACTCAGAGAAAGACTGAAGAGTGTTTGAGACAAGATAATGTCACTATATTTTAATGCCTGCCAATCCTCAGTCGAGCAGCGTGGTGGGTCTATGCTCTGACAACCTCCTCTCCTATGAGTGAAAAGGCCTCTGCCCAGCTGTGGGACGTTAATGGGCTGCTACTTACCTTAACTCTAAATGTCAGTATAAAACACAGCTGATATCACAAAAGGAGTAATAATACTATGGAAACGCTTAAGAAAATATGTTTTGAGGTAAAACAATATGGATTTACGATATTAACATGACTTCCTTTAATCAATTAAGCGTTAATGGCGCACGACAGAACAATTTCGCTTTGTTATAATTTTAGTTTGAGGAACCTTTGCTCACGACATATCTGTACTCATTAGGGCTGCCAGGTTAACAATATTTTGAAATCCTTCGCAGATATATTTTCTCTCATTTCTAATTTAAATTCATTTCATTTTGCAAATTTGTTTAAAAAAAAATAAACCTATAATAGCTTTTAAATTATTTATAGATAGGTTTAAATCTGACTCTAAAAAGACAATCTCTAAATCATAATCGTAAAAGTAACCTCTTCTAGAAAATTTCTCGTATTTATACGTAACTAGCTGTTCCCCGCGGAGTCACCTGCGTAATTCCTGATCCCTTGGATATATGGGTAAATGCAAAATCTCCTGGTGAATGAGTAAGTGAGTGTAGATGTTTAAAATTGCCTCTAAGTCTATAACGGTCATAAGTACAAACCATTTTTGTTTGTATATTTGTAGAAAGTACAGTAGAATACAAAGGCGTTTTAAATTGAAGTTCTGAATAAGATTTGTTTGAAACAAGTTTCCGTTTTAACGATAGAACGACCAATTTTGTTCAATAGTTGTTTTTTGAAGTGAATGCGTCTTTAATATCGCATCAATATGGAGGCAATTCAAAAAAGGGAATGATAATAAAATCGGAGGATACAGTTGGGTGCTGTAGCTACATATCTGTCACCTTCATGCCAAATTCAATTACATCACTAGATAGCTAAAGAATCAAAGATTTAATCAGTCTAAGTAAGGACTGCAACACATCATGCGTGGCGGAGGGGGACACCCAGCCGTTTAGAAACTTTCAACCGTTATGAGACGTATTCACGTGCAACAAACGGCGGTGTCCATATCACAGTCACACTCCATTTTTTCTTACGTTTTTGCTGTAAATTAAAATAAGTATTGTTTTTTTTCGTAAATGTCAAACGGTGCACTAAAATAAATGTTTCATTTAACAGCAGAAAAAATTAAGTAGATTATTTCGATGTATTAACAGCCCTGATTGCGCTGTTTCAACTCTCGACACTTACTAGAATACTATAAGTGTAGTTCAGCCTGGAATACGTAATTGAGTTACCCGCTACTTCGTAGAAATATTTATATCCCGGTCAGATATTCCTAGGATGACTTAGATGTTACATATGTATATCTAAAACATCCTGAATAAATAGAAATGTATTAGTAATGTCAATGAATTACTTTAAATGCGTTTGAAAATATTATTTTCGAGCTAAAACTACGATATAATAATATATTTATGAGCGAGTTATTTGTCGGTATTTCTTTACATTATTACAAGTTTAAATACGTATGTAAACGTTAAACTGTCTAGAATATGACATTTTAAAATATGTCGATTAATCATAAGTTTCAATTTAAAATATTCTGTAAACAAAAAATATGAATTTTCTGGTCATCGCATTTAATGACGCGATTAGGTTTTTATTAAACAAATAAGGTATTTCCTTACCAATATTAAAAGTTATGAAGACCTATTCTTGCAATTAAAGAATTTTCTTTCTCTCTCTTTATTCTCTTCTTGTTGACATATGATTTAATTTCTCCATTCAACTTAATACTTAATTGTTTATAAGGTTAGATGTGAGCTAGCTTATTTGAGGCAGGAAGAGAACAAGGAACAAACTACCTTTAAACATTTTTAGCGTAATCATTTACAAATTACAAGAAGTTTTTCTGTCTGTTTATATGTTAGCGTTTGGAACAATGACGCAAATTTTACTTTACAGGTATTGAGAGTAAATGCGTAACAATTTATTTATCTTATAGAATAACGGTGAACTTAGGCTTCTGTAGTGACGATATGCAATTTTAGTCCTTGACCTTGTGTTGTTTTGCACTACATCATTACCTCGGCGCTTTCTATATTTTGAATTTATACCATATACTAGAAAGCTTCCTTCAGATTACTTTAAGTGTAAAAATAAAATATGAAATGATACCAAGACCTTTGCTAACATATATAAGGAGTACTATTTCCTACTAGTAACGGCCATGTTGTGTTCCCACCTTAACATTGATAGTCAACCTTGATCTTGGCATGAACAAAATATCAATCACATTTACAATAATAGAGATCAAACTGCGATTTGTGGATGGGTTATGAATGGTGATCGTTGTGAAGGGGCCATGTGGCGCCCAACTGCTGGCGCCAGTCTGACCATGAACGCGAGATACCAAAGGTTGTAGATCCCTGTCCCTGACCTCTACGTACATTATGCTTTCCTGCTACAACTAAAAGGATACCGTAACAAATACAATTACGTTTTCTTACAAGCCGCCTGATTTAAATACGAAAGAGTACGTCATTAAATTATTAGTGTTGGTCAAACGGATTAAGCAAGTAATATAAGTGAGTCAGTTTGAAATACACCAATTTTCAAGCATCGCATAAACTAATAATATTATGTATAAATTGCTTAAGTTAGTGTAATTATTAGAGACGAAACGAATATTGGGCCTATCCGGCTCAAATATTTTGACAAAACTCGTAAACTTTTCGTCGTCACATTTTATACCAAATTATAGTTTTATACCAAAAATGTGATTTCAAAGACATATTTCTTCGGTATCTAATTTAAGAATTATAGGAAAATTACCACAAACTCATTAAAGTTTTTAATTTTCTATCATTCTTGATGTTGTATAACATCAGCAGGATTTTTTATAAGCTCTTATTTGCAAGCAATTTAATAATTCAATAAAGCGCTCAATAATTCTGTCGTGTAACGAACCGCAATTCGACTAAGGTTGGCCTAATATTCGGTAGTCGGATATTCGGCTATTCGGTTTCAAGGTTTGCCGGGTATTCGGTATCCAGCACAACATATATCCGCTACATCTCTAGTAATTATACTTGTACGTAAATTTATTTATATATATATATATAGACACATATCACTTCTTTTTTGGGGGCGCGCTAAAGCTCATTAGTCTATAATTTTTTGTAACCCCCTTTCCTGACTAATTATATTTTGAGAAATAATTAAAGTAAGCTATTTTCAAATTGTTTAAAACTATTATATCTATGATAATAAAACGTGGAATTATTTAGGCGAGCAACAATATCAAAAGTAACAAATACAATATAATTACGCTAACGCTTTTTTTGATTATTTTTTTTAGTCTTTATAGTCTTTTTCCGATATTTTCTTTAGAAAAAATATATTATAATGTAATAAAATAACACACGAATTTAGGGAGAATAGCTAGAATATTAAATATTCAATTCAGGGGCTGATCATAAAAATTCTAAGCTGTTGTGTCAACAAAAACCATTCGCCACTCAACAAAGATAATATGCGACCAATTTTGACAAGCGTACAAAATAATCTCGGCAATAGATTTTGAAACATGCTTATTAGCATAAATAACAAGTCATAAGTATCAAATAAATTCTAAAACAGAAGTAAACATAAACTATTACAGATTACATAATATAAACTCTCCTATCTCAAGGCGCTTGTTGGGTTCACAGGTCATTTGCAATAGCAAGAGCCATTATTGATTAGAATGCTTATTAATTGTACATTCGTTACTACACTATGAGATACAATTTACAGTTTCAATTACATGCACATTATGTTTTGTACATAAGGTGTCATGCTCACAGACGATATATATCTTGGATAGATTTTAATGACCGAACAATAAACATTAGTTTGTGCTTTCCGACCACACGACAGAAGTGAAAACTTCATAAAGGCGAGGTTAAGAATACGAAACACAATAATTTTTGCTCTACATTCATAAATTAATAAAATGTTCCATATTTATAATGATAATAGTGTATTAAAATATAGCTTTGATGAGTTGACTATAACTATCTCACTTTCTTATTTATTTTTATTTCATTGTACACCACACAAAGTAATTATATGTTAGGAAGAGGACTTAAACTATGTAAATTAATGACGGACAAAAGGTGATCTTATCGATTTAAAGCGATTTCTTCCAGACAACCTTAAGGAAGGAGACTTAGTTAAGAGTTTAAAGGTAGGTGGTGGGAATAATAAATACACTACATACATTCATACGTCTGAAAATAGAATACATACATCATTAATATATACGTCGGAATGCGGTAGCCTGTGGAGCGCTGGCGTCATCGATCTATCGGCGTGGGACAGAGTCAATGGTGACAATCCGGCGAGCGTCTCTCAGCAGTTCTCGAGTGGCGGTCGGCCGGAGCAGACGACTATTGAAACTGTCGCGTTCTTAGCTATTATTGTTAATAAATTTGTGTAAATTGATATCGGGAATATTAAGTGATGAACATTATAATCCGAGTTAATTAATAAAGTATTTGAATGCGCGAACATTACCCACGGACGCCCACAGTATCAGAAATCAAATTATGCATGCTATTAATGACGATGTCAGCGGAGAGCCCTACGCCCCTGTGCTTTATGCTTTCTTCTCTCTTATTCTCCGACATTTCTAAAAATAAAATACATAAATATATAAAATATAATCTGATAAGAAAATACATATACGTCGCGTCGTCATTATATAGGAATAAACTAAAGGGTAAGATAATGATTTTTAACTAATTCTTCGAAAATATCTAAAATTGGAGCACGTTGAATTTGAATTGAAAGAGCATTCCACAAGCGTATCGCTTCAACCATGAATGAATCTTGATACAGCTTTGTGTGGTGCATGCAAGTTCTAAATTTTAGACTGTATGGAGCCCATAGTGCCATCCTATGCCCGCTATGAAAGAAATTGAAGCGATTTCTCAAGTATGAGGGACTGCCAGGATCGAACAACACACGGTACAGAAGAGAAAGAATGTGTAAATTCCGCCGAAATCGGATAGGTAACCATTTGAGCTTTAAAAGCAATTGGTCATGGTCTCTTAATCGACGAGAGCCGACTATACTCGAACGAGCGTTACAGAACGGAGTGTTTCTGCTCAGTCTCCTTCATTACCTACAAAATAAAACGCACCGCAACTATAAAATGTTTTCACTTACAATAAACTCCCTTCACATATAAATATTATTCAACTCTTCAGAATACAACTCGTATAAAAATTATCCGGAGATAAAACTATATAGCTATAAGTTATATCGATTATAATAATGCATTTGTATAACAGTATCTAAAAAGTCTGTAAAAATGTTATCCATATAAAGCATTATAATGAAAAGCCTGCTTCACAAAGCTGGAAATATCTGCCCTAATGATGTTTACCTTCACTAAAACAACACTAGCAAGTAATTCTAGAAATCTCCTTGGTGTGACGCTCTGTATAATTCTTTATGAAAAACAAAGTGAATATATTTGTTATATTAAACTGTATTACTTACATATTACTCTCAATACTCACTAACGTTAATATCTACATTACGAAGAATACTATTAAATATATTTTTTGCTTTATAACTTATTTAAAAGTCTATATATATTACTGTTTTTTTTAATAATTAAAGTATATGCTTATTGACAAAATGATTATTAAAACTGATCTCCCTTTTTACTACAACGTATTAATGAGGTAGAAAAAAGTATTAATAAAGTCGTTATTGTATTAATGCATTTCTTGTGGCACAATAACAAGTTAAAGACAACTGAAACTGAGTACCTCAGTATTCAGCGTCATTCACCGGTGTGTGACGAGTCAGCTTTGTTCACTGTTAAAATGCATCTGATAACATTTTAATTCAAATCAAAATATTCTTTATTCAAGTAAGCTTTTAGAGCACTCTTGAATCGCAAATATAGTATTATCCACATGTTATTTGCAATGTACGATGGATGATGATATTTAAGACGCCAATATTTTACACTCTAAAGTTACAAAAGTTCTTACGCACCCTGTTCTAAGAACACCCCATAACAAACTTAGTAAACTTAGTAATGTAATAAAGGCGAATATCTTTCATTCATAGTAAGGTTTGGTCAATAATACAATCTAACTTATACAAAATTCGCTTCAAAAATCTTTTCTATAATAACCTTAGATTTGAACATGTCACTCATCATTATTTATCAATTTGAATTATTTATTATACTTATATTTAATGCTTCGAATATTAAATACGAGGCCCCAGAGGCTTAATTTCATTTGAATGACATACCTATCACTAAAACGGTCATAAATATTACTATTACACTTGTAATACGATATAAAATACGTTCATATTATAATTTATTTGTTAATTTATGTAAAAATTGCTATAAAATGATGTTGTATAGTCGTAAAAATCACTACGATACATATTAAAATCGTTATCCTTATATATTATAACTTTAGTAATACATCCTTAGCTCTTCCACAGTGGTTGTAGATGTATATTCTATAGTAAAATATGTCCAAAACATTCAGATACTAGTAACATAAAAAATATGACACAGGCTAATATATAAGCGCGCTGACCTGGTAAGAGGTAATTCACGTGTTACTATACAACATCGTATAGAAACGAAATCCTTTTGCTTGGCAGCACGTCTTACCTGGTAGGGTGGTAACTAGCCACGGCCGAAACCTCCCACCAGTCCAGACTCACACAAATTAGAAAATGCAATTTTTCAATCGAATCTAAGACTTCTGTTAACGAAGCAAGCTAGCGTTGCTATTAAATTTTAACATAGAATGAAACTTTCAAGCTCTTTACGTGAGTTTTCAATAGATGACACTGTATATTTTTGTACAATAAATTTAATTAGTGAATTAATATTGGAAAAACTTCATAACATGTGTCAACAACTTGAATAAGGTAAGTAGCAGCCTATTAACGTCCCACTGCTGGACACTGGCCTCCTTACTCATAGGAGAAAGGGTTTTCAGAGCATATACCCACGCTGCTCCACTGCGCGTTGGCAAGCGGGTTCACCATACCTCAGAATTATTTCCGCATTATGCAGATTTGCACGTGATGTTTTCCTGCACCGAAATGCACATAGATAGTCAAGAAAGAATAATTAAGCGCGTAAATTTATTTTTATAAAGAGAAACATAGTGATGCCTGCCTAAGGTTCGAACCTGCGGCTTCTCTGGACGAGAATCCAAGCGGCTCTCCACTAGATCATCATGGCTTATGCCATCAAGGCTTATTCTATCCTGTCCATAGTTATAAAAAAATTGTTCTATGTACCAAGCTCGTATCTGTTAATAATCTTTGCCTATCGACATATTTATTACGGATAAATTATTCATTCTGCTACAGTGATTCATTACGGGTGCGAAACAATATTTTGTAGAAGTGTTTATAAAATGCTTTCAACGCTGTACCTCGCTTACACGTTCTATAAACACGTTTACCAGCGATTAGAAGCAGAAATGTTTTCATTGAAACTAAATAGGCATATTTTTATTACAAATTTTTAAGAAGATTTTGTTAGATAAAATTTTTTAAGGGTCTTTATTTTGACTGAGACCGAGTAAACACGCTCTACTCTCTAACATTTGTTTGAGTGCTACATTTTCAGTAGCTTTCTAAATAAAGCAGAATTTTTAATTACTGACAGGTTAACAATTGGCTAAGATGGAAGTGGTTTAACCAGGTAAGAGGTAATTTACCTGCTGTGGTTGCTACAGAGCACCGTACCTAAACGCATTTTTTTTACTTGGCGACACAACTTTATGGGTATGCTAACTATGGCTGAAGCATCCCACCATTCTGGACTGAGACAAATTGGAAAATAAAATTTTATGAATTTCCCTGTCGGAAATTGAATCCAAGTCGTCTGCTAACGAAGCGAGTTATTGTGCCAATACGCTAGCGTGACTCTCGTTATTATCATTTTAAGGCGCGTTTGCCATATCTTTTAAAGTACTCTCTTCAACTTTGATAGTAATAAGTTGAAAACTTTCTTTTAAATTTGCGACTCAGGAAACTTTTTGATGATGTGCTTTTGATAGTCTCACTAGTGCAGTGGTGTGAATACTCGCTTCGCTAGCAAAGATCTTAGGTTCAATCACCAGTATAGGAAATTACATTGTCTTATATGTCTAAGGTACTGGAGAAAATGCTTCATATACCGTGGACAGTACATCGGACCAAGAAACTCAAACTAACAACTAGGCTTTCCACGATCTGTCTTAAAAAATACTTGAGTACTTTGGGCACATTGCCAGGAAACAGGGTGATAAGCTCGTGATAACTGGAAAAGTTAATAGCAAAAGAGCAAGAGGTCGGAGCCCAATGCTTTGGTCTTATCAAATCCGCACCACATTACTGACTTCCGTCTACGATGCCGCGGAAAGAAAAGGCATATAGCGTTCCATTATACTAAGAAAATTGCTCACCAGAGCTGGTTGTCATGACCCTCAGACTTGTGTAAACTGGACTGGACTGGTGGCAGGCTTCGACTGTAGCTAGATACCACCCTTATAATAAAGACATACCGCTGCGTATTAGAAGACTTATACATATTTACATACATATACGATATGTCGTATATCTAGTTAAACGAGGACGTCGCAAGTTGACGCAAACTCGTAAAGAAGAACGTCAAAATGACATGCAATGCCCAGACATTTGTATATGTATACAAGTTATGATCGTGCGTTTGGCGCCATTTACATACCATTCCATTGTTCACAGAAATGTGGCGCCGGCACTTACTTGTTCCTACGTAATTTTATGATCAACGCTTGCTCGCTGTTTTCTGCACCTTTGGCTGCCGCTTGAATGTGAATAGAGCACGGTGGACAAAAACGATGCTTTTAAAATTCTAATAATTCATGAGTATACACGCGTGTTTTGAATACATTGCCTTTGTGAAAATTCTTAAATATGAATGACATTCTTCAGCGTAATCCTCTTATGAGCGGAAAGGTATCAATAGAATTATCAATCACTGTTTACATGTCTATTTTAACATACATACATACATAGCATCACGCCTCATTCCCATAGGGGTAGGCAGAGACAACATCCTTCCACTTGCCACGATCCTTGCATATCTCCTTCGCTTCTTTCATTCTCATTAAACCTTTCATACAAGTTCGTCGGTTTAGAGTACTCTTGACCTGGCCGTTATTTAAAATGTCCTGGATTTGGTCCAGGAACGTTCGCCTTGGTCTTCCCCTTCCAACTTTCGCATTCACTCTTGACTCATAAATCCTTTTTGTCAGTCTCCTTTCATTCATTCTCTCTACATGCCCAAACCATCTAAGCATACCTTTCTCAATTTTAGTCACTACGTCTTCTTTTATACCACAACGTTCTCTTATCACACTATTTCTTACTCTGTCACTCAGTTTTAATCCACTCATGCTTCTCAACGCTCTCATCTCTACCGCATTTATTTTACTTTTGTGATTCTTCTGCCATACCCAACTTTCACTACCATACATAAGTGTTGGCACCAACACTCCAGCATGCACTGCCAGTCTAGCCCTTTGAGACACCATCTGGCTATTCATAAAAGCATGCAGAGCACCATTTACCATATTCCCTGCATTCACTCTCCTTTCGATATCACTTTCACATGTTCCATCTTTTGTAAATTTAGATCCCAAGTATACAAATTCTTTCACCTCTTCCACTTGTTCCCCATCTATCAAAATATTGCCATTCATCATAGATTCATCTCGTTCAAAAAGCATAACTTTCGTTTTGTTTACATTCACTTTCATTCCTTTCCCTTTCAAAGCTTCATTCATAATATTTAGCATCTCCTGAAGCTCGTTAGCGGATGACGCAAGTATTACTTGATCATCAGCGTAGAGTAAACATTTGATGAGTAATTCATTCATTCTTAACCCATACATACTTTCTTTTAAATCTGTCAAACATTTATCCATGAAAAGGTTGAACAGCCATGGTGACGCAACACATCCCTGTCGAACACCTCTTTCGACAGGAAACCACTCCGTGTACGCTCCGTTTATTCTGACACAAGCACTAGAACCCTCATAGAGAGACTTCAATGCTTGGATCAGACAACCGCTCACCCCATACGTAGATAAGGTTGACCACAGCTCATTCCTCACCACTCGATCATATCTCATATATGATCTATTTTAAAGTGTTATTTTATTGCTTACACGTTAGCGCTTGACTGAAACGTCACTAGATGATGAGTGAAGATATAATCTAAGATGGAATTACGCTGGCTTGATATTGTTAGATTATCCTTAGATTATACGGCCGCGTTTTATTGACCACCGTAATTTCCCCGCACTTTTTAACGGAAATAACCGTCGCCTACCTCGCTCCGCACGGACTTTATGCGTCGAGTGCCCCGCGAGTCTAATGATGCTATAGTGGCTCTTGGGACTTAAATCTTCATGGAAGACTACCAAGTGTTATGATTTTAATGTTAATAGATACACTATACAATGTTATCTTTTGTTTATTAACTTAAGACTGTGGTGTAGCATGCTGTTGCGTTAAACATTGAGGTAGTAAAAAAGTCCGTCTTTTATTTATAGGCTCATGTCTTAAAAATTAAAACTTACCTAAAGGATTTGTTATTATCAAAAACACAAATAATCACTAATAAACAATTACAGTTTATGAAATACCACAAACAAACTGAACGACCTTCGACGCGACACACGCACCGTTAGTAACGGTCAATTTATAAGTGATATATTTTATTTTTTCTATTTTCTGGTGTTATCTGTACTCATATTTTGTTACGACAGTTACTGAGAAGCGAAATAGATAATACACACTATAATTTAAAAATGAAAGAGATGTTTATATTTCTGAATGCCCGAGTTGAAACAGAACTATCTTATCATGTCAACTAGTAATTGACGAAAACAATCAAGATGAGAAGGGGGTAAGAGATAATTTACCTTTTATGTATTCGAAGTTATTCCATATTTTTACGTATAATATATAATCCATCATTTCACAGGCGATATTCAGGGAGACGAAACGCTAATTAATAATTTGTACCGCGTTTTCTAGATTGTTTACACTCATGGTAGGAATCAGCTTGCCAGCATAAGCGCACTGACGAATAAATTTAATTTCCATTACGATGATGTGCAAGCAGAACTAGAACATTTCAGGTTAATTCTTTTCATGACTATTATATCATTTACTAGATATATAATATGGCATTACTTTCAAGAGCTTATCAATAACCTGTAGTAATGTTTACCAGAGTAAAATTATCTCCTAATCCAAACATACCATAGATATCACATGCAATATATAGATTTAAAAATTATGTAAGGGCATGTTTAACGCATTTTGATGCTACAAAACTAGATAATAATTGCAAAACTTAGGTCAGGCGTCAGTATAAATCTCGAACTCAACGATAACCTACGTATGACAAAGACGTCATTGATTGTAGATGGATTTATATGCTTACACGTACCAATGTTGTTTGCAATCATATATTTGTTAACGTCCATGCCCATTTCTGTCCCACTAAATGGCGCTTATTAGAAGTAAGGGTTAAAGCATATGTCCTCAATTTTGCTCCATTACGGATTGGTAGGTTAAGAATATTATATATTTAAGAAACAGATACAAGCTACTATATCTCTCTATGCGAACATTTTATGAAGAAATCTATGAAATCGTAGTTTATTTGTATTAATGTTTATTTTAATTTTAAAAAAATAATGTATCTATTGGCTTTATTATAGGCCACTAAGTTGTACGCCTTTTCTCTCAACAATCTCTTAAATTCAAAAGTTATCTGGAAAAAATCACTATAATGCGTTACGACCGCCTTATTAATCTGTTCTTCATCTTTTTGGTGTTTCCTTTTTATATTTAATTTCTTTCCCTCTCTCTCTCACACACATGCATACCCATGAATTGCTAAAAAGACAAGGGTGACTAAACATCCATCTTAGGCTTGTAATCAGGTGTATTGTATCCAAGGGCACAATTCTAACATTTAACATTGGCTAAAAAAATGTAATATCGACTTTTAGTACAAAAAATAAAAGAATATAGAAACACTCTCTTGCAGTTTACGAAGGTAGAAAATATTCCGGATTGAGCAAAAACACAAACTGTTTTTGTATTTGTCTCTATATAATTTTGAGAAATATTCCATATCAAGACTATTCTTATACACAAATAAAGTGGTGAAGATTATTGTAAATGTATTGACTTGATTGTCGTTGGACATGGAAGCTGAATAACAAACAATACATTATAAAAAAAGAATATTTGAAAGAGTAAAAGGTAAGTAGCAGTCCATTAACGTCCTACTCCTGGGCACAGGCCTCCTCACTCATATGAGAGCGGGTTTTTAGAGCACAGAACTACCGTGCTGCTCCACTGCGGATTGGCAGGCATAGTACACAAGTGTACTCTCTATTCCTTCACTCTCATAGTCCGATGTGACGGTAATCCGACACGACCGGAGCGATATCAGGCGCAGGACCGACGGCCTAACGTGCTCTCCGAGGCACCGGGTAGGATCACACCGCTAATAAAACTCATAGAAAACTCAATATCGACATCCCGGGACTCGAACCCAGGACGTCGTGTCTGTAGCCGGACCTGCTAATAACTAGACTAATGAGGCAGTCATTTGAAAGAGTGACTACAGAATATTTAGCCTATTTCTCCTGGATAGTATTAACCTTCAGAACCGTTAGTGATGATTCTAAACAGATGTTTTTAGTAAACGATAACGAATACAATATAATGTACTTTAAAAGTCGTAGTGTAAATTCAGTCGTGATTTTCGCAACACAACTTTCTGCCTAATAAAATATCTTATCATTGAGCGTGTGCTGCATTACCTGGAGTTAATTTACTGAATGCAATGCCGGTAGTTGTAGACATTCTCATTCTAGCCAAATTTGCTTAGAGCCGCCATGCGCTGGCGCCAGTCTACTTTCCAAATAGCCTTCGCGTCTCGCCTGTGACCTTTTAAGCACGTACTTGCCTTATGGGACAACTCCACTCCCAGTTTCATAGATTCTGACGCTACAATTTTAATTGGTCAAACTTTATTCTCTTGTATCGTTGAATGGTTCCTCTCTTTTAAATAAATGAAATATGCAAATTGTTGTGAAATGGGCACAGATTTTTAATACATCGTTTATACAGAAATTCTACCTTTAGGGTCTCACTTGTACAACTTTTAGATATAAAACAGAAAAAAGAAGATTGAGGACGTCTTAGTTCCGCCGGAATCCAATGAGCAACCACTTAAGACCATCAGAATATTCGCTAACATGATCAAATTTCCTTAAATATCAAATAAATTTGATACATAGACTTTGTAATCGCTCCAATTTGTCTAAGAGTTCCTTAATACGTAAACAAGCAGTATAAACAATTAAGAGTCAATTCGTACTTCATTATGTTTTTAAGTAATTTTAGCTGGAATTCGAATTACTTTGTGATCACTTTTTTCATTTACTTTGAAATAAGTTCCTATTTATAAAACTTTTTGGAAAAATAATAAAACGGTTATGTTTTTAAAATAACATGCAAGTCAAGTTCGGAAACATTTTTCTTATTTTGAAGGTAATTATTGAAAAATAATCTCAAGAAATTTCAATATCATTCTTCAACTGGCATTTTTAAATTTGAACTGTATTCTTGTATTTTTAATATTAATAATTTACCAGCCATAACTTTTTTTTATAAACCGGTAAAAAATGCGATTTAAATAAATTTTTGAAGTGACAATTTTGAAAAAAGGTTTAAAAACACTATAACTTAAAAACTAATAACTTTTGAATAATGGGAGTTAAAATTATTTCAAATCGCAAAAAGTCACCTCTTATCACTTCCCAACGGGAATAGGTAGAATTAACAATAACCCTGTATATATAATACATACATACCTAGCATCACATCATTCTCACAGGGGTAGGCAGAGACAACGACCTTGCATATCTCCTTCGCTTCTTTCATTCTCATTAACAAGTACGTCGGTTTAGAGTGCTCTTGACCTGGCCCTTATTTAAAATGTTCTGGATTTGGTCCAGGAACGTTCGCCTTGGTCTTGCCTTTCCAACTTTCGCATTCACTCTTGATTCATAAATCCCTCTTGTCAGTTTTCGTTCATTCATTCTCTCTGCGTGCCCAAACCATCTAAGCATACATTTCTCAATTTTAGTCCCTACATCTTCTTTTATACCACAACATTCTCTTATCATACTATTTCTTACTCTGTCACTCAGTTTTAATCCACTCATTCTTCTCAACGCTCTCATCTGCACCACATTTATTTTACTTTTGTGATTCTTCGGCCATACCCAACTTTCACTACCGTACAAAAGTGTTAGCACCAACACTCCAGCATGCACAGCCAGTCTAGCCCTTTGCGACACCATGTGGCTATTCACAAAGGCGTGCAGAGCACCATTTACCATATTCCCTGCACTTACTCTCCTTTCAATAAGACTTTCACATGTTCCATCTTTTATAAACTTAGATCCCAAGAATACAAATTCTTTCACTTCTTCCACTTGTTCCCCATCTATCAAAATATTGCCATTTATCATAGATTCACCTCGTTCAAAAAGCATAACTTTCGTTTTGTTTACATTCATTTTCATTCCTTTCCCTCTCAAAATATATAGAGTATATATAATACCCCATGTTCCTTTTCCACCTGAACAAACTTCCTCTCGAAAATATTTAAACAGTTACTAAGGGGCGCCACAACTAAATTGAGTCCCGGCATACATAGCGAAACACGCCTTCAACATTTGATCTCATGAGAGTTGCCAATAAAGTACTATTCGTAGTTATGATCAAATAGAACAGTTATATTAAGAACACGATAGTACCACTATATCAAATTTAATACTTATAGCGTGCAAGATAATGGTTCGTCGACATGAATAAGTAGGCACTAGTCATACTACAAATACGCGGGGCTGGATTGAGCTAGAATGTAATCATTTATTTTACTACTACTATCCAATGCGTCATGTGATTTAGGATATTTATTCATTTCTACATCACTTCTGTTAAATTCAAAATAAAAATTATGTACAGAAAAGACACCATATCCTTTAAAATATATCTCTTCTAAGAACCCTAAATGTGAAAAAACTTCAACATCAGTAAATACTACATTTACTTACTATACGACAGTGTTGTCACATTTATATTTAAATCATATTGTAGATAGATACATAGATATATAAATATTATATATACTAAGGGTAGCAGGGTAGCCACAAGAATTAATGGTCCGAAGAATCCGAGCCTTAGCTGACAGGAATGTAATACAGCAATGGAAAGAAGACCTTGAGTCTCCATCTGTTGGTATTGTTACTCTCGTTTAGCTGGTGCAGGTACTGACTGGGCACGGATGCTAGGGTAAGTACCTGTACCAGATAGTTGGGCGTGAAGACTCACCCGCCTGTCGCGAGTGTGGAGCCCTCGTTGACACATCACAGCATACTGTAGCAGAATGCTCGGCTTGGGGATCCCAACGGCACTCCCTGATGTATTTGGTTAGCGGTGAGCTCTCACTGACGAACATAGTCGGTTATATGCTCAGTAGTGAATGTGGTAGGCGGACCGTATCTTCCTTTTGTGAAAATATCATCAAGGAGGCATCAGACAGACAGAGGGCATCTGTAGCTGAGGCCACCTCTATCCGTAGAGCCAGGAGACGCGCCTTTGCACGTCTCATGCCATTCTGGTCGTAATAGACAATGTGCGCGGTCCCAGAGAGTTATGTACACGCTGAATCTCTGGTGCTCCTGTTCAGGACACTGAGGGTCCCGCTGGGTTCTTGTGGGTATTCTGTTCTTCAGCGAGTCCCACACTCCTGGTTGAAGGTATAACTATCAACCGTGGCGAAAAAAAAATATAGTATAAATATACTAATACAAAATGTTATTGTTCAAATATATCCAAAAGTTTTAACAAAAGCCTTTCTGTGAATGGTGCAATACTCGCTTCGATAGCAGAGGCTTTGGGGTCAGTTCTCTTGAATTTAAATTCAGGTAATTGTATTTTTTAATAAGTATAACACTGGGCTAAAGAATAACTATTGTTACATCAGTAACTTTCACGAAAAAAAACACCATGAGATTACCAAAACTATTCATTCAATATACACATTTCTTTTGCGACCTAAACACCCACTGCGTTCGCCCTTTATTTCTATGATACAAAACTGTGTAAGTAATAACAGTGTCTCACTCAAGGATAGAGAGGGCTCCGCTTGGTTTAGTGAACCCATGAAAAGAGCATCGCATGATTCTTACAGGCATTAGGAGAAAATGTTCCTTTTGCGACGTAGCTGCTCATTGAGAACAAGTCTTTCTATATGCCTATGATCAAAAACTATGTCGCACATTATGCACATTATATTATACCCTTCTAGTACTTTGCTCCGGGTTCATAAAATTCGCGTCCTTTTCCATAATTTCACGTAATTTTTGCAGANGCTGAATCTCAGGTGCTCCTGTTCAGGACACCGAGGGTCCCGCTGGGTTCTTGTGGGTATTCTGTTCTTCAGCGAATCCCACACTCCTGGTTGAAGGTATAACCATCAGCCGTGGCGACAAAAAAAATAGAGTGTAAATAGACTAATACAAAATGTTACTGTTCAAATATATGCAAAAGTTTTAACAAAAGCCTTTCTGTGAATGGTGCAATACTCGCTTCGATAGCAGAGGCTCTGGCGTCAGTTCTCTTGAGTGTAAATTCAGAAAATTGTATTTATTAATAAGTATAACACTGGGCTAAAGAACAACTATTGTTATTACCGCAACTATTCATTCAGTATACACATTTCTTTTGCGACGTAAACACCCACTGCGTTCGCCCTTTATTTCTATGATACAAAACTGTGTAGGTAATAACAGTGTCTCACTCAGGGATAGAGAGGGCTCCGCTTGGTTTAGTGAACCCATGAAAAGAGCATCGCATGATTCTTACAGGCATTAGGTGAAAATGTTCCTTTTGCGACGTAGCTGCTCATTGAGAACAAGTCTTTCTATATGCCTATGATCAAAAACTATGTCGCACATTATGCACATTATATTATAGCCTTCTAGTACTTTGCTCCGGGTTCATAAAATTCGCGTCCTTTTCCATAATTTCACGTAATTTTTGCAGACAATACAAGAAAATGTACATTCCTTTTGCAACGTAGATGCTCATTAAGAACTATATTCCCGTGATCGAGAACTGTGCGGGAAATACCGCGAGAAACGGCTAGTTTTAATAATAAGTACTGTGTAACATTATACACGTTATTTTTTTACCCTTCTTGTACTTCGCCGCGCGTCATGGTCCATAAGCGTCACATAATGCCATTTACAGACAATACGAGAAAATGTGAACGCTACAAGGAATTTGCGGTCGCAGTCAACGAATAACTTGACTCGAGTATTTTACAATTTAAATACAGCATCCTGTTACAACAATCTGTTAAAATGGTAAAGCAGATACTTCTTGGTTGAATATTCATATTTGACAGATAGATAATGCGTCTTGGAATTTACGTATTACTAGCTGACCTACGCTACTTTGTCCGAGTATTTAATGATTATGTAGCTTATTTGAAAACAGAATTCACAGCTAACGATCTATTGGCTTAAGAATAATAGAAAAAAATTAATGAAGTCTATCTATATCTAATATCGCAAACTTTCATCAATAACGATTAAGTAGTTATGGGACTCTAATGGTAACAAACATCGTAACACGAGACTTTTATATGTATTTACCATACAAAAACGAGTAGATATTGCTTTGTAATATACGTGTGAAAAAGCACGTATATTACAAAGCAATATATACTCGTTTTCGTCCCGTAAAATAATAAACCTGTGTTTTTATTATTACACATTTAGTTGTTTATTTAGAATTTCAACTTATTAGGGTAAACCGACACAAAAAATTACCAAGGATAAAATTAGATAATATTTACCTCTCTTGTTGTAGTTGGTGCTCGTAAACAAATACATCGAAAAGTTTGCCAAAGCTCATCACCAAAGACTTCACCATCATACTGTAGATGCCAAAGTTCTGGATATCAGTTAAATAAAGAGAAAACTTAAAAAACCGATAGATGGCTTTTGAGTAGCGAACGTGAAGTGAAACAGTATAGTTTTGTGATAATTTAGAACAAGAACTCAAGAATAAAGTGAGTCTATAAACATTACGTAAACTAAGCATCGTCATTGGACTCTAGATAATAAAAGCCTAAGCCTATTTTAAGTAGATTCGTCAAAATGTTATCTATATATATAAAAAGGACATCCAGGTATCTGTTGACTCATCTCAATATCTCTGGAACCATAAGGCTTAGAGACTTGAAATTTAGTAGGAATATTCCTTTCGCCGAGTAGAGGTCAGCTAAGAACGGATTGTACGAAATTCCACCCATTATTTGTAAAACAATTTGCCTAAATGAATAAAAATGCTACCCAAAAAACATTCTACGCAGACGTCGCGGGTTCAGCTGGTTCAAACTAAGGTTGTTTATAATCCATTTAAAAATAAAAATGCGTCCGCACAATGTACACGTGTCAGAAGTGAAACTTCTCTGGAAAACAAATTTTTAAGTCTTGTTTATATTCATACAAATCCAAAACTTTAGATTTTCGAGACTTAGAGAGGGGGAAAAAGATATGTTAAGAAATTAGTGAATTCAATTGTCATTATACAAATAACGAAAATTAATATAAATCATTATTCCTTAAATTTTATTTTTGAAATTAAAATGTCACGTTATTTGTAAGTATTAAAACCAACTAACCTTCAAACGAAGTAGTTTAATAAATGCTGTACATCTTCATGGCGCTAATCACACGTTTCATCCGTAAAAAAATTACCCTCATGCGCCTAAAGAAGTTTCACTTCAAAAACCTTAATGAAAATGAAAACGTGTGGTAAATCAATTGCAGTTGCTAACTGTGCTGTAAACACATTTATACAATATACGATAACATCAAACAAATACATCGCGTCAACAAATTAACACACCGGCGCCACCTAGACGCAAAATTTTCATTCGTAACGTTTGCCTCTGGTGTAATGGCATCAATAATTCAGCGGCTTAATTACGAAATTCACTCCTGTTTCGCATGCATATGTGTGAATGGCAGGTGCTAAGTGAAAACACAAGTTTGTGTTAAAATAATGCCACTTATTGAAAATTGGTATACGTACTTACAGACATACATCACGCATCATTCCCTTCGGGGTAGGCAAAGACCACATCCTTCCACTTGCCACAATTCTTACATATCTCCTTCGCTTCTTTCCTTCTCATTAAAACTTTCATACAAGTTCGTCGGTTTAGAGCATTCTTGACCTGGCCCTTATTTAAAATGTCCTACTTAATTATTAAATTAAAATACGTACTTCATTATTGTAAAAACTTCACTTGCTAAGTTTACCATGTTACAAAGTTTTTCTGAAGATTTGGTTACATTTACAAAAAAAAACAACTTATGAAACGCGTCAAGTGATACAGCTGATACAAGACATTTATTTTTAATGTCTTTTCTACATAAAAACAACGTAAATTAAGCTTAACCACAATAAACATTTAAATATAAGACAGAAAAAAGTGTAATACATTCAAAAATAATAGTTTTACAGGTAATGCCTTAGTAAAAAAAATTAGTGTAAAACACACGACTGAAGGAAAACTATTTACTTTGTTCTATTCACAGTTTCCGTAAAGCTCTTGTCACGCATTCACCAGCTTTCCTCCACAAGTCAAGTCGTGCGTAATGAAGTATTACTTCAAAAGACATTGAGTGGTTTTATGAAACAATCATGCAAGTGAAACAAGTGATGGAATTGTCACTACATCGCCCTTGGCTACCAAGCGCCTTTTACTTTAACCTTAATGCTTAGTTGGTTGTAACGCAACATGCGATAGATTGTTAACATTCTAGTCTAGTCATGTTTCAGTATAAAATAGTTAAAAACTACTTCTCATCGGAATGTAGAAATAGATATAATTTTGAAACGAGGCAATAACTACATCAAATGTTATTTAATCGCAGCATAAAATTGAAAGCGATAAACAGTATTATACACGCAGTCAAAGTACGCAATGTGCAGTTGTTTCTAAATACAATATTTACAAATGATGGAGCACACGTGAACACCTTCACATTTTCTATCAATAACGTCTAATTTTACTTGCACTAAATACCAGAAAATCTCAAACTACTTAACACTGCGTCTGCTAACGCATGTGCAACCGCATATAAAATATATTTTATGTATTGTAGCTACACATTCAAAACTGCTTATGAGAAATTTACAGAGTTTCTTCGTGACATATGTTATGACATAGAGAAATGTGGGTATAAAATAATATAATCTATGAAAAAGATGGATTCACTGAAAATGTGGTGCTGGAGACTTATGCTGAGAAGTAAGGCGACCGTCCACTGCACCAACGTTTCAATCCTACCGGAACACAGAAGAAAGACTTTCGTCGACTGTGCTCTGTGAATATTTGGCCATATCACTAGGGAATGAAAGCTCCCTGAAACGATTAGTTGTTCACGCCACCTGTCACCCACAAGATGGACAGACATCTTCAAAAGGCCTACAAAATGATCCTTAATATAGAAGGACGGAGGAAACTCTTAATAGCCGCAACTTGACGATCCATGACCACGACGACTCTTTCAGGAAATTACGACTAAGGAGATGAATAGTATACATTTGAACCCGATATTATTTTGTCTATTTTCTATTATCTACATTTATTTATTTGACTTTATTGCACACATACATACACAAAGAACGAAAATGTACAAGGTTTTCAAAAACAAACAAGATTTGGCAATTGATGTGCAAAGGCCGTCTTATTATTACAGGATTCTCTACTTTTTAATGTCTATTGACGAACAGTGATTTTGTCCTGACAAAGATTATTACATACAAAAGTCATAGCCCGACGTGACGGCAATTCGACACGACCGAAGAGAGATCAGGCGCAGGACTGACGGCTTAACGTGCTCTTCGAGGCACGGGGGTGGATCACACCGCCAAATATTCGCAACTTCGAGCAAATATCGAAAAAATCTTAATAGAAAACTCAATATCGATTTCGAATTGGCCCGAACCGGGACTCGAACCAGGACCTCATGTCTGTAGTCGAACATGCTAACATCTAGATCAATAAGGCAGTGTAGAAACATAGTATATTAAATTATTAAATAACGAGTGGCAAATTAAAATGCCGCATGTTATTTGTAAATATTCAAACTACCTAACCTTCAAACGAAATAGCATAAAAAACGCTGCACATCTTCGTGCCGCTAATCACACGTTTCATTCTTAAAAAAAATTAAAGAGGTAAAGTAAAATGGTGTTCCCAAAACAATTATTGAANTGTCCTGACAAAGATTATTACATACAAAAGTCATAGTCCGACGTGACGGCAATTCGACACGACCGGAGAGAGATCAGGCGCAGGACTGACGGCTTAACGTGCTCTCCGAGGCACGGGGGTGGATCACACCACCAAATTTTCGCAACTTCGAGCAAATATCGAGGAAATCTTAATAGAAAACTCAATATCGCTTTCGAATTGGCCCGAACCGGGACTCGAACCCAAGACCTCATGTCTGTAGTCGAACATGCTAACATCTAGATCAATAAGGCAGTGTAGAAACATAGTATATTAAATTATTAAATAACGAGTGGCAAATTAAAATGCCGCATGTTATTTGTAAATATTCAAACTACCTAACCTTCAAACGAATTAGCATAAAAAACGCTGCACATCTTCGTGCCGCTAATCACACGTTTCATTCTTAAAAAAAATTAAAGAGGTAAAGTAAAATGGTGTTCCCAAAACAATTATTGAAACATGTACAATTGCATACATAGTTTTGCACTTACGTAATTTTAAACCATCAGTTATTTTGTTGCGTATTGTACTGGTTGTAGAATGATATACGGTATAATATCAGATGCATTAAAATGTAACAGCCCGCAGGCTTGATCACATTTAAATGTTTGAAATTAAGACCAATCGCCAATAAATTTGACTGGCGCCATCTGTGACATTTTTCATTTCCCCCTGACACTTCTGAACTGCATAATTGTATAAATAACTTTGCAATTTTATTACAATATCCACTCGTTAATCAGATCTGTACGCAGCAGAAAGTGACAAATGAAATTGCAATCGCGCGTAATTTCAGCTGTATTCACAGATAACAAACTAGGCTACGATGTTATTGCACATATAAACTTACAAAAATATTTATTGCCATATGGATCTTATAAAATTTCACAAATCTAGCGTAAATTATTGCTCATATCACTGCTTTGGACGAAAATTGGCACAATTCAAAAACCTTAATTCACAAAATTTTCAATTACTTAGATCAATTTTTTTTGTTTCCGCTATTCTCTGAACGATTGGATAAATTTTGACACAATTTTCATAAGGAAATATCCAATATTATAAACAGTGACATAAAACAGTTACGTGTTTTTTTATATAGTTTCCACGGGAATAGGAAAATCCGTAAATATAATATATATGTAAGAATTTTAAAGCAAGCCATGGGTCTCACCATATTGGCCTTGACTACTCTGTCGAGGACATTTGGCTTTATACTCCGCATGAAAAAAAAATTGAGGTGGTATAAATATTTACAGTTTAGTGTACTGCCTATAAGAGAAAGATAGAAATAAAATATGAGTGCACTGCTTTCTCTTGCTCCTGCACTGTGATACAGAGAATAAGCCTACACTGTGTTTAAGATATACGAAATGAAATTATCTATGAGAGAAAGAGAGAAAGAAAATGTGTGCTTGCACAGCTCTCTCTTGCCCCTCTGCAGTACAATTCTCTAACTTATATTTCCTGTCAACTTCTGCTTGCCTCGCCCGATCATACTTTTCGTAACACTTTCGTTACGCATTCACTCTCACTCACTCCCCAAGTCAAACGTACGTTCCTAACGGATGCTTGGGAGCTGCGGGTGAAGGTTCTCGCAGCTGAATCAGTGCAGGACGGCTGCAAATACCAGAAGGATGACAACTGATGTCGACGAGGTCAGGGCTTTAGCAGACAGCACAGACTCAAAGGTGATCTCCTAAAGCGGGTAACGGTGGCAGCGATACGTGCCCACCTGGAGAAATGGTTATCTAGGAGGGGCGGATCTCTATCTTACAGGGTGGTTCAGGTGATTGTTCACAGGGAGGAAACGCCTACCTGCCATAAGTGATGCACCTGTAGATTCAGTGTAACACACTCTGGCAGAATGCCCGGCGCGTGAACCCCAGCGGCATCTATTGAAGTTGTTGGTCGGAGGAAACCTTTCGCTGGAGGGCATAATTGGCGCAACACTCACCGGTGATAGGGAGTGGAGGGCAATGTCCTGCTTCTGTGAAACTATTATCTCGCTGAAGGAGGCACGTGAGAGGCAGAGTGAGAATGCTGTGGAGGCTCCTTTACTACGGCGCAGGAGGTAGGAGGTTTCTTGCGAAACATATAATTTCTTCATTACTACTAAGGTTTTAAAAATAAAGTCGTTAACATATTTGCCTATTGACGCCATCTATCAATAACATTATGTAATTTCATCAATAGTAATTTTATTATAAAATCTTATCATTATTTCTTATTCGCAATACATTATTCATGACTAATCTTGAAGTTTAATTTTATTACCTTGGAATGTTTCTTCAGCAAATTGATTATAGCAGTCAATTTAATACGAATAATTGCTAGGGGTTCCTTATCAGTGAAAAGCTACAATGCTACCCTGATATAACAAAATTGAAGGAAATTTGCTTTGCCCAGCATCAAATAATAATTACTGTATTACGAAGAATTTTTGTCTGAACCGTGTACTTGCCTTATTTTCATAGCATTACGTCTTACGGCATACTGTTATAGGGTATGGCGAGGGACATTGAAACTATCTTTATATTACAAAAAAGAGCAATACGTGCCATATATCAATTGGGATCTCGCGTTTCCTTAAGATATAAATTCAAAGAAACTCCAATTCTCGCGGTACCGTCGCAATATATATTGAAGAACATTTTATATCTCCGTAACCATATTTTAGAGTGAAGAAGGTTCAGCAATCATTTGTCGGATTGAGCATACGCATTTTTAATAAGATACTCGAATCACTTTTCTGTTTGCCTCCACATAGATTTAAGAAATTTGTTCAAAACGTTCTATTACTAAGGGCATATTACGAATATAATGTGGAAGATTATTTAAGCGACAAAGATGTTGGGGCTTGGCTAGTAACATAAAGTAAGTAAGTAAGTAGCAGCCCATTAACGTCCCACTGCTGGGCACAGGCCTCCTCACTCCGAGGAGCGAGGGTTTTTTTAGAGCATAGACCCACTGNTTTAAAATAGTAACCGTTGAGTTTCTTGTCGGTTTATTCTCAGCGGTATCAACTTTCTGAACCAGTGGTAGATATATTACTAACGGAAAGACTACTGACGATTCAAAATTGCTTTTTGAGCCTATTTGAGATTGAGATATGTAAAGGTTAGGATTGAATCACTAAATAACTCTTTATATATTGTGTATTGATAAAGAATTTGTTACAAAAAGGTTTTTGATAAATTTATTGGTTAAGTAAAGTAACACCTTTAGAGGCTACTTAAATTTGTTAAATCGAAAAAATTTCTTCGGTTGTTATATAAAAGTTATGTTGTCGGGAAACATGGTGTGGTCTTACTACAAAAATTCCAAGTTATGATTTACCAAAACTTTTCCTGTAGTATAAGTTTGTGTATCGTTTTAATATACGATACAGGATTAAAGAAAAACTGGAATGAAAAAGGAAGCATAGACAAGTTTCACGTAGTTACATCTACAATCTCGTAACCAGTTTCAACTATATATAAAGTCGCATTTAAACTAATTAATTTCGTAGAAGTACTTAAACAATTTAAAAAAGTCATGATAGTCGCGCGATTTCTTGTTCAAAGAAGTCGCTAGTTCGAATTCTTGGCAGACACCAAGAAGTTTCTCTTTATAAAAAGAAGCTTACGTGCTTCATTAATCTCTTTAATCCATCATTGTGCTTATCTTTATCATTAGTATAAATTTGCACAAAATTAAGGAGTCATAATATATTTTATTAGTCTTTAATATACTTTATAGATTGCTGATTAAAAAATAGATATATGTTAGTATTTTAAATCGTAATATTTAATATTTTAAATAGAAATTTTCACGCTTATAACAAAACACTGAAATAGAGTATTAAAAGACAAAGATGGCAATAATAAATACAACAAATAAAAGTGTCATCTAATGATTAAAGTTCACCAATTTCAATCATAAATATTGTATGTTTATGTATATGTATTAAAATATTTATTTCATTCACATATAACATTTATTAAATAAGCTGATTAATAACAATAGTTTCATTTTAAAGTATATAAAAATCTCGGTTTCACTTCAGTCTTAATAACAACTAGCTGACATAGACAGTTAATATATATTTTTTGGAAATATTAACAAAATTAAAAGCTACTATATCATTCAGTTATTAGCTTTCCACTACGGAATGCATTACACTTATTTTTTAAATTATTGTAACATACAACACCAATTTATTTGTAAGTAACTGAGCACAACAAGAGTTGGATAACTGATGCTTTTTTTGTTGCTGGGAGATGTTTTATCGCCCGCTGGATCGAATATACAGTTCCATCCAGAAGATTGGGACTCACTGTTCACCAGAATACCCAGTAAAACCCAGTGGAACCCTCTTGTTCCGAATGGTGACCGTCTGATATTCGCTGACGCATTCAGCTCTCAAAGGCGAAGCAGGTGAGCATAATTGCGCCCTCTGACACCCCCCCCCCCCCACTTCTGCGACGGGAGGGTTGAGAATTGACCGATCTCTCCTCTTTGCCTCTCTATTGCTTTCTTCTGAGAGATAACGGCTTCACAGAAAGATGCAACTGCCCTCCAGCCTGTCAATGCCGAGCATAGCGTAGAAAGCTATGCTAGGCAGAAAAAGGTCACTCCCTACCAAAACACCACAAAAACTAAAACATCACTATATACAAGGTGTTAGGATACCGATTCTGAAAGCGAAGACAGTCTATAATATAGTATATAATATATTGGCATTATTTACGCTCCATCATGTTAGTATAGCTAAATGAACTTACTAAAGAATTAAAAGTGTGTGCGTAAAGTATACATGTCAAAAGTGCAACTTCTTTGGCAAACTATTTTTAAAGTCTTGTTTATATTTATACAAATCTAAAACTAGATGACCGAGACTTAGCGGGAGCGATGAAGGAATATATGTTAGGAATTTAAGCCATTAAAATGCCACATTTTATTTGTAAAAATTAAAGCTACCAATTACTTCAAACGAATAAGCATTAAAAACGCTGCACATCTTCTTGACGTTAATCACGCGTTTCATCCGTCAAAAAATTACCCTCATGCGCCTAAACAAGTTTCACTTTAAAACACCAGCAATGAAACACAAAATCAAAAACAGCTGATGTCAACGATCGCTAGATCGCTAACATGATGGAGGGTATTTTTTTTCCATCCTATTCCTATTCTATCAAAGGTGTCATAAGTACTATCGTCTGTCGTCTTCGGCAACTTTCTCCTCTCTCGGGTACATCTCAACTTAAATTGAGGATTACGGGCCTCGGGGCATATGTCCCATTACCCGGACTTAGCCTCGAGTATCACGCGGATATTCGGTTATTTATTATTAGTGTTAAACGGGCTAGTACCCGTCACGTCACGTCAGCGGACCCATCCAGGTCTAGTCCATTAAATTGTGTACCGGATATAGCCACTGCCGGTGCGTCGTCTAAGCCGTCATCGCCCACGTATATAGGATGGTAGCGACAGCAGAAGCTCTCGAGATAAGGCACGCCCAGTGTTTGCCACTCTAGGATGGTGGCTAGCAATCCGATGGAAGTGTGTGTGCGAGTGTTGTCAACTAGGCGGAGCATCCTTCTCGCCAGCTGGCGGACGAACACTTCCACGGTGGGCGTCCTGATGTCGCGGTGTCTGACGTCATTCCTGACGTACCTAAGAGCTCCTACAATCATACGTAGGCTCTTGTTTTGTTAGATCTGCAGCCTTCGTTTCTGGTACCATGAGTAGAAGGAGTACCAGGCTGGAGCCGCATATTTCAGTCTGAAACGGACGCAGGCTCCGTAAATGATAGCTGTCCGTAGCGGTCTCCTAACACCTTGTATGTATAATCCATAGCTGATTTAAATACTGCTATATAGATTCGTGGATTATTATGTACAACATTCCCCTACTTAAACAATTTTATAACTATGTTTTCTATTATGTTTGCCCTAAAAAAGATCGTAATGAGATAAGTTTGAAGGTCGTTACCTCTTTTCGATCCGATGTATGTAAAAAGACCCACGCGCTACGGCGCCGGGCGCCGGCGTCGCGACGTCGCCTTTGTACGTCGCGTATGTCTCTATTTACGCAAGTATGTCTTGTTTCAATAAACACGTCGCAAATTGCTGCAATCAAACTAACGCGTCTCGTGTTGTGTGCCACAAAATGTTTCACCTAATAAAACGACCGTTTACGACTCACAATTTCTTAAAGGCCAGACGAATAATTATTTTTAAATTATCATAAAATGTATATAGATATATGTCACTTGTATCTATGACTCCCATTATTGTAAAAATCAAACCAAAACGTAAAGTGGACTCGTATGCTTCCTTTAAAATATTATGTTGTTTAATTACTATATAGTTTATATAGCTGCCTTTTAATGTCCCACTGCTGGGCACAGGCCTCCTCACTCAAACGAGAGAGGGTTTTTAGAGCGTGGACCCACCACGCTGCTCCAATGCGGATTGGCAGACATAGTACATAAGTGTACTTTCTATTCCTTCACTCTCATAGTCCGACGTGACGGGAATACAACACGATCAGGGAACGCAAACCTTGACAAAACCTTATTAGAAAACTCAATATCGATTTTTGAAGTGGCTCGATCCGGGACTCGAACTCAGGACCTCATGTCTGTAGTCGAACATGCTACCCACTAGACCAATGAGGTTTATAGTTACAAGCTGATTGATAATTTAGTAATAGCGTTTGGTCAGTTTCTTTACTTATCAATTTTTAGTTACAACACAGACCATGTTTACTACAAAAATTGTATGTAAAGAGAAATTCAAAATATTCATTTTCTAATTGTGCCGCAAGGAAGCGTCGCAGTAAGGTGTATTATTTAGTATTCTTAATGCCATTTATACGACAATATACATAAGCGCAAAATGTCAAGAAGACGTCGTTGACACGGTATGTCATTCGGATTCGAAATTTCTTGCTAAAATAGACTTTAACGAACACGCTACATAAAATCATCGTTTCAATTCGTCAAATCAATTTAGTCGTCCAAGAAAAGGAAAATCCACTCGAAAAGATTAGTCTGATCGTCGTATACGCAACGTTTTGGTCCTTCGAGCCGGATTACGAGAAAATCGCCTTCTACAACGAGCATCATCGGAGCCTGAAAAAAGGTCTATCATTTTACGTTGATAATTAATTGCCTTCCTGATTACTAAGTTTATTCTGCAATTCCTGTGATTTCGGAAATAAGTAACGATAAAATGATTTCCCAATCAATGTTTATAGCTAACTTTAACTTTATATTATAAAAAAATAACTCATTTACAATGAACTAAAAAATCAACAAAATAATGATGCAGTTAGTAAAGACCGTTATAAACACGTATATGTTACAAAAAAATTACTTTACTCAGTTTCTAAACATTCGGGTGTATGATTTTGAAACTTTCCTGATATGTGAATCATCGTTTTTAATCATTTATTTATATTAATTGTTGGAAAAAAAAATTCCTTCACTTTAAAAAAGGAAATCTAGCGATAGAAAAAAGTATGAAAATACCTTGGTATGGACAAATTATACAATAAAAAGTATTAGATATACGTACAATAAAAAAGAGCCAGAAAACTAGAATTATAGACAGAAAAATATTATGTACGTACAAGATGTACAAGAAGATGATATTTAAAGAAACCTATATAACGTAGAGAAATGTCTAAATAACGTATTTTTAGACAATATTACAATTCAACGGGTGTCAAATATATCATAACGCGTCGCGCCAAAAGCGATATGAGCCGGCTTAACAATAAGGGCCACAATAGCATAACGTCCTGCATTCCAACGCGTAGTTAGGAATTGTACAACAGATTAAACGTGCAACAATATATTCAAATGCCATTTAATATAAAACATGACCCGCTTTGATCTAAAGATTAATGTTTGAGGTAAATCAAAGTGGTGTTGGCGCCAAGGCTGGGGCTGCCATGCGCTAAACGTCGAGGCGCACGTCGGCTATTGGTCACGTAATTCTAACACCACAAACGATTACTGCAATATACCCTTTATATTCCTACACACAATATAATATATAACATTAAAACATTAAAAGCCATGGTCTAGTGGTGTGACGCGTAGATTCTAGTTCGGACAAATCGCAAGTTCGAATCCTGAGCAGGTATCGTCAAGTTTATCTTTATATAAAAGAAACTTACATACCTAATTCCTTTCAATCCATAATTTACGGTGAATGAAAACATTGTAAGGAAATTTGCATGTCCCTGGAATAATTCAGTGGTATGTGAAGCCTGCCAAGCCGTAGTCAAGCAACGTGATGGGTCTACTCTTTAAAACCCTTTCTCGTAAGTATGAGACAATGCTGACAAGCCTTCTGTATCCAGCAGTGGGAATTTAATAGGCTGTTACTTTTCCTACATTAAAACATTTTATAACATAAAAAATATGATTGCAAGGTGCAAATTTTCTTCCCCCTCTTACTTTAAGGGATCCATTCTGATTGATCTTGATTTAAGAAAAGTTTCAATTCTTTATTCAAGTAGGGCGACTTGAAATCGCAGGGTTATTTTGCGAACTGTTGTATGAAGAAGCTATAACATCAATCGGGTATCCTATTTTCCATCATCGTTATATCGCTATAAAGTTTAGTCATTTATTTGATTGCGAATAATGAAATTCATTAACTCTCACTCTTTTTTACCCTCTTTGTAATCCTTCAAATAATAATTTCTTTTAAGTACCAGAAACGAAACGTTTACAGCAATCCTTCAATTAATTTTTAATTTTATGTGACCTACTGGAATTTATAACAATTTATTTATTTTCACAAACGTCTCTAAATAAAAATCAGAATATACTTAAAATGTAGGTCAAATAATATCCTGAGCTATTGAAAGAATACAAATCCCAGTTTGTCATATCTTTGCTGAGATAGTACGATAAATATAAGTGACGTATAGATGAGTTATTAAAAAAAAACATCTTTGATTTTTAAAGACCCTTAATTAGAACCTCAGCTCACCTAGATGAACTCTTCACAATTGTCGTGTGGTTTAAAGCAAACATCAATGTTATTTTTTATTAGGTCCTCATTGTTCAATTATCATTCACAAACATTTTGCAATTTCAATATGTGTGGAGAGTTTTTGCGTCAGTTTATAATTTCGGATATACAATTATAACAATGACATCACAGATCGCACAATATGGTCGCCTGGATCAGACAATTCTGTCATGTAATATTTGCTTCGTCATAATATATCAACTAATTGTTGTTCACAAGGTCACTTGTTGAGAGGAGCGTTATCTGTATGGTTTGGTAAGGTAACACATTCTTATTACATTTATTTTATTTATTTATACACTTTATTGCACCTTAAAATAAATACAAACTTAAAAAAAAAAATCTCTCCTATGAATGAGGTGGCCTGTGCCTAACAGTCGAATGTTAATGGACTGTTACTAACCTACCCTTTAGTAGATAAACAGTACAATAGGCGGTCTTATCGCCTTACAGTAGGCATTTCTTCCAAACAACCTTTTGAAAGTTGTAAGCAACGAAGGACGAAGGTAGACAATGACAAATTACTACACACTAATACGCTACAATATACAAACATATTCATATGTAATTTAATAATACATACTAAACTTTTAAATTTCATTTCTGAACGACTTTTAAGTTTAAATGATTTCTAAACAACGGGACTAACATCAGATAGGTAAGTATAGTTAAGGGAAAGCAAGTTTGTTTTCTTTTTACCTAATTTCCAAGCATTTTTTTAATATTCCCTCCCCTTAAAACCTTTCATGGACTTCTACAAATAATTCAAAACCAAAATTAAACAAATCAGTCCAGCCGTTCTCAAATTTTAGCGAGACAGCGAATAGTCGTAGATTTTTATATATGTCGGAGTACAATAGTCTGTGGATCGCTGGCCCATGTGTAGTAGTCTGTGGAACGCTGGCGCCATCTGTCTATCGGTGTGCGGTAGAGTTAATAAGTGGCAGTCTCTCGGTAGTTCTCTGGTGACAGCCCGCCGGTGCGGCCGACTTTTGAAACTGTCACGTTCCTAGCTATTATTATTAATGAGTTTGTGTAAATTGATATCGGGAACATTAAGAGAATGGACATTATAATCTGAGTTAATTAATAGTGTTTGATTGCACCAACATTAGCCATTAAAGCCCACAATATGGAAAATTGAATTATGGATGCCATTACTGACGATGTCGGCGGAGAAACCTACGCCCCTGTGCTTTATGCTCTATTCTCTCTTAGTCTGCGATATATATATATAAAATAGAAATTTTACCAAGATATGTAATTCATAAGGAGATTGTGACCTTATAAAGCGGCATTTTAAACTTGTAACTCCATTCGACTAATGCCTCCTTATTAGCCAACATTAAAATAATAACAAGCGCCGCGATCGCCGCAATTACTTATACTTTTCATTTCTTTATGGATGACACTTCGCTCATAATTTAAGTGTAAAAAGTCGGACTTCTTAAACGACGGCCTTATTAAAGTCTCTTTAAAAGACTTTTTAATAAGACCCCTTTATATTTACTATATACATCATCTTTATATTTCGACGGCCCCTGTGTAAAGTCAAGTACATAGATGATATTATATAAACGTATTATTGTATAACAGTGAATAATTTGATCGTATTAAAAGAAAGCTTAAGACACACATAATTTACTTCAAATTTCCAAATTCTTAAATCTTTATAATGTACATAGCCTTTTCTTTCCTTTCTTGTAGTTATCATCTCGCACCGTCTCCGCCACATTTGGATATTATATTATATATTAGAATATTCCTACAAAATGTAACACCATAAAAGTGGGTCACAATAGATTACTCTTGACAAATTATTGCAAAAAATATCAGTACTCAGTTACCTCGAAGGGGTACAGTAACAGTTCATGGGAAATAAATAGGGTACAGTACTTATATACATTTTGAATCATAATTAAAACATTAAATTCTTGTCATCCAAAAATACTGTATAAGACGCCATGACTGTTGCATATGCACATTCCGTAAATCACAAATGTAGAAAATCATGTTAAGTTAAAATATTATATAAGAAAAACATGACGTGTGTGTAATGAAAACTTAATCAAAGTGAGGCTACTTAATATAATTATAACTATTTTCTTTTGATAGAACCATAAAAAATATTCTTAAAGTATTAACATTTACATTATGTGTCTAATATATAAAATTGTTTTAGTGTTTTCACTCCACCAAAACAGTTTGACCAATTTTGATGAAGTTTTATATTTAAATTCAGCAGGTCCTAGAACAGGTTTATAACGAATTCTTACATCTCTAAGGATTTTATATTTTTTGGGCAATTTTTTTTCATTATTTTTTTATTCTGTGGAATTAAAAAATACATACAACCCTAAATTTTCACTTTTCTAACAACAACCCCAATTTTTTAATAGCAACAATAGTTATTATATGGCAAAACAACGTTTGCTGGGTCGGCTAGTACCATTTTTAAAGGTTGACAGTTTAACGCTTGACTGTGATCTCATCTGATGGTAAGTGATAATACAGTCTAAGATAGAAGCGCGCTAATCTGGTAAGAGGCGATATACCCCTTATGGTTTCTACATAGCATCGTACGCGAACACAAATCTCTTTGTTTGTTGGTACGTCTTCGCTGGTAGGATGATATCTAGCCACGGTCGCCTCCCACCAGTTTAGATTTAGATAATACAATTTCCTAAATTCGCCCTACCCTGATTTAACCCGGGACCTCTGCTAGCAAAGCGAATACTCGCACCACTTCGCCAGCGACGCCGTCAAAATAAAACCAATATATATTTATTTATTATTCTCAGTAAAGTCATATTACAAAGCGAGCATTACATACCCGACGTGACGACTCAGTCATATTTAAAATCTACATAATAATTTGCATCTAAAGAAATTGTTACTTCAATAAATTTTAAAGAAGTTTACATGGCGCCAAATCCGAATTGAGTCCAATTATAAATTATATAAATATTATTTTTTTAAATTTCAACACCATTGACAAAAGAGCTGACGTATTTATGAGCACTGCAGCTCGAGCGGATACCAAAATTTCATCCTCCCGGACGTTTTATTTGCACAGTTGGCAACCTAACGAGTAAACACTCTCTCATGTCCAATTCGACCCAGACGGCTGCCGATCATACAAATTAAGAAAAATCGTCCACATCGAAAATAAAAAGGCACACCCGATTCCGACATCAAAGATAACTTTCGTCGGAACTGCGAAAAAAAGGCGTAAACAAAATTACAGCAAGGAATGCATTGCGGGACACCGATCTTACGAAAATATAACGTGGATTGTACGCGGCATCGGCGTGCATAAAACAAATTCCTCGGAGGCACATGCAACACACTGAATTAGATACACTCGTGATCGGCTGCTCGGTGGTCGGCCATAGGATGTCCAATGAACCATAAGCGTTCTGTGATCGCATCCACACACGCACAGGCTTTGTTACACCTTCTTATCTTTCAATTCTTACTATAATTTCACACTCTGCCCATATACAATATAATATAATCTTTATTTCTCAGCTAAATACCCAGTACAATCACACACGATACACGTCACAGTTATATTAAACTAGCTGAACCCGCGACTTCGTCTGCGTGGTGTTTTTTTTTTTTTTGGTAGCATTTTCATTAAATTAGAGCAAACTATTTTACAAATAAGAAACGTACCCGCACTGCCCTTTGCGGATTGAGCTTAACGTGTAATGTAAAACTTGGTCAACAAAAAAATTCTGACCAAGTTTATAATACCGTAAAAGATATAGTTTGTACATGTGAAGTTTGAATTTATCGTTAATGTGAAAATTTGAATGTTTTCAAATTTACACAGCAAACCCCTTTGCGGGTGGAATTTCGCAAAATCCGTTCTTAGCTGACCACTGCTCGACAAAAGGAATGTTTCTACCAAATTTCAAGTTTCTACGCCTTATGGTTTCAGAGATATCGTAATGATTCAATAGATACCTGGATATCTGATGTATATATAAACTAGCTGAATCCGCGACTTCGTCTGCGTGGAATGATTTTTTGGGTAGCAATTTCATTAATTTAAGCATATTGTTTTACCATACGTATAACACCCCCGTATTCCCCTTTACGGGTGGAATTTTGCAAAATCCGTTCTTAGCTGAACGTCTACTCAGCAAAAGAAATATTCCTACCAAATTTCAAGTCTTTTTTTATTTATTTTTATATTTATTAGGTTTCCAACGGAACTTATTACTAGGTATATGGTAAAAAAAATATTTACATTAACACAAGGTGAGTAATATTCGAATTAAAGGAAATACCGACATGATATAAAATAAAAAAGTTTATATGCAGACTACTATTACAAAGTTTTAAAACTTCAATAACTATAATATTAATAAAAATAAATAAGTGTGTGTACTTATGTACACGCGTTAGAAGTTACTTCTTTGGAGTGACATGATAAAAACCGTTTCAAAAACTAAAATGTTGACTATAGCTAACTTCAGGATAAATTTACTCTCATCATTTTTCCCTAACGTGCCAAAAGAAGTATAACTTCAATCAAAAGTAAAATAAAGTAATTAAAATCGAAAACTAAATCTATTTATTTGGATTGTGGTGCACGGATTGCCAAAACTTAAAAATTGAGCAGTCCAAATTTTCCAAAAGGGCGTGCGATCACGTTGCACCTTGCTGCCAGAGCACGACGTTCTCTCTCAATGTCATTGTCATCCATAAGATTTTTAGTTAATATGTGCCCTAGGTATTTGAACTACTCATCCCTTTTGAATACCCAATGTATATTCTTGACGGTAGTATATTTTTTTACAGATTACTTTTAAATTACTGCATATATTAGTGCAAACTTGTCCTTATGAGAGCTACGGATTTACTGTTTAATATTATCTCATTAGGATTTTATCATATTTGGTAATGTCTATTCTTGTTTTGTTTTTGGCCAACTGTAGTTTATAAGTGGTAATTGTATTTAAATTACTGTCAATGTAAGTTTTCCTTTCTGGGGCTGTGTGGGGATTGCGCAGCATTCGAATCACTTGCTGTGATCGCAATCAATCAGTTTAAAATCAATTTATAAACTATTATATTATTTAAGTATATAACACGGCTCTGAATAATGTTTTCTTTCTTTCTACTTTGCTGGAATCATCTCCGGACCTCTGTCTGAGGGGAAAACCATTGTTACAGTTTTCTTGACGGTATATTTTACAACATGCGATGCTGAATAATGTTCACTGAATCATCTCAGTTTGCGGAAGCCTTTAATCGAGGAGCTAAGAAGGCCTATATCATCAGATTAGCATATATATCGTTAAAATTTTACATCAAAATCCAAATATTGTTTATTCAAGTATGCTCAAAAAGCAACTTTGAAGCGTCTAGTCCGTCCATTGGTAATTAATCACCACCACCGGTTCGAAAAGTTGATTCCGCCGAGAAGGAACTGGCAGGAAACTCAAAGGTTACTCCTTTAAAACACTTTTTGTATGTCACAATGTGCAACTGAAATAAAGTCCAGCCAACTTTGTCACTTAAATAATCGTCAATATTGTTTTTTTTTTTCTTTTAATTGGACGTTTTTAACATGTTTCTTAAAACTATGTGAAGGTAAACCCAGTAGTCATTCGGGTAAGTAATCTTGTTAAAAGTCCGTATGCTCAACCCGAAAAATGATTTCTGAACCTTCTTAATTGAAATATGGTATTACAAGTTTTTATTTCTTGTATTAAATCTGTGTGTTTCGCTCCTTTTGCTGTATAATTGAATATTATCAAAGATACGAGTACATAATCACATAAGTTACATAGGTTGTATATTTCATTTAGATGTAGAAAAGTGCCTTTAAAAGTTAGTTAAAACCGAAAAGCCAATTATGTGAAATTGCATTTTCAAATTTGAGTTTGACCTGGTCACAGGTTGTTACTAGTTACCACCCTACCAGCAAAGGTAGATCGCCAAGCAAAACATCTAAAATTTAAGTTCAAATATTTTAGAGTCACTCACTAATTCGCAGGTTAAGTAATACTATTCTCATATTCTTCATTATTATATTACTTAAAACACAATACAAACTGTCACTAGACAAATATTGCTTCATTCCCCTGTGCTACCCCTCTTATACCATACGCCCCACTCAAAATAATCGCCCCACTCAAAAATAATATGTCCACCAATCACATTCGTTGTGAAAACGACGATTTCTTAAATTTGAGAATTTCCGGACTGCGTTAAACCGGATGTAGTGCATGTAAACGTTTCACTGATATAATTATAAAGACCTCAGCATAATAAACAAATATAGTAATTTAATAGCAAACCACAAATAAAATAATCATGATCGCTAACAAATACATTTAATATAGTCTTGATTGATTTTAATATAGTCTTTTGCAAACATTCATTCTTTGCGGAAAAAACATATTAAAAGCTCACGTAATAGATATAAAGATTTCTTTCTATGAAATGGCGTGGTGAAGTTCGTGCTAAGTAGCATAGGAATTGACTTAACATATTTTTATATTACTTGATTTTATTATCAACAAAACTTGGACCTTATTTTATTCATTGGTCAATTCAATTTCCTCGTAACATTTGTATAATATAACTAAGGTATTTAAAACAGTTCCGTTGAGAATTGTTCAACCTATAGTGTTAGGACTACGATAACCCTATCGTAAAATATCACAATAGTAACATCTTGGTATTTATTTAATCTCGACAAAAAAGCAGGAATTTTTTGGACCTATAAGCAGAATTCCTGTAGTAGATAGCTGACGATATTTTCGCGAAAAAAAAACCGGAACGAGAAAGATAAACAAAAACGCCTAATGTGATATGTTTTATCAGAAATTTTATATCACAACAGTTACGTAAAAGTCAATAGCTATTTATAGCCACTATATATAGTTAATTTATTTTTAATGTCTTGTTTATACTTTAAAAGATAAGGAACGTACGACTCCTATTACACAATTTGTAATCAGGACAATCTTTTAAATCTTATTTGAATGACACTTTATCTTTCCAAAACAAGGTCTACTAAAGTTTTGCCATTGTGCTACGCTTCCTGTCTGGAAGAACGAAGCTCAAACAATTTTTATTATCGCAACACCTGGCAGGGATTCAATTAAAAATTATACGTTTTTACAGTCTTCATATTGCAAAGATGGTTTATTGAAAGGACGATAAACCGAGCCCATCAGAAACGGCAGTCGGCCCACTGTAGTCACAAAGGCAACAGTGAATCAGATTTGATGCACTTTATAGTTATGACTATTGCTTAGACTTTACGGCCGTTCCAGAGCAAAGACCATGAAATTGAATTCCTAAATCACGACTTCACATTGCAGTAAAGACTTCGCACGCACGTAATATATTAATTGGACGAACTTTAAAATGCAAAGCGGTATGCTATTCACGCACTTAGGTCATAGGATCAACACACCAGCTTGATGAATTACAATTGTTTTGTTCCAGTAATTACAAGTTAATAAGCATAATCAATTTATATAATCATATAGTATATTATGCACCAAGGGGCGGAAATAACACATTGCGACCCGCATATTAGCATTGCATTGCATGGCATGAAGTTAAACTTTCCTGCCTATACAAACTTTTGTCAAACCTGGATAAAAAATTTAAAAGATTTTTAAATTAAAGTTACTATCAGATTATTAAAATCCAATGTTCATGCTTTGACTATGTTATCTGTGTTTAATAATTACTTCGAAAGAATTGCCATAGCTCATTACCAAAGCCTTCGCCATCACGTGGACCCCGAAGCTGCTAAACTTCTGGATATCACACGGACAGAGACAAAACTTAAAAGAACAAAACCTTTTCAATTAGTGAAAGTGCAGTGACACAATATAGTGTAGTGTTTGTAAGCAAAAACTCAAGAACAGAGTCGATAGACATTATAATAAACTAAGCATAGTCGTTGGACTCTAGACTTAGATAATACAATTACATATAAGGTAGATTAGGTCAAAGTATTATTACTAATTAGTCTGTAAAGCTAGATCGTAATCTTATATTATAAAACAGCCATTCGTTGGTTATAATAATAACAATAAAGAAATAAAAATCTATGTTAAAGACCATTGAAAAATTTTGCTAAATGGCGGACACCATCCGAAAATAGCTCTACAGTGGCCATTAAATAATTCTTTCTTACATCTATATAAGAATGTACCAATAAACAAAAAACAAATCAATTCTCGCCTAGTAATATTGATTTCGTGGCAAAACTGTCATATTAAGTTTTAAACTTTTAACATTTTTACTTCACCTTTTTTTTTTAAATAAAAAACTGACATGTTAACGCTTGACTGTAATCTCACCTAATAGTAAGTGATAATACAGTCTAAGAAAAAAGCGCGTTTACTTGAATAGAGGCAATTTACCCCTCATGGGTTCTACGTACCGGAACGCAATTTTTTTTTGCTTAGAAATACGTATTTGCTGGTAATAAACCACGGCCGAAGCTTACCAGAACCAGATAAATTATATAATACATTATTCTAATATTTCTCTGACGAGAATCGAAGCCATGACCACCTCAGCAAGCAAAATGATTGCTCGCACCGTTGCGCCAGCGAAGCCGTCAGAAGCATACTAATTAATTGTGTTTTAGACAGGGGCTAAAGTGTAATGCGGTACTTTACTACCTAAAACTTGTTGTACTTTCATAAAAATATTGACTCTTTTATGACAAAAAAGTGAATGCACCTTATATAACTTAAGAAATAAAAATAAATTGCTGTAAATTCTAGTAGGCTACATAAAATGGACCAGTCATTCAATGGTATCTGTATACGTTTCTATAACAAGCTCCCAGAAGAAATTGCAAAGATGTCTCTTAGTTAATTTAAATCTTTTATTAAAAGAAAGCTAATTGAGAAGTCATACTATAATTTAAAGGAATACTTAGAAGACAAAAAAGCTTGGGAGTGAATGAAATTCTTTATAATCTTAATATAGAATAAATTAAAAATATATATTTTTATGATGATGAGAAAATAAAGTACACCCGATTGAGTTTTTGTGAGCTCTTCTGACATCAGGGCGGATAGGAACCTTCGTAAATGTGGATTTATTTAAATAATATATTATAAATGGAAAAAACTATATTAGGCGATTCAAAAATGCTGAAAAGGCCTACTTGAATTAAGATATTTTGACATTGAATTTGACTTTTAAAATAAGGGTTTCAGGACTATAACTCTCGAACAAGGTATGATTAAAAAAATGGGTGTAATTTTTTTAAATTACCTTGGATATACGAGACGTATCTCTTTTTATCTCTACTAATTTACATCTCCATCTCAACTTCCGTTAAAATGAATTTTCAATATGTTTATATAGAAATATTGATATTTATATATATCATTAACAATTATCTTATATAGATATAAACAAAAATTTCTTTTTATATATTCTGTTGTGCATTATTATTTATTTTAGTCTGCTAGTCTGCTGCTCACTAGCTATAAAACCGCCTTTTCACGCTATAATTATAATAGGTATCTTAGTTTATATGTCTTTTTTATTTTTCATCTTGTGTACAATAAAGTGTCTCTCTCTCTCTCCGTTGGCCTCGCTAGATCACACTTTTCGTAAGGCTCTCGTCACGTTTACCAGCCTACACACCAAGTCAAGAGTGCATAAAGAAGTTTTACTTCGAAAATAATTTATAATGTTCTCGCTAAACGAGCGAAACGAATTTGGGACGCGCTCCCCGGCGTTCAATTAACGAGACAGTGAACGAGCGGTATTTACACATTCGGAACGGTTGAGAATTTCTCGATCCTAAGAAAACGTCTCGAGGGATAACGATAAAGAAGCGAGTACGTTGACATCGTCGATATTCGCTCGCAAAAAATGCGTGTATAAGTAGTGATCGCTAAAAAGGCGCGCAGACGGCGTCGCGGCGACGGGTCGACGGCCGCTCCCGGAATAACCACCACCAGCAGCTATATTTGCAGCAGCGGCGCGGGCGCAGGGGGAACCAGCGCGTGCCATTTCTGCACCAGCCCGGTGCATCTGAGTAATCCCATTGTAATGCTCTCGATATATCCCACTCGCTGGACGACCGCAGACGCGACGACGGCGACGAAGCCGTTACCGTCCTGCTGACCGCAACTTTCGGCAATCTTAAGTGTTCCCCGAAGTGATTCATTGTACTCACAGTCAACACGAGGAATCCCGCCACTGAATTAATGGCGCATATATTTTCCCAGTTCATTGTTGGAACGTGTAATTCTGCTATCCTAAGACTGAAATACCTTTTTCTTTCTTATATCTTACTATGTACCTGCTTATTTTTATTTCATTTTAATACTTTATTGAACCACACCACACTTAAAAATATATACAAATTTAAAAGAGATGACACATATCAGAAGTGAAACTCCTTTTTCAATTTGTGAATGTGGTCTGGACGGAGGCACTGTTTCCCATATATGAATATTTTGTAATAAGTGTTAATCATGTGTTGTATTGTGTTGTCCCTAACCCTAATTTTTTTATTTTCTTTTTAGTGGTGATCGTAAGTAAAACTGTTTTAACTATTTGTAGATTATCAAAATTTTGATTTGGAAATCGGAAACCGTACAATTTCCTACGTGCCTTTTCCTTTTAACGTGACGCTGGCGAAATTGTGTGTGCCTTGTCACACCTGAAAGCCAATTATTAAATGAAGAAGAAAGTAATTTTTAAGTCTTGTTTATATTGATACAAATCTAAAACTAATATTTAAATATCTAAATTTAAATATCTAATATTTAAATTAAAAAAAAAGAAGTGTTCAAAATTAATACTAATAATTTGTTGAAATCTCAAATGACAAATTGAATATAAAATTGGGGCATGGCCTAAAAAATGTTGCGAAACACTGTATTAAAAGTAATTAGAAGAGATTCTGCCAATAAATTAGCGATACATATATTTTCCCCAGTTCATTGTTGGAACTTGTAATTCTTCTATTCTATTACCGAAATTCTTTTATATTCAAAAATTAAATATTCTTGTTCTAGTAGCTCCTTGAAACCACTATTAGTCGATTGATAAAGAATTTGTGACTAGTTTAGAAAATATCATTTTACCGAGAGGAAACTCTCAAGAAAATATTTACATTTTATAAGTTTTTAAACTATATAAATAAACCTATATTAACATCAAATTTCATCCACTCCAAGTTTATAAACATGTTTTTGAACTTCATTGGATGAATAACAAAATATTAACGAAAATTTGATACACAATATTGTTGGGAATCGATGTTTATTTTAAGAACCAATTTAATGAAGTAGCTTTTTGACTTATAGACATATTTAGCAAATTAACAATAAATGTACAGTGGAGAAATATTTGAATAAGTGCCTTAATGCATAACAATTTAATATATGTTTGCATCATGATATTAGTTTTTGAATTGACTAAGTTAAGCGTCGCGAATGATAACGTCGGGGCGGAGCTTGTTCGTAGAGTACGACAGTTGTATTTTGAAGTTTATTAATTTTAATAGAAATACGTGTATAAACCAGGCTTAATAGAATTACACTTATGAATAAAGGAGTATGTGTTATTAATCATTACATAATATAGTATAAATAAATGGCAGGGATTGAATGAGGTTCTATCAATTCATGTCTAGTAATTAGGCGATAAAATTGTATATTAAAAATTAGCACCGGCTTTGATTATCCAGATCGAATGGGGGAACGGTCGCCCATGTGTAGGTAATGATGACAATCAGCCGTGGGAGCCGCCGCGCCTATCCACTGTCATTTGTCATCGCCAGTTGCTGTCATTCCATATGTTCGCATGCCTTCTCATATTTGCAATTACCTTTTAAGTCGAGAATTTGCCGATTCAAGGATACGTTTTTATTGACTTTTTATATAATAGGATTATGGTCTCACTGATACTACACATAAATATTATACATTTTATATAAAATATTAAAAAAAATGGTATATTACTCCACAAGGAAGAAAATAAGGCATTCTCGCATACCATGTTTTGAAAATAGCAGGTGAGGATGCTCCAGTTTTCTCCCCTGCTATGTATACTATTCTTTCTTACTCTGGGATGAAAAGTCCGACTCCTACGTGTTTCGTGGTTTAAGTAGTCTTTAATGCTTAAAAGTGAGTTAGACACATGCACCCAGTAGAATCTAACTAGAAGTGAACGAGACACTTTTGTCCCACATGCAGGAGACGAAAAACTGTCTTTCCGTCGAAAATAAGTACATATATAAAATAAACATTCGCATCCAGATGTCATGCTACCACCACGTTTACTGTCTAACAACTAATGTATTGTTTCACGTTTTTACAATCAATTTAGTTACAATTTACGTAAACTCATAAAATCACGCAATACAATAACTTTCGTCAAATTTTCAATCGTTCCTAAAATACATTTTATTAACTTTCATTGGATAACACAAGATGTCAATAGTTTTATCGATTATTAATTAGATAATTATTATGTTTTTTGCGAAAAATTTTCCAACACCAACCATTAAACGCTCATGTAAAAAGTTTAAAGGTTTCTTTATATGTATTGGATGGCGTAGAAAATTCCTTTTTTAATTAATATTACTGTATTATTACAATAGTTTTCACTTCTATATTGCGGTCACAGGTACACACCCATTTACTTCTCACACCAATTTAAAAATACGCATTTTGTCATATCCTAGACATGTTTATATTATTTATTCAAATATTTAGTAGTCACCTAATAATGTCTGCGATCAATATTATATATTTACCTTTATGATGGCGTGGTGACTAAATCTTTGGCGATATCGTATTACAAAAGCGGGACAGGTCAACCGAAAACGGCGCATTAATCGAATAAAAACCATAAAGTTGTATATCGTCCAGTCAATTTCCACATGTGTGGATAGTTTTCGCGACAGATGGCTCATGAATCATCAACCTGTTAAACTGTTTAAACATACAACGAACGGAACAAGACGATACCTATATGTAATTAATTATAATCAACATATTCTTTAATCAGGCAGAAAAAGTTTTTTGAACCGTCATTCTTGGTGCGCTGGTACAAATTTACCACTGGTACGAAAAGTTGGTTCTACTGAGAAGGAATCGATAAGCAACTCAACAATATGTCAGTAGTTGCACTTTGTAACTGATAGCTAATATCATATGCCGTGGGAATCATGACCAAACAATATTATCCCTGAAATATTCTTGAACATCATAAAATGTCATGATGTTTTTGACATATTTGTTAAAGTTATGTAAAGGCAAAACCAAAACTGATTGCGGTATATTGTTAAAAATACGCACACTCAACCAAACACATGATTTCAGAACATTTTCTCCTTAAAATATGGTATTACTGGTACTTTTTTATATCTTGTATTCAAATTGCGTAGTTTCCGTTTTGTCAACTGTACGTCAACGATTACTGAACGACGGTAATTTTTGAAAATCAGGAATATTTTGTAAAGGAAAGCGAAGTTGTTTTTTTTATTTAATTTCAAGCAATTTTTTCTATATTTACTCATTTTTTAAATCTTCTTAAATCTTCTCTGGACACTAAAAATAATTCAGAACCAAAGTAACCCAAATATATATATATTTGGGTTACTTTGGTTCTGTTCTGTTTGGCACCCCGACAGATATATATATATATATATATCTGTCGGGGTGCGGGAGTCTGTGGAACGCTGGTGCCATCTGTCTATTGGCGCGGGAGAGGGTCAATTGTGGCAGTCCGACACGCGTCTCTCGAGAACTATCGAGTGACGGTCGGCCGGAGCGGTCGACTATTGAAACTGTCGCGTTCCTAGCTATTATTATTAATGAGTTTGTGTAAATTGATATCGGGAACATTAAGTGACTGAACATTATAATCCGAGGTAATTAATAAAATGTTTGATTGCGCCCACATTACCCACGGACGCCCACAGTATAGAAATGGAAATAATGGATGCCATTGATGACGATGTCGGCGGAGAACCTTACGTCCCTATGCTTTATGCCCTCCTTCTTTCTTATTCTCCAACACATATATATACAGATATATTACGCAAAATACACTTTTTCAACATGTTGACAGTAATTCTGTTTGTTTGTTGCATTACTAAAAGAAGGTCTATTTTTTGGATGTGCCATGAAAAGTATCGGTGAATGATAGAAATTACACAGCAAAAAAAATAAGAGCAATTGACGTCGCCTCCTCGTTGAACTATTCAATTGCATTATATTATATAGGAGAACAATAAATGGAAAATACCACAAGAGTGCATATTTTATTCGTAGGTAAGTAATTATGTATTAGAGTTATCGCATTATTTATCGATGTAATTATTTTATAACTATTTTAACACTCAATTCGTTTTTATGTTTTAATATCTTACTTTTTTCCTCTATCATTCTTAAATATAAAGTATAATTAAAATATTGAAATCTTAACGTATGTGTAAATATGTTTATAGAGGGAAATCGGTACTCAGTGACCTTTTAACATTGTGAAATTTATTTGATATAAGTACCAAATATATGTATATATAATTCTTATGTGCGTGTGGATGTTACTGAACTACTCCTAAATGGCTTGACCAATTTTGTTGATTTTTTTTGTGTGTCTCCACTTGATTCACAATTCGTTCCGATAAATATTAAATTTTCGACGGGTTTATTACCTACGCGTCTAACACCACCGGAAACAGTTAGTCTTTGTCTTTAATGCTGCCAGCGCTTCACTGTGATTACACGTGATTGTAATTGATGATACAATCTATGATGGAAACGCGTTATTCTGATTACAGACAATTTACCTTTTATATTTTCTACACAGTATAGTACCGAAATACAAATTTCTTTGCGGGTGGGTTGGTAACTAGGCGAGACCGAAGACTCGAAAATACAATTTCCTAAATGCGCCCTATCGGGAATTGTACCCGGAACCTCTGCTAGCCAAGCTAGTACCCACTCAATTGCACCAGCGAGGGCGTCATTATACATTTAGTAAAAAATTTATTCATATATCATTATTACACATTTATAAATATACTTTACAAAAATGACATCATGACCATTAACAATTTAGCACGAAAGTGTGCAAAGGCGGCCTTTTTGCCGTAAGCAATCTCGTATAGGCAACCCTTGGTGACGGGAATTAGTTAATTGGATCGCGGAGATTAGCGTAAATTTAATATAAAAAGCAGCTCATTAACGTCCCACTTCTGGGCACAGGCCTCCTTACTAATACGAGAGAGGGATTTTAGAGCATAGACCTACCACGCTGCTCCACTGCGGATTGGCAGGCATAGTGCACAAGTGTAGTCCTTCACTTTCATAGCCCGACGTGACGGCAATCCGACACGATCGGACAGTCAGGCGCAGGACCTGCTCTCTGAAGCACGGGTGGATCACACCGCCAAATTTTTCCCAACTTCGGGCAAATATTGAGAAAATCTTAATAGAAAACTCAATACCGATTTTGAATAGGCCTGGCCCGGGACACGAACCCAGCACCTGTCTGTAGTCGAACATGCTGGCCACTAAATCAATGAAGCAGTCAAATTTAATATAATGTAAAATAAATAGTGTTGTTAAATATATATACGAGTACATAAACAAAAGAACAATACTTACATAATTATAAATAAGTACATAATATCAACATACATATAAACATAACACATTAATTATAAATATATCCTTAGTATAAATTAATATTAAACTAACAAAAAAATTAATATTTTATTGATTTAAGAATTGATTGATTAGACGAAGCTTGAAATTGGGAAATGATTCAGTAACGGATTTCTCGAGGCCGATTGTTCCATAGAATAATTGACTTGACAGTAAAAGAGTTGGAATGATAGTTTGAATTACAGGTTGGAGTGGCTAAACGATTGTTACCGAATCAACGGAGATTTATGTTAAGATCACGGTTAGAGCTGCAATCACTGAAATGTTTTCTTAGACAAGAGGGAGGGAGAGGGTTAAAAAGAATGGAATAAAGAAGTGTCAGACAGAGAAGATTCCGCCGCAGCCTAATAAATAGGAAGTACTACTTAAGTCGCACGCGAAATTTTTGCTCATGGTCAAATTAAGTTAATTTAATTAATTTCCAGTAGTACGAGGCGTAGACTGAAAAACAGCTTATAGCTGAGTCTAGGACTTTTTTTACTAACATGCAATAAATGTTTTATATCTTATTATGTTAAGTTAATTTTAATTAATTCTAGTTTTCTTACTTCAAGGTGTTTGCATGTTTGGTGAATTAAGATCTTTTCTTATTATTATAAATAAACGTAAACCAAGGATAAATCTGATGCATAAATTTTGTAGACGTTCAAGCTTATCTAGTTCATTTTCAGATAGGCAGGATAACATGAGTCTGCATTGTCAATGTTAGGCAATAGCAGACAGTGAACCAACGGAATTTTTGCCTTAATGGGAAGAAAATGTTTTTAGCGCCATCAAAAACCGATAGAGGCATAAAAACGACGACTAACCTGTGCCACGTGACCACACCATGATAGGTAGCTATCAATATACAGCCCTAGGTTTTTGATAGACGAAGTTATTGCCAGATCCGATTTTAGCTTAAAAATATGTATGTTGCATAAGTATATTGAGCAAGTTACAAAAAGACACTCTACTTTTATAAATAAAAAATACATTATGTAGTCCAGCAACTCGGCCAAAAAAGATTTTTTAATAATCGTTTATTAAATATCGAATGCGGCAGTGTCGCCTAAAACGGAAGTGAAATGTAACGGAGCCGTAGACACTAGACACCAGTTCCTCGATGAATTTATGATTTTGGAACCGCCCATGTCGTGTTAGGAAAAGCATGACATCAGGATATTATATCTTAAATAACAGTGACATCACCATTTTATGAAATTGAATCGACATCTTCGGTACATACTGGGCGCATTAAAGAGGCCGAGAGCGGAGCTTTGAACTATAGATTCATTAAGCTTCGCTAACGCATGTTATTTGATATTTTACCTATTAAATGAGATAAGTATTCTCTATTCATTGTACAAACCGCTAAGCCGTTGATTTACCAACGAATTGTCTGTATATTTTTTAAATTATATTTTGAAGCGAAACTTCTTTAGTCTCATGATGGTAAAAATTTTACGGATAAAACACGTGACTAGCGTCACGAAGATGTGCAGCGTTTTTATGCTATAAAAAATAAAATAAATATATTGCATAAAATTTAAATTCAAAAAAGAATTTAAATTACTAATTACTAGTATTGACAAACAACAAGCGGCATTTTCGACGCTTTTAACATTTTAATGACAATTATATTCCTTAAATTCCTGACATATTTTTCTTCCCCCCCCCCCCCACTAAATCTCGGAAATCTAAAGTTTTAGATTTGTGTAAATATAAACAAGACTTAAAAATCTAACATAGGTACTTTCTACGCACGCACTTTTAAGTTTTTATTAGTTTACACTCTCCCTATACGTCAACCATAATGTTCGTACTTTCGGCTCTATTTTGAGTGATGAAAGTGCCACATTGCTTTACGATTAAATAAATGATGCGTAACTTATTGGGCATGCCTCAAATTTTCGACGCACGCCCGCTTATTTTATATGTCAAAATATTTGGCAGTTTGTTTTGTTACGTGATCTAAATTTGTAATTTACTTTATTCACTTATTTCTTCTCACGATTCATTAGAACTTATTTTCTTTAGTTTTTAATAAGTTTCGCAGATTTATTGCATCTGAACTTATTTTTAGGCAATTGGGTAAACCACTCGATGAACTTTCGATCCCGGTCTGATGAGAAATTGTATACACATTACGGGACGAACGGCATAGCCACCCGAGTTTTTGTCACGCGGGCGGCTATGGTGCACTTTCGGCCCTAGGTGCGTATATTACTGTAAGACCTTTTGTATTAATGATAAGTCTTTTAAGCATCATGTTGACCGATTAAATGTAGGGGCCATTGATTTATACAGGTATATGTACCTCGACTTGTTCGTTAATCATAACATAATTAAACCTGTCACGCTATAAATAATCATACAATATATTACCTAGAAAACATGCAAACAAACCAGCCACATTTAATTCGACGTTAAATTGTTCTTCATGTTTAAATTGAAAACCTAACACGGCTTCAATGTTGTTAATTCTTGTAAGTAATAAATAACGTTACCAGAAGTAAAAGTAAAATTTAGTGGGGCTCTTGGTGTACTAATTCCACACTTATTTCTAAATAAATTTAAAGGACCTGTTGTAGGATCTTTTTACATAAACACGACTCATTTTCTTGCCCTTATCCCACTAGGTGGAGTCGGCACAGCATGTTTCCTTTTGCCACTTCCGTATCCACTATCCACTATCCGTTTTCCACTATCCGCTGTAATTTCTAAGCTCACACCCCTTACACACATATCCGCTTTCACACAGTTCATCCACACTTTTTTTACAAAAACACGACTGCTTTTTTAAATTCTTACCTGTGTTTGTTTGCTTAGAACGTCATTCTGCCTAGAAAAACTAGTCCTGCATATCAATACAATACCCTGCGTATCTCAATCATCTGTTTACGAATTAATAATCAAATAATTTATTATTGTGTAAGCAGTAACTGGCAATCGCTTAACGCTATCAAGATGCTCTTTAGTTGCTGTCAGATATATAAATAGTGTCAGATACTTTAATATATTTTATTATTTAGAGTACTTCATATTCCACAACCTCGCTGGGGCATACACACAAGTACTCTCTAGGTTTAAATGGGTATACCGAGGTTTCTTTCATCGCCTAGTCCCAAATCCTGACCCGTCGCTGGTCGGGATTGGTGCGTAAGAGACCATGAGATGCTATTTGCCTCTAACCAGCGCGGTAGCGGGCTTCCATCATAGACTGTATCGTGATGATACGGTCTAAGATGGAAGTCCCTTATTGTAAGGCGAGATTAGAGTCAAACACTAACCTGCCAATAATAAAGAAACTAGGCATTTATTCATAATTATGTCTTTAATATACCTGCGATTAAATTAAAAAATGATTAGTTCAAATACATTTCTAACTTGTAGTGGATGGATAATGTTAAGACAGTTTTTTTAAATATATCTTTATTAATCATATTTATTTTGCGAAAAATCCAAGCTATATAATGAAAGCTCATGTAAGGGGATTAAAGATGTCATATTCTTAATGTTACTTTTTCCATACAAATATAATAGTTAAACACCGTAATTTATTTACGAATCAAGATATATATATATATATATAACAAATACTTTACACCTCTGCTGCTATTGAAACTGTTATCTGGATTCTAGAAATTTCAATCAGATTTAAGCACATAACTAACAAAGTCCATTTGATTTTCATTCATCGAACCTTATACACTTTTTCCGTGAGGGAAAAAAGGAGTTTTATGTTCTTACTTAGTTTTGTAGAATTTTAATAGAAAGAGATAATTCTATATATGCTATTTAGATGTTTATAATAAATGTACTTACAATCAATGTCCCCTGGACAGGTTTTGCAACATCTACCGGGTAATAATGTGGGAGAATCACACGAAGGTTCTGGACACTCGTTTTTGATATTGCGACAATGCACCTTAGCCACAACCCGACGCTTCTTTTGTACCTGAAACAATTTCCTTTTTAACTATATACTAAGAACTTGAAATACGGATAAAAACTTAATTATTGTTTCATCGTTTTACTATAAATCATATATATATATTAATAAATACTCAGTTTTAAAACAACCAATAAAATCTTTTCCAAATATTGACAAATGAATATAGCTCCAATGAGTATATTATAATTAATTCTTAACTATATTCTGTAAAATGTACAAAAAATTGTATAATACAAATTTTACAATAAATTAGAAATGTACTAATGCAACATTTTTGTATCACTTCCCTTTACCATTGGGGGTATTGCAATCACTTAGAATTACAGAAACAGGTCAATATCTTTGTATTTATAAAGCAAACTATTAGCTTTGCCATGTACTTATTAAACCTAAATTTAGAGAAACCAATAGCCTAATACATTTATTTTAACCTTTGTCTTAATAACAAGCACAATAACCCAACTCATAGCGGACCCAAACATAAAAAGAAACGGATGTAATAGACCTCGTCCTTAAATTGAATTAGGTTGTATTACTCTTATATATTATCAAATATTAACAAATAAATTAATTTCTACTTTGTGTAATTTAATTCTTTTGTATTTTGTCCATCAATATGTGTACTGTATGTTTTTTATTGCTGAGTTTTAACGTTTGTGATCTCATCTGATGGTAAGTGATGATACAGTCTAAGATGAAAGCGCGCGAATCTGGTAAGAGGCAATCTATCTCATATGGTTTCTACACAGCATCGTACCGGAACACAAATCTCTTTTTTTGGCAGTACGTTTTTGCTGGTAGGGTAGTAACTAGCCACAGCCGAAGCCTCTCACCTTCCCAATTCGTTCTACCGGGGATCGAACCCGGGGCATCTACTAGCAAAGCGTATACTCGCGCCAGTGAGGCCGTCAAAAACTGTATGTTACATTTTTAAGTGAAAACGATTATGTTTATGTTGTCTATTTTGTTTTTAAAAGTAGGTATTTTGAAATTGGATTTTTCCCAAATAAAATATGCCGGAGAATAAGAAGAGCATAAAGCATAGGGGCGTAAGGTTCTCCGCCGACATCGTCATTAATGGCATCCATAATCATAGCAATCAATCAATTATAAATCACATCAATTTCCATACTGTGGGCGTTGGTTGGTAATGTTTGTGCAATCAAACACTTTATTAATTAACTCAAATTATAATGTTCAATCACTTTTACATAAACTCATTAAAAATAATAGCTAGGAACGCGACTGTTTCAAAAGTCGACCGCACCGGCGGGCCGTCACGCGAGTACTGAAGAGATGTGCGCCGGATTGTCACTTATTGACTCTGACCACGCCGATAGACAGATGGCGCCAGCGTTCCACAGACTATTGCACCCCGACAAATATATTTCTTATCAAGCCGTACTGTATTCATATACTCAAAATACCTTTAATTTATTGGAATAACCAATTATAGTCCAGTTGTTTAATATCGTTTTATTTTTTCTAACCGACAGTGTGCCACTATAAAACAAAACTACATATCCACTTACCGGCATACACTCACATTTGATGCAGTACATAACACCAAACGGCGGGCCTAGATCTGCGAACCAAGTGGAACCGAGTTCCTTTGCCTGCTTCCCGAATTGGCATTCTGCAACAAACAAAAATATTTATAAATACAACGACATTATCCTTACACATCAATAAATGTTTTAAAATGGAACTACTACTAAGACAAATACTAGCTCGTTTACAAAAAAAGTGCGTGCTTACAAAGTACGCATGTTAGAAATGAAACCTTTTTATAGCTTACAGATTAGCGCTTCATTGTGATCTCACCTCATGGTAAGTGATGATACAGTCTAAGATGGAAGCGCGCTAATATACCCTTACGGTTTCTACACAGCATCGTACCGGAACACAAATCTCTTTGTTTGGAGGTACGTCTTTGCTGGTAGGGTGGTAGCTAGTCACGGCCGAAGCCTCCCACCAATCCTGACTCAGACAAATTAGAAAATACAATTTCCTAAATTCGTCCTACCGGGGATCGAATTCGGGACCTCTGCTAGCAAAGCGAATACACACACCACTGCGCCAGCGAGGACGTCAAACTTTGGCAAACTAATTTTTAAGTCTTGTTTATATTTATACAAAAGTAAAGAAAGATATGATAGGGATTTAATGAATTTCATTATCATTAAAATATTAAGTGTCGAAAATTAATACAAATAATTTGTTGATATTTTAATTACTTTAATGTCAATATTGATAATTATTAATTAGATTTTGTTTTTGAATGTAGAAAAGAGAATTTATGTAATATTTTCTTTTATATTTTATGAATTAAATTATTAAATGATGAATGGCAAATTAAATAGCCATATGTTATTTGTAAATATTAAAACTACCTAACCATCAAACGAATTAGCATAGAGAACGCTGCACATGCTGCTGCTAAAGAATAAAGTTAATTATCCAACTCCTTTGAAACGGCTTGTCTGATTTGGTAAGTCTGAGAATAGGTAAAATATTTTTCGTGCTTCTACCCCCACACTCCAACTAATAATTCATAAAGACTTATTTTAAAACAACTACACTATAAAAATGAAATATTTAATTAAAATATCGGATAAAAGTCCGTTATAATCATCGTTTAATTATAAAAATCGCGAAAATCTAAGAAAATATAAATACTCATACATAATTTAAAGGCAATACAACGGGAAAAGGACCTCATGACCTAAAACACAGGCTTAATCTAGTTCAAGCACAAGTTTCCATAATATAACCTGATATAAAACTGTATTTTTGTATAAGCGATACGTGTTAATAAAGTAGAAAAATAATGCAAAACTTAAAAAAGAAATCTCATATATGTGTACGTTTATATACATTAGGAAAATCAGTAAATTTTTGTTTATCATTACATAATTTTTTAATTTACAAAACCAAACTTGATAAGCATAATTCCACACGATAGAAGTGAAAACTTCATCAAAAGGTTAATAAAACGGCATACATCTATATTTTTCTGTATTTATAAAGTAATAATATTATTAAATAATCTCAGATAAATTAAACCATAAACAGCGCATATTTATTAATATTGGGTCGTGTCGAAGGTTTAAATACTTAAAACAATCTGAAGGTTTTGCAGTAACTAGGTTACTAATGAACATTTAAATTTCAAATGTTTTATTTAAATAAACTACGCATTAGAACTAAATCTTACTATAAATGTACATATTAAATATTTGAAATACAAACGTTCGTAGTTTAATTATTAAATTTCAAATATATTTACGTATATAACGTATATAAATAAATTACTTGTATATTAATGTGTTTTTGTGTTCAGTTATTAACATAGGTTTCACAGTGATCTTACCTGATAAGGTCTTACGTGATAAGGTCTAAAAGGAAGCCGGTAAGAGGTAATTTACCTCATGTTTTCTACACAGCAACGGATATACCCGAAAACAGCTTTTTTGACAACCTGCCAGGGCCGAAGCCTCCTATCAATCCAGACTCTGACATAGTTTACACTGCTAGAAATCGAACCCAAGACTACTATTAGAGAAATATGCACATCACATTAGCGAATTCGTCAAAATATCATTAAGTAAAAATATCACTGCTGGGCACAGGCCTCCTCACCCATATGAGAGAGGACTTTTAGAGCATAGACCCACCACGCTGCTCCACTGCGGATTGGCAGGCATAGTACACAAGTGTATTCTCTATTCCTTCACTCTCATAGTCCGACGTGACGGCAATTCGACACAACCGGAGAGAGATCAGGCGCAGGACCGAGGGCTTAAGGTGCTCTGCGAGGCACGGAGGTGCATCACGCCGCCAACTTCCCAACTTCGGGCAAATATTGAGAAAATCTTAATAGAAAACTCAATATCGAATTATGAATTGGTCCGACCCGGGACTCGAACCCAGGACCTCATGTCTGTAATCGAACATGCTAACCACAAAACCAATGAGGTGGTTAAAATATCACTACTTGAATTAAAAGTTTTGTTTAACTTTCAAAGGACTTCCTAAGTCATAAGTTTTTAAGTTGAATGTCAGTTTAATTACGTAACTTACTCTGCCAAATTTAGATAAGCTAAAGCACCCTCTTAACTTCCTTCCTTCGGTTGTGGAGAATAGACCCACCACCAGAATAACTCCCGCGATATAACTTTCACGAAGTTTTCCTTCACCGAAAACTACAGTCAAGTAATGGAAAAAAATCAAGATTTCATTTTTAAAAGAAAACAGTGGCTGTCCAGGATTCGAGCCCGCGATTTCTTTAAACTAGAATTCACCCGTGTCACTATTAGGCCATCATGGCTTATATTATATATTTAAACCATATAATTTCAACCCTACCTTGCTAAGCGAAGTCGTGAACACTTATTAGTTCAGATATAACGGACACCTTCACCCAGCGGATTTATATCAGCGTATAGCTGGAAAGTGAAACCTTTCCAATGCCCAATGATAAATGTATCACGATCGTGAACAATTGTTTAAACATTTTGAAATTTTATTAATTAATTTAAAGGCGTAGTCACGAATTCAAATGGCACTTGATTTTAATTACGCGGTATTTCAATATATGCTTATCTTTGTAGCAATAACTCGCAAAGTACAGCGTAAGGGACATATTATTGAATTATTCATCAATATTAGAAACATCTTTGACCGTTTATCTATTAACTGTTAAAAGGTTCATGACATACTGCAATATAATTGCATTAATATATTAAACTTATTCAATATACCAGCTGCTGTCCGCGACATTGGTTACGTAGAATTGATATTCGTGCTTCTAACACATCCATTTCATAATTGCAAAAGAACTACATAAACAAAAGTTCTAAAAAAATCATTATAAAGTTATTTAATTACTATGCCGTATCTAACATGAACTTCTAAAGCAAGTTACATACAAAAAGAGCCTTAAACTTATAATGCGAGATTTCAATAAATTAAATAACAAATTCTTATTTGAAAGAAAAACTACATTAAAAATAAGAATCATCAATTACTACTTTAAAAAAGTACATAATTGATCTTGAGTAAATGAATAAAACTGTTTTGTTAACAATTGAATTGTGGAAAAAAGTTGTTTTACGTTTCTTTCAAAATCAAAGTATCCCAAAATAGAAAAATATGAGTAGTTTTAAGCGCATTAGAGGATACTATTGAGGTGCTACTAAAATTTTACTCAAACATATCTAAATAAATGATAAACTTTTATCGTCATGCCGTGTAATTAAAATCAAGTGCCATTTAATGTCGTGACCGCGCCTATAATTTAATTAATAACGTTTTAAAATGTTAAGGCAGCTCACGATCGTTACATTTATTTATCGTTATGTATTATAAAAGTGTAAGTAATCCAATTATCTACAAAATATTGATTACATATTAAAGAAAGCAAACCTGTCTTATATCGTCTGTGGGTTTACAGATACTATTAAAAGGTAAAAGGTTTATTTCACATCAAGTCCACCTAAATGATCACTTAACATCCAGTGAAATTACAGCTAAGCGCTCAAGAGTGTGACCTGAAAAACATAAATTATAGACATTGTTTTGATAATACTTGAAAGTTATGACGAAATACATAATTTTCCACTTTTTCATAGTTTTTTTATGAAAGTAAAAAAATATAGTTTGTCATTTAATGAAAATTAAAATCTTTTTTTCATATAAGCTTTTGAATAGTGTTTTTTTCATATTACAATAGATTGGTACTTTAAAATGACCTATTATTTTCTTAGTAGACCTTTAAATGATTAAGTTAATTTAAAAAAATGTCATTTCTACACCATCTAGCACGAATTTCTTAATCTCATTGCATAGACAGAAACTCTTAAAGCTTTTACGTAAGCTTTAAGTAACTGCACTACTACTGGCAACGTAAATTTTGGAAATGAATTATTTAAATTTGAAGATAATATTAACATTATCAACAAGTGTCATCCACTACGCTATAAAGTGCAGTTGAGGTTTAGTGGACGAATAAAAATGTGCGATATATATAGGAAAAGTATAAACGAATAGTACAAATTGAATTTGTATTTTAAAGTGTAAAATTTAAAAACAGTTTAAATGTAGTAAGAAGACGTTTGTCAACGTTACTTTTGTAAGTAATAAAAGATTCTTACTTCCCAGTGTCATTTGTTTTTCGTCGTTTTAAATTTATTATTTCCATGATTTAGTAGCGAGGCTACGCGCAGAGACTAGAGCGTGTTTTTTAGAGCTTTGACTTTCATAAAAAGCAACACTTTGCAAAAATTGTAAACATTGCATCGCATGGTCAACAATTCAGAGTCCGCACGTTATTTTAATAATTAACATAAGACTGGATAAACAAGGGTGATTGTGATCATACCACAAAATAGCAAAAAAGTACGTATTACCCTAGTAATGACGAAAGTATGTTTAAAAACCTCTCTTCGGACAAAACACCCCGTATCTGCTGCCCAGAGTTTATCCCTTGGAGGGAGCATAGACCCACCACGCCGCTGATAGTTGGCAGGCTACAGATACCCCAGAATTACTCTCAGGATATACAGCTTTCTTCAGGTTTTTCTTCAAGTTTTCCTTCACCGAAAAATACAATGATGTATCGGAAAAATGCCTGCCCAGGATTCCAGCCCGCGATTTCTATAAACTAGAATTCCCGCGTATCACCAACAAACCATCATGGCTTTTATTCTTGGAAAGCAATTATATAATTTCAACCCTACCTTGCGAAACGAAGTCGTGAACACTTATTAGTTCAGTTTTATTAGTAATGATGAAAGTATATAAAGAGAGGTTCTTAAAAATCTCTCTTCAGTCAACAGACCCTGTATCTGCTGCCCAGAGGTTATCTCTAGGGGGGAAGACGACGGTCTTGGGCCGCCCGTCCGCGTCGACCTTGTTTATTCTGCCGTGTCAACGGCGAAATCATACTCGCCATAGTTAGAACCATAAAGCCTAAGACTCTTCAGCCGGCTCGCTACTCATCTTACCCTCACCCTCAGCACCCCACACATGTACTTGCCGAAACAGCCATGTCTCGACAAGACCTGTGTGAGGTGGAAAGCCATTAGCCATGTGTCCGACTCACCCATTGTCCAAGTACGAGCCTTGTGGCTCAATGGTTAGCCCACCAGGTGTCGGCAACCAAAGCCTATTTCGGCACTTGTTGAGCATGGTGATTCTTACTCAGCTACCTCCTTTCTTCACCCGGTGAAGAATGTTCTTTCCGTAGTCGGACAATTTGAGAAATACTAACAACCATACCACCAACTAGGACAAAAGTTCTTGACTAAAATATAATCTCTTTGGAACAAAATTATTTTTTTAAAGTTAACTAAAATTAATTTTGAAAATTATTATTATTATGTACACATTTCTCAATATCAAATTAACAAACATAAAATAAAATTCATGTATTTTTACCCCAGTCACATTCTAGTCGTGCATTCTTTACAAAAATCGAAACTGTCTCGCGGAGCTATTTGGTTATCAAAGGCGCATAAAACACTTATATTTTTATTCTACACATTTCGGTTTTCGCCCTTTTTCGTCGCCTTCCATTAACTGTTTTCATTATGATTTAATGCTGCACGAGTCTGACAAGTGTGCCTTGTCTGCGCTTTGATATAAACAGAAACAACGTTGAAAATTAGGGTTGCTATCATATTTTCTTTCCTACTCAGTTTAAAATACTAAAACCAGGACTAACACTGTCGGAGTAATAGTACAAATGCTAACAGTGTTGAGACATTAATTTTCCAAGCCTAAGACTAGGCTAATAAAGGCGTTAATTGTGATTTGTTAGAACTTTTGAAATAAAGAAAAGATATTAGGGTAATCATTAATTAAACATAAAAACATTCTTCATTAGAAAAACACTAAAATTTATTAAATAAAGGAAGAAAAATATATTTGCGGTCATATTTTGATGTACAAAGAGTATCATATGGCGTTGACACTAAATTAAACTAATAGGTTATTAGAGAATGATGATAAAAATATGACAACCTTGTTGACGACTGTGTTCAAAGTGACATGCTACATCAAAAATAATCATAATAATATTTTTTGAACGGAAAACATGTATGTGATGGGACTTGACACCAAGGCCTCAAGTTTCTCTTTGAAAATATTGCGCCTCGTAAATTTAGTATCATATTAGACTTTTTTTAAGGGACTTACTGTCAGTTACTCGTTACTCTGTTATTATTCGTTAGTCTTTAGGATCAGTAAGTCAACTTGTGTTTTAGAGTTAGTGTTTCGATGATTATATTGTCCCGTTTATTAACCAAGATGATATTCTTTTAATCGTGTATTTATTAAAACATGTAATTAGCAAAAAATATTTTAGTTTAGGCCATCTTGACCTTATTGGAGCATTTACTCAAAACAGCATGTTTTGTCCCTTTCTACCTTGTAAATTAACTTTTTTTACTTAATTTAAAAACATCAACAGCAAGTACATGAAATACTTAAAATGAAACTTAATAACATTGACTCGTTCTCATCTATGGATCTTTTAAAAGCGTACACAGTTAAATCAGTGTCTGTTAATAACGATCTAAAATGTATTACCGAATTAATTTAAGAAATTTAGGAAAATAAAAAATATATAAATTACTAAGTAATTAGTATAACAATTATGCTTGAAGTAAAAATCACACCTTAACTTTAGGAAAATTCTAATCAATTTGTCGTCAGATTGTCAGAAAATACATCAAAAGGATTAACGAGACATTCGCCATCAGACGTCTAGGGTTTGCTCTAGAATCTGGTAGGTTTAAAGGCTCGATAACTTTAGTAGAGTTAGTCAACTGATTGGTTTAAGAATAACTTTATTTATTCTTCCATATTCACTTAATTAAAATATACATTGATGGTTACAGCATCCCTTATGCTGGTGTCCCTGTAACAGCCAGTAGAATATCTTGAAACAAAATGTAATAAAGCCATCTCTAACCGACCTGTGTATTGGCCAGAGAATAATTTATTAATAGATTTTACTAGCACCAATGTATATCATCGCCTGTTGTAATGAATGACAAATGTTTAAAGGTTAATTAAATAAGCAAGTAATTAATAATCTTGTCAATATTTTTACACGTGTATAATTAATAGTCAGTTTAATATATGAGTAAACCGGTGCGTTCGTGGTTTAACAAGTAGTATGACCAGGTTCGGTGGAGTTATGTGTAATTTCCTGTGGTGAAACCTATTTAATAATTTTATTATGAAAAAAATTATATTATTCAAATTTTTTTTAAGATTTAATGTTTATTACTAAGGAATACTATAGAACTGCCTCATTGGTCTAGTGGTTAGCATGTTCGACTACAGACATGAGGTCCTGGGTTCGAGTCCTGGGTCGGGCCAGTTCGAAATCGATGTTCAGTTTTCTATTAAGATTTTCTCAATATTTGCCCGAAGTGGGGAAGTTGCCGGTGTGATCCACCCCCGTGCCTTGGAGAGCACGTTAAGCCGTCGGTCCTGCGCCTGATCTCTCACCGGTCGTTTCGGTTTCCCGTCGCATCGGACTATGAGAGTGAAGGAATAGAGAATGCACTTGTGTACTATGCCTGCCACTCCACAGTGGAGCAGCGTGGTGGGTCTATGCTCTAAAAACCCTCTCTCATGCGAGTGAGGAGGCCTGTGCCCAGCAGCCTGTGGGACGTTAGTGGGCTGCTACTTACCTTTTTTACCTTTACTATAGAATTGTTGAAAACATAATATTTTGTAAGATTTCCTTTTTAAAATAAAAAGTCGTGAAGTTATTAGAATGTCAATTTTTTTATTTACAAAAACACTTAAAAATGAAATGATAATATTGTATATCGTCATATCTTCCTTCAATATGTACATTATAAGTTTTCAAAATACTATTAGTGTTTACTCGTATCTATATTCGTAGTATACGTACATAAAACAGTATGCAAAATAAAACCACATTTATTATTAAGAAATATTTAGAAACTACATATAATATCACAATATTATTATTGAAAAGTAAGTAAATAGACAAGGTGGTATAATTAAATCTACAGTATACGCTTTTATGTCGAAAAACATAGGTTTTCTATATTTTTGGCCTTACTCGTAATTATTTTTTTCAACTGCCACACATTCCCTATATATAGTGTTTTAACATTTTTGATCGTTAATGTTAACCTTTTTATTTATCTACTTAAGTTTACATAGATTGTTTTTAAACTTGTAATGGATGAACCTTGATATAAATGCAGCCTTTCTAAATATTAATTCATAAATAAAATGGATTTTGCCAAAAACTGTTCCTTTTGGAAGCTCATGTAATAGTTTTAAAGATTTCTTTCCCTGTACTGATTTTGTGAAGATCTTGCTAGTGTTGATATTACTTGTGAGTCCTACAACATTTCTTAAAGACCTGGTCTACCTAATAACAAGGTACATTAACATACCGTACAGAGAGGACATCTAAAAATAAAAGTGCAGGTTGTAGCGTTGAAAGGTAGAAAACAACCGGGTGATACCTTAAAGACTTTACGAGTATCTAGTTGACTCCTAAACCGTGCGTTTGACATAAAAACAAACCAGTTTATTTTATGTATCATTAAAAAATAGTAATATTTTTTTATACGATTTTTTATTGACATACTTATTTGATTTGTTGCTTCAAATCAGGATTTAATATTATTTTACGATAGCTATATATCTACATACATAAGAGTACGCGATTATACTGTTATTTGGTTGTATTACGTGTATCGTTTAGAATTACTTGTTGATGGCAACTAAATTCTTTAGCGATACATTTTCTATATTTAATAAGCAGAACCTAATATTTTTAAATGAAACTATTATTCAAGGGCATATTATATAAATAAATAAAATAAAAATAGTTTATTTCCATTACAGTTTCTTACTTATCACATACTACACACCCATCTCGCACTCCCCAAAGTATTACAGTCACAAAGTTATAAAAATAAAAGATTTATACTTAAAATTAATAATTAATAAATAAAAATTTGCAAGCTTATGTGTGATGTGTGTGTGTTTGTGTGTATCTGATTATCTGTGAGCTACTAGTATACTCAGAACTTTATGTATTTCTATTTAATAAGGCTCAATTTAATAAAGATCAATTTCCTACTGTCCTTTTAAAATCATAACTGTTAACAGGATTGTGTGTATGACAAGTCAACAATAAAAAAGAAGAATTAAATTTAACAACTTTATTCTTGTATATTAATTCAAAAATTACAAGTCATTTCGCTTGAAATGTTGTTGAATTCGAGTCCCAGCACAGAAATTTTCCTAAATTATATATAAAGTATAAATCAGGTGGAAGGTTTCGTGGCTTATTAATTGCTACGATGATACTTATTTGTTACGTACTTATTTGTTGTAGGCTTACGCTGTAAAAAAAAATTCGTCGTCTGACAGATGTTGATACTACCAGACTGGTATATTTCAGCTATTTTCACAGCATTATGTCATACGGTATTCCATTTTGGGGTAATGCTGCTTTGCTGCTGTTCGTGCGATTAACATAATGACAGTTCACTGCGTATACATATCAGAAAACTTGGTGTACGTACATAAAAACATTGACTCTTTTAATAAAAAGAGTGAATGTATATCATATAACTTACGAAACAAAAACAAACT